>JAHWFO010077053.1:76470-137004 GCA_023313115.1 Rhysida immarginata | reverse complement strand
CATGAATGAATATAACGTAAAATTAATGATAGTCGAAATTGGCTTCAATGAACCTGGTTTAATGGAACCATTATGGCTCATTGGAACTTTCAAAGCTAAAATATGGCATGTAATATATCAAACGACTTGGAATGAGGTGTCATGAATGAATATAACGTAAAATTAATGATAGTCGAAATTGGTTTCATGGAGCCTGGTTTAGTGGAACCATTATGGTTCATTGGAATTTCAATGCTAAAATATGGCATGTAATATATCAAATGACTTGGAATGATGTGTTATGAATGAATATAACGTACAATTAATGATAGTCGAAATCGGTTCAAAGGTATGTGGTGTAATGGTATCTTTATGGTCCATTAGAAACTTAACAATGTTAACACAGGGCTGTTTAAAAATATAGTTCCGCGAATGGTTTAGTTATGGACTTCGGTACTTGGTTATGTCATTCCTTAATGGTTTATTTTTATTGGAAAAGCTTCTTGTAGACTTAATTGTCTACTCTGTTGAATTTTTTAACAGAGTGTAATTTAATGTCACTCTGATACCTACTCGGGGACATATCAGGTTTTTGCATGAAAAATGAGACTCTTTCTCTTCTGAGAAGAAAGTTTATGCTTGCCTATTGAAACAAAATCTTAATACAAACAGAATACCAAGGAATAAAAAAACTTTTCTTCGTCAGTTGAGTTCAGTGGTGTATCTGATGATGACGAGCAGGCAATTAAAGAAGTGAGTGCTAAAAGTGTGAAAGCCTGCATATACATGCTTGTTGAATTTAAAGCTGGTGGTGCTAGAAAATCTACAATATAAATATGTTGTCGTAGCTCAAAGTGACATTGAAGAAGATGGCGAAGTTAAAGTTTTGAGCTTAAGAACAACAAATAACGAGCGAAAATTATTTAAAACTATTAACACAGATATCGACTATGTTCATTTTGATCAAATTAAAAAAATCCTATCAGAGCCAGTGTGGACATTTTTATTATGAATTTCCATATGCTGTTGATGTTTTCCAAAAAGCTTGATATATGCAAAAATTAAATTTAATACAAAGTTTATGAAAGTAGAATGTTGTTTGCTTGTTATTCTTTCATAAAGTTACAGATTAATCCTGTCTACAGCAGCTGTGTCTATTCTGTTACAGGTACGTCCACTCTGTTACAACTATTTTGCAGAAGTGTTTTTATTGTAATTTCAAATTTAAAAAAATCAAAAAATTTTGATTTAAGAGTTTTAACCTGTTTAGATAGATGGAATTGTACCCAGAATAGTGAAATTTTGATCTTATTTAGCTCTATTTGATATATTAATCTAATTTTTGCACATATTTTTTTTCAATTTTGCATTTTTAAGCAAGAAAACTAGCAAAAAATATAAATTTACTCTTTATCAGAAAATTTTCCTGCATTTATATGAAATACGTGCCGCAAGGACACAGGCCGGGGGAGGCAGCGTTATCGTCTGGGGAATGTTTTCATGGCATTCCCTGAGTGCATTCATCATTGCGGAGCGTCGTCAGTGGACTAGTTAATGATGATTGGGCAAAGGTCATGTAGAACGATGAAAACCGCTTCACTCTCCAACAATCTGAAGGTCGTATTTGGGTCTGCAGACGGCCAAACGAGAAATACGATCCAGACAGCCTCATACAGCACCATGGATCAATGGAAGTACGCATCTGTCCTTTCTGACCATGCCCATCCCTACATGCAGATTGTGTTTCCTGGATAAATCGCTACGTTTCGCCATGACTCCAACAATTGCAATGTTTTCTGCTTCCCTCTGACACCCTTCCTATACCCCCACATCTGATACTGGTACGTACCTTCTGGACGTAACCATTATCCGCTGATGTTGGAAGTAGGAGGTGGTCACAATAATGCGACTAGAGTGTGTATTTAATGCTGTTGAAGAGAACAGATATTTCATTATTGCTCTGAATTGGTCTGCAATCCCCTGTTCAGTGACATTTAATTCTGGGTAAAGTAATTTGAAAAGTTCAAACATTTTTTGTCCATAACTAGAGATATTAGCTTCACATTCAGTCGCATTATACTCTATTTCATACGTTGCCAGCCTATACTTGCTTTAGTGGTGCCCAATATTGAGCTATTTTGTTCAAAAAATTACGGAACATTTCAAAATGAATACAAGGCGATAAAAAACATTTGATTTTTACTTACTAACAAGAACATCAGAAAAGCAAATAATAGTTCAGAGAAATTTGTCCGATTTTGCAAATGAGAAGCAAACTCAATTTTCGTGAATGAGTAGCAAGTGACATATCGGTGAAGATCAACAGAAGCATATCATACATGGGTATATGGTCACTCTGGACTGCCAAAACAACAGTGATAGGGCATGGACAGGATCAGATTGCCCAATAGTTCTTACGGGATCCTCTGCTTCAAGGCAATTTCCAGCTCAAGAAGTGTTGTGGAAGGCATTGTACAGTTTGCCAGATGTCTTCCCTGTGCATCCCAAGTAAGTTCAATAAATTCAAGTCTGGAGAACGTGTAGGCAGTCCATGCGTCCGATTTCTGCCTCCTGAGGCATGTTGTTGACGAGATTTGCATAGTGGGGCTTTGCATTATCGTCCATGAAAAGAAAATTGTTTCTAAATGCTCCACCATTGGGTAACACCATAGTCTAAGGAAGTAAGCCCTTCAACTCTGCGTCGGCTCTTTTGATCTCGATGTTGCCTATTGCATGCGATTAAAGCTCTATACAGGGTGTCCGGAAATAAATGGTAAATATTCATGCACGTGAGAGAACATGTATTAAGAAGCATTTTTATTCCTATGAACATGGTGTCGCAAGCCAACCCCCATAGAGGTACAGGGGGATTAAATTATGTTGCGCTGCCTGATTGTTGGCTTCCCGCGAGCGACTAGGCAATGTGGTGCAGCCCACATTGGAGCCTACAGACCTCAGTACTCACGGGCTCTTAATAACTGCATCAACGATCCCATTTGTGAGGGTTCAGGTAGTAAGCTTATTTGTGAAATGGTCCTGATTGTGTAAATGTATGCAAATGAATACGTGTGCCACGACCTCCAGTGACATTTAAGGTATTAAAGGTTTGTGGAGTGACCTGACAGGGGCAGCCATTCGAGCATGCATTGACATTTCTTGAACAGATGTGGGCTGCAACACATTGCCTAGTCGCTCGCGGGACACCAACAATCAGGCAGCGCAACATACCGGGTGGGCAAGAAATAACGTGAGGTGTTCAGAGCTCGCTAGCGGGAATTCTATAAGGCCAAATGCAGTACATTTTGGTGTATATACTTAGTGGAACATGCAGTTTCGATTTCTACAAAAAAAAAAAAATAGTACCAAAAGTCGCCATAGGCGGCGCTTATTTCAAGAAAACAATGAATACCTAATTGTCAAATGAACAAATACCGTACAAACCAACTTTAATAACAACAATAAACAATGTTTTATTTTTAATTACAAATGTGTTTCAATATGACCACCTGTGTGCTGTTCCAATAGCTGCATGCGGTACACGACATTTTCTACGGCAGCTCGCAGCATATCTGCATTAATTAGTCTGATATGTAACGTTATTTGATCCTTTAAGGTTGAGAGGTCAGGAACATGTGCTTGATACACAAGGCTTTTCAAATATCCCCATAACCAAAAATCACAAGGGCTGAGATCAGGCGACCTGGGTGGCCATACCATGGGAAATGCACGACTAATTATTATGTTGTCTGAAAAACGTTCTCGCAAGATCTCCTGCATCTGACGTCCGATGTGCGGTGGCGCACCATCCTACATAAAAATGGTAGAATCCAGACAACCCTTTTCCTGCAATCGTGGTATCACAAAATTCTCAAGCATATCGGCATACCTGGCAGAATTGACGGAACAAGTCACCGGTCCACGGGGACGGATTTCTTCAGAAAAGTACGGGCCGATGATGAAAGAAGCAGTAAAGCCGCGCCATACTGTTAGTTTCGGTGAATGCATAGGAGTTGGCAGACACACTTGTGGATTTGATGCAGTTGTGGGTATTGATATCACCATTCAAATAAAAATGTGCCTCATCACGCCATAAAATTTGCCATGGCCATGCATCATCCAATTCCATACGTGCTAAAAATCTCAACGAAAAGTCAGTTCGGGTGCGTTCATCTCCAGGAAGAAATTGTTGAACAGGTGTGAGTTTATAGGGATAAAATGTCAATATCTTATGCAATATTATCCTCACCGTCGAATATGGGATATCTGTTTGGCGTGCTATTGCGTGTGCACTGCTGGTACCCTGCACAGTAGTCATTTCCTGTTCCACAACAGCAGTTGCAACGTCTTCAACGTGTGGCTGCCTGATTCGTTTGCGTCCCCGGCCTGGTTGCACTCCTAGAGTTCCGGGAGATTCAAATCGTTCAATCATTTTCCGTAAGTTAGTTATGCTCATCGGTCCTCTTCGTAACGTTTTCAATCGCCGGAATTCACGAAGGGCAGCACTTGCATTGTCACTCTTCTGATAAAACAACTTGACTAATAACGCCCGGTCAGGCAGAGTAAGCGTCATCGTCAGGCCATTCGTTCGTGAATGATAGGAAATCCTCAGCCTTGCCTTTTATTGTTATGATTGCTCAACACGGAACGCGCTTATGCAAATGTATTCATTGTTTTCTTGAAATAAGCGCCCCCTATGGCGACTTTTGGTATTATTATTATTTTTTTGTGGCAGAAATTGAAACTGCATGTTCCACTAAGTATATACACTAAAATGTACTGCATTTGGCCTAATAGATTCCCGCTAGCGAGCTCTTAACACCTCACGTTATTTCTTGCCCACCTGGTACTTTAATCCCCATGTATCTCTGTGGGGGTTGGCTTGCGACACCATGTTCATAGGAATAAAAATGCTTCTTTATACATGTTCTCTCACGTGTATGAATATTTACCATTTATTTCCGGACACCCAGTATACACAAGTATGACCAATCTTTAAAGAGCGGTTTACCGCCAACCGCGGCCTGTGATTGGCTGATCAGAAGCGGCAGCCATTTTTGGCCTAGTTACCTTGGACGTATTCAGTTTCAGTGTATTCAATAGTATTTTATGACTTAAACAATGACTGGGCTTGTATTCACATGCATTGTTACTCGCGTAAAGCTCGCACAGATTAGGGTGTGACGTCATTCACCGAACTTAATTGTCAGAGGTTGTATTATTGGATATAAAATGCTTCAGTGTTGCAGTTTTGGATGTTATATGAAGCCAGAGAAAGGAGTAAAACCTTTCCTCCTTCAGTCTGAAAAATTCATGAGCTGAAAAACGAAAACTATGAATACATCGAATCCGGAGAAAGAACTGGGTTCCGAAGCCCGATTCCCGGGTCTGTTATGTAAGTTATATACATGTATTTTTAATATACAAGCTTTGTAATAAATTTAGTTTACATAATCGTGCAGTTCAGTAGCAATTTAAGGTTAGAATAGAAGAAGTGTGCACGTAATGAATGCAATCGCTATGTAATGTACACTGAACGACCAATTTATTAGAGACACCTCTTACGGAAAATGGATCGGCCTCCGAGCGACATCTAAACAATGGAACAGGCCGAAGCGGTGTATAAAAGGGTTGCATTGGATCACAAGTTGCAGCACCAGAAGTGGTCTGAATATGCGTAAATCTAAGGATATGACCGACTTTGAACGTGGCATGATCGTTGGAGCTCGACGGGCGCAGTTGAGCATTTCGCAAACCGCGAACCTCCTCGGGCAAAAAACAACCTCCAATAAACACAACCCCGGTCGAAACAGGGCCGTGGATGAACGAGGCCAATGGCGACTGGCACGAATCATCCACAGCAACAGGACGTGAACAGCTGAAAAAACTGCAGCGCAGTTCAATGAGGGGGCATCCCAACCCATTTCGGAGCACACGGTGCGGCGCATCTTGCACCGAGCTAGGTTTCAGGCGGCCAGTACGGGAACAGTACGGGAACTGTACGGGAACTGAAACTGGAACTGAAGACCAACAGGAGCCCGTCTGTTTAGAGCTTTAACAGCTGAGCACTTTACACAAAAGCTGCTTGCCATTGTCAGGAGAAGATTGCCTTTGTACCTTCACTAAGAACATTGTTTACTTGGAAGCTTTGCATTAACTCCATGTTTTGTATGGGTTTGTGTTTAACTTATCTTTTTGCTTTGTTCAACAGAAAAACTCTTTCAATTAAAAACTTATTCTTGACCAGTTTTTTTTTAGTAATATTAGCTTTCATTGTTTAGTTTACAGCTTTTTTTTTTTATTAAAACCTGAGCAAAACCGGGTATTGAGGCTAGTTGATTCATGATGCTAATTGATCGAAGTATTGGACAACATTAGAACACTTGCTACTGAACCAGTTTCAACATCTTCGAACTCCTGATCTATAATCATCGATTGGCGAAAAGAAATTTCAAAGATCTTTCATGTTTCAAGAAAATCAAATCACAAACGAACGGAAGGACAAAGTTATTTTCGGTACTTATAAAGAATTATAATAAAAAGGAAGTAAGCCAACAAGTGCCATGAAATATAAACAATCCATTATCACTGAAAATATTTAAAAATTGAAATTAATCACGAAAAAAAAACCTACTCATTCATTTCCTTAACAAGAAGGAAATATCGAAACATTCCGGTATAACATTTTTATTAAAAAGTGTTTTATAAAACCTTTAGTAAAAAAGTGTCAATTAAAAATGCAGAAAATGTTTAAAAAGACCTTCTCTTTAATTTTGGCACTCTATTAAAGTTCAAGGAAAACAATATTTCAAAATATTGCCAAATTATTGAGTAGTTGGACCAAATTTTATACTTAATAATTGGCTTTTACGCTCTACTTATCTGCTTTAAACCAGTGATGAGCGTGAAAACTTTAAATGAATGATCGATAAAGACGATGAAAGTTGAATTTCGTGTGTAAAGGGGCTAGTTCTCTAATCTGGATGTTCAACCTCCAGCCGCTTTATAACCGTTTTATCACTTGAAGCGTATTGCCAATCTGTTAGATATTTGAATTGGAATGGATTAGAAAAAAATTTCTTATCTTGTAAAGAAGTAAGTATAAATAATCTATTACTCTATTTTATTGCTTTGATTCCTATAAAATTTATTGTGAAAATACTCTGTCTTGAACCGGTTTTAAGAAGTGCAGAATTACTGCGTATAATGTTAAACCTAATGTTTTTATGAGCATTTTATCAAGTTTCTTTTTTACGAACTTGTTTGAACAAGAATTTGAGACTCTAAGCTTTCAAATCGTTACTCGTGCTTTAGCATGCTTCCTTTATCCAAGAAAATTTTTCATGCACCACAAATTTTTCTTGGCACTGCTTTTCATTTTAATATTTAATGCTTCTCCCACGCCCTTTTATTGTTATTTCTGACGCGACTCCGGGTGAACAAGCAATTAAAGAAATTTTCACTTAGCAGAAAATCTTATTTAATCTTAGAACATGGCTTAGTTTTTTCATATTAGGTGTTTAATTATGTATTCATAAGAAATTTTAAAATGTGATAGTTTAATTTATATTTTCATATTGTTCATAAGAAGCTGGAACGGGCCAAGAATTCACTTCTTTATAAAGATAATTTGTAATAAGGAGGGAAAAAAATTTTGAAGAAATACAAAATAAACAACAAAAAATTATTAATTTAAAAAAATCGTTCATTTTAAATTGATAGAATGTTTTTGCACATAATGAGTTGTCAATTTTTACAAAGTTTGAAAACACATCATCAGCAAAGTGCTCTTGTAACATTAGGGATTGTTTCATCTTATTTCCATCCCTTGCTTTTGAATTGTTACAGCTGGTTTAATGTCTCAACATTTAAAAACTAACATTTATAAGGAAAAATATCACAGAAATTGTGGATAAACAATAGTAAAATTGTTTCTTTAGTAAGTCAACATTATTAATAGTGAATGATAATTTCGATTAATTTAATATTAACTAAGAATTACCGTACATTACTTGTTTACATATGACTTGACGAAGTCACGTTTGGAAAACGACATGTAAAATTGGGTCAAATTCACAAACGAAATCGAGAATACACGTAAAACTATAGAGTAAAGCGCCGTATTTTAAAATTATCATCTTCAGTTCACTATATGAACGTGTTAGAAAATAAGAAGTGAAACTATATTTTTTTTTTATAAAGAGAATTTCGTAGTATGTAATTACGTTTTAGGGGTGTCATTTAAAATGGATTCTATCTGTGGCCAATCAAATTACTAGGTAATCACAAAAGTTCTTGTCGTTTTTAATTCCGGAAAACAAAATGATGTACACAAAAAGTAGCGTATTGCTAGTCCCCAAAGTAATCCCCATTGACATCTAGCACCTTCTGCCAACGTGTCTCCAATTGATCAATCCCCTGGCTGTAAAACTTGTCGGTCTTGGACTCAAAGAAGTCCGTGAGAGTCTTTCGTAGGTCTGTAACATTGGTGTAAGATTTTCCACGAGGATGGTTGTCCAGAGAATGGAAAAGGTGATAATCCGTCGGAGCAAGTAAGGTGGATGACACAAAGTTTCCCGGCCAAGCCGCTCTATGGTTTCCCTGGCCACCCGCCAGTTTCATTATAATTTTTTTTTACCTGTATTCCCTTTTCAAAACTTGTATAAGATAGTGTTGATAAGACATTTCAACTAGATAGAATAGGATAATTTTCTCTCGATCCAAAATAAATTATTTTTTAATACTAGTACAGTATACGCACGGTGACCATATTTTGCTAGTGATGATAAAGGCCGCTAAGCGCGGATACTTACTGGCATAGCCCGCTAGATAGTAGGGGGCTAAGACGCAGGATATCTCTTTATTGGTGTATCGGATTCTGTCGATAGATCAAATTTTATTTATCGGCATTAATTTTCATTTATTGAAATTCCGAAATATAGCTAGTAAATATAATATAATAGAGAGTTGGAATAATATTTTTTTCGTTTTATTTTTCATTTATTATACACATTTTACATATCGCTGAGTCAGTGATATATTTGCGATGAACGTATTTTTAAGCAGGTTATTTTTATTAAGAAACTAGCAAAGGTACCCGGCGTTGCCCGGGATAATTACACTTGGATGAAAACAGAACAATCTCAAAAATTAACTTAAATTTTGCAATATCTTAAAAATAAACACATGAAAATGCTTGGAATTAATACAGGAAAAATTCTTAATGAAAATTCGAAAAAAATCTTTTTAAAGGCTCACAATGGATGGATCGCTCCAATAATTTCTTACTCAGATAATCTTACTTCAGATGTACACTTGATGTTGTTGCAATTTCCACTCTTCTCTCGCTGTGTTGAAGCAAAATTTGGCTTTTCATCACTTTGGGTAGTCTAGCGGTCGCCAATTCTTCTATTTACTTGCTTCCCATTTGCTCAATATAGCACGGAGCTAAAGGTTTGCTTTCTCTGTCGTCTTTCCACTCTTTCTCAATAGTCTGCTAACTCTTCATTATCTCCAGCTACTGATCATTTTTAAAGATTTTCAAGAAATTGTTAAGTACTAAGAACTCTCTTTTCTAAGAAAAACCTGAATAACAGGAATTCTATGCATTGTTACAAATTGAAACTTATCCATATTGCATCATCATTTTATGTTCATTGTTATAATTCTTGGAAAGGATTGCTTTATCATTGCATCATCATTTTGAGCTCATTGTTATTGGTGAATTGCGTGTTGAAACCATTGTTGATACCTATTGTTGCACAAACTTTTATTTGCATTGTTGGTCATGAGATATATATTGTTGGTCCGTGCAGAGTGTTTGTGAATTGCGTGTTGATACCATTATTGCAAAAACTTTGTCTTGCATTGTTGGTCATGCGATATTTCTCATTAATATGCCCTGCCATAACCATGAATATCGATTTTTTATCAATAATTATTATTTTTTCGAAATCTGAAGTAGACAGTGACCTTCCTCATGCTTTGAAGGTCATGTATGCGAAATTTCATCAAGATCGGACTAAAACTGTAGATTTGTATAAAAAACAGACCGACAGACAGACAGACCCACAGACAGACCCACAAACATCCTTCTTTATATATATAGATAGATATTCATAAATATACGTACTTCATCCGTTCTTGCTGCTACCCTCCCATACCTTTTTCAAATGATATTGGTTTTAACTAATGTATTTTATTATATCTATTATTCTCAAATTGTTTATATTCTGTTTTTATGGCATAAAATGGGAAACACTTCGATTCATTTTTCAAGATCCGATTTTATTCCATCAAAAATACAAAAAAATAAACATCAATCCAATATGGAGTATTCACAGGACAGTTCCAATTTTATACTCTGCCAGATATATGTCATTAATTTTATATACAACGTTATTTATAATTATTTTCCCAGTTTATAAATTCAACGTTTACAAAAATAGATATATATCAATCTTTTATAAGAGTCTATAATGAACACAATTTGTTTAGCTTATTGGTGTTAATACATCTTTTTCCAGTAAATCTTCTCTCTGTGACGGCAATAACCATGTTCGACATCTGAAGAACACATGAAATATTATCAGAAAAAAATTAAATATATAACAAAATATGCATTATTAAATGAGGTTTAAAAATAACACTGTCTGAAAGAAATTAAGAGTGAATGAAATTATCTGTCAGCAAAATGGCTTAATGGCTATTTAAAGATAAAATGTTCTTTAAAATACTAGGCAGCTACTGAAATTATAATAAATTTGGCGATTTAAGAACTAGAGCAGGGCCATCCAAATCGTGCCCGTCGCCCGCGTGCAACATAAAAAACTCGCGGGCAAAGCTCACGGGCAAAGTAGAGGAGATAGTCCTAAACTCAAGAGGGGAGTGGGTATAGTTTTTCCTATGCAGTGTTGCCAGACTTTAGTGGGCGATTCCGTTAAATGAGGCATTATTTCTTTTTTTACTGATACTTGCTTGTTTTTCGTCTCGCATAACATGGCGCACATACCGAAAAAGCATAAAAATCACTGAGCCAGTATTTAAACCGGAGTGGGAGAATCTGTTTTTTTTTTCTTTGTTCACAGATCGGATTCTAAATGCTTAATATGCAATCATGTCCTATCGGGAAAAAGAAAATACAATTCTACCTGATATCGAGAAAATTATCACATTAAAACGAAGGAAATAAAAAAATGCTAAACTGCCTCTTTTTCTTTTTATAGTGTCGAATTGATAATTAGCAACTCCACTTAAAATGAGCTGCACGCGGACTGAAATCTTGGATAGCCCTGAACTTGAGTATAATAATAAGTAAAAGAGAAAAATGAACCATTTTAACTATAGTGGCTAGAAGAATAGTGTGGCAACGGCTACTACTCGCAATGCTACGTGGTTGATTCTCGATTTGATGATAATAGCGGTGGCGCTGCAATCGACATAGATGTGAGTTACCCGGGAGATTAGATGGAAATCTTAGGATGAAGGAGGGTTTTTTCAGCTATATTACGGGTGACTTAAGTTTATTTATAAAAATTTAGTATATTTTAGGTAATTGTCTTCCACAGAACTTGAGAATACTCTTTAACGTTAAAATAAATGAAAAATATCTGCCGCTTTATATAAGTTAAAATATAAGATCAGAGATGGATGAAGGTATCCATCCTTAATAAGATAAAGCATGGAATATGAGCCCTTCTGAGCCAGAGAAATTACATTTTGAGTAATTAATCATTAAACATAGATCTGCTAAATTAAGTCTAATTAAATATAAACATAAAATCTAATAATATAATGCTGTACACAGCTGACTACCTAACGAATGATAAAAAATGAATTTTCACAGATGTTTCAGGAGAAAAAATCAAGAAATGAGGCGTTCGCCCCTGTAAGTCGGAAGGTCTCATACGTTGAATGCACAATATTGAAAAATATATAGATACAAAGAGAATATCTTTTTTCATATAAAATTCATTTATCACATGAATAACAACCAAATTACTCCTTTATGTGATGATAAAATATTTAAATATCAGGCATTTTAGGTTAATAGTTTTGAAAAAAAATTCTTATTTAAAAAAAAGGAAGATATATAATAAATTTGTATTTAAAGCTGTTTTGATTGCATTTCATTATTTAAAAATAAGGAATTTTTAAAAATTTATCTGATTTTCTTAGATTTTACATAAAGAAAAAAATAAATGAGAAATCTAGACAGAAAAGTGGTTCTTGAAATTTTAAAATGCAACAGCAAGAAGGGAAGGGGTGCTATTTTATTGCAAAATTAAAATCAGATGAAGAAAATAACTCAGTGTGAAACGGTCGTTTATTTCTGTATAAGATAACTGAAAAAAAAACAACAAAATCATTTGAAATTAAAAAATACTGCAAAATCATCTCTAAATTAAAAACAAAAAGGGGGAGGGTCGAAATATTATTAAAATGGTATATTATTTAATGTTCAGGAATGAAAATGAAATAATAAATCAAATTTATAAATTTTACGAAGAAATTAATGGAGCATTAGTAATGTAAAGCTCTGGATGTTTAGCTACTATGTTGATGTAGCTGCCATCTGGCGGCATCATCATTCGAGGAATCAGATTTGAACGCTCGCTGCCACACTATTCTTCTAGCCACTATAATTTTAACCACCCTTATTCTCAAAATGAAAGTTTAAGTTTTATCACTTAGAAGAAACAATCTTATTGGCAAAACAAATTCTGACGTCACAAACTGCTCCACGCAAATAAACCTCCATAGACATGCAGGAAAAATGAATCTATTTAAATTTTTTGTGAGGGAAAAAACCCGAAATTGGAAAGAAAAAATAGCTTAAATGTGTTGTCATCAGGAACAAACCTGTATGCAAAATTTAAGAGCGAATGGAAAAGTGGAAGTACTTCAAAATTTGACTGAAAGGTTCTGTACCATCTCACACGATCCAAGAGCGAGTTAATATAAGGATGGTAATAATAATAAAAAATAACTGGTTTTTTTGTATAATTTTTTTTTAAAAACTGATGATGCAATAGTTTAAAAATTATTCTATGCTAAGAAAAAAGGGTATTATTTTTCAGAGAAAATTCTGAATTTCATAAAAGCCTGTTAGCATATTGAGCATTTTTTACGGAATAATAGTATGCTGTTTTGGTAGAAATTTCATACATATGTTAAAGTTTTGGAGTTAGTCAAACAGAAAAGAATGAAGCACAAGATGCAGTTTTCAAAAATTAATGAAAGTTCATTCAAGAAAATTTTAACTTCAAGTCTTAAATTACCTTTTAAATGTTAAGACACATCAGTACAAAACGCTTTCTCGTTCCCATTAACATTTTTGGACAGGACATTTACAGCAACCAAATTTTATTGTATATATCTTAGGAATTAAAGAAAAATAGCAACACAAAGCTCGCCTATGGGCTTCAGGTGGGAATAAGAAAAATTTAACTTTTTTCATTAACCTTGAGGGTTTTTACAAAATTTTGCAGGACAATATATTTGACATTTTAAATTTAACAGATGTCCCTGGTAAATACATCTCTGAATATCGGAGATCAAAGAGAGAGAGCGAAGAGAATGGAGTAACTAGCAAACTTGCCAGCAGGAAGTAAACAATTACAATTTACTGTATCTCTCGTTCATTTATCCACAAATCGTCTTTCCTAAGTTGTGGACAAGTTCATTTCTGAGGTTTAGTAATTAGGAATCTTTGAGTGGGCTGTGAGAGTGGTTGAGTTTAGGGCCAGCACATTAGTGCACAGGTAGTTCGCAGAAACCTATTAATGGAACACGTGGTGATGTTTACTCTTTTCATGCGCTTTTGTTTACGTTATGGGCGGAGTTTAACCAAACTTCACGAGCTATTTACTCCCTTAAGTATCGCAATTTCGACAAAACGTATGAGGAAACTTGTGATAATTTTAAGGTGCAGAATATCGCTAGATATCTTACGGTATCATCTTCAAAAGCACCCTTATTATAAGGAATTTATATATCGAGGAACTTAAATTGGGCCACTTATACATGTAGCGCTACTTTTCAATGGAGTTCCCGCCCTATCGGGAGATAGAAACTTTAGCTTAATTTTTCAATGGAGCTGAACGACCATATACATCTACAGACCATGCATTTAGCTATCTTTCTTATAACAAATTATGTTTATTCGGGTTGTCTCACGAATTCTTATGAATAACAATTAGTATTCATAACTGTTTATTTTTAATATTAATTAATTAATCAAGAGATAAAGTAGAATGCTGTGCCTTCCCAAAATGAGGTAGGCTGAAGAGACTTAAATTTGTTAATCAATTTTGTTAATCAAAATGAGGACTTCTTCTGTTATTTAATGGTCGTCGGTTCTTTAAATGTTGCCTCGTTAGAGGTGTTTAAGTTTTTTACGTTGGGTGTAGCATTATGCCACCTGAAGATCTTTTTAGATCTTAAAGCCGTGGAGGCAATAATACCATCTGCCTCACCACTTCAAAAGAGGTTCTTTAAATGTTAGCAGGATTCAATTGCGGTTATTTTAATTAAATAAATAACTAATTAAATTAAATAATCGTGAACGGATACATTGGCATAAGCCTCCCATTTTAGTATGGAAATAAGAAAAAGGAAAAGAAATCTTTGCGGGGACTGAGTGGTTTTTTTTTAAACTTTTTCTTACTCAAAATTGGCTCATCAAAGGTATTATGTGTACACCACAGGGGAGGGGCTGCTTTCCCCTGTGGGACAATCATGTAAATCCCGGGTTCTGGTCAATTATCTAAAAATAATTGACAGTCATTAAAAAAGGAAATTCATTTATTTTCCTAACGTGCAAGAGACATAATTGTACAAAAAAGGAAAGTATAAATTTTCCTAACTGTTTATTCTTCGCTGAGTCAATAATGAGATTTCTAATCGTTTGTCATTCCCCAAACTCTATAGTTGCGGTATATCAATTGCTATGCAATACAAATCTCATGTTACCATTTTAATACAGATATACTATTGCAATGTATTCAAGAAGTTCCAAGATATTCCAAGATAGGTGAGTCTAATATCCTATTCAACTTTGATCCAATTCTTCTTATCATGACTTGATAAGCTTATCTTAGGCGATACCTTCTAAATCACAAGGCAACTCAGGAGACAAAATAAAAGGCTCAATAAGTCAATACGCAATAAAAATATAACAAATCAATAATCCCAAAAGATCAATATGCAATCTGTCGGTAAATGTTATCTGGACCTGACTAGGCTGCTATTCCATCAGCGTTAATAGTCTCGTCAGTTCACTCAACGACTATTTTCATGGCTTCATAAATCGTCATTATTGCATTTTTTCTATCTCAATTCACCTAGTGTTGATTTTCAGGAAATGATCCTATACCAAACATACGAGGGCATATTGAAAAGTAATGCCTTCATGGCTGTAACTTTTTTTTATTTTTTAACCGATTTTCAAAATTCTTTTTGTATCTGATACTTACATTTGTCCTCTATGTAATGCACTATTCACTTTTCGACATAGTCCCCATTCCTTTCCACGCATTACACCAACGCGTAGATTAGTTGGGTGAACCCGTCGGAGAGGAATTTCGGGGTTGTCGTCGACACGAGGATTGAATGGCAGCTTTGGATCCTCTTCTGCAGCACGATAACGCCCGTCCGCACACGATCGCCACACATCAGAGGGGGTTGCAGCACGTACAGTTCAAAGATGAAAAACTGCAGTTCAAAAATGAAAGACTTTGCACCTTTCGACTTTCACCACTTCCAAAAGAGGAAAGAGCACCTTAAGGGGCATGAGTTGCGTTCTGACGGGTTCACCCGACTAGTCACGCGATGGCGCAATGCGTGGAAAGGGATGGGGACTATGTCGAAAAGTGAATAGTGCATTACATAGAGGACAAATGTAAGTATCAGATACAAAAAGAGTTTTGAAAATCGGTTTAAACATAAAAAAGTTACAGCCATGGAGGCATTACTTTTCAATATGCCCTCGTACAACGGGACACCCCATTTCATATTAACCAAAATACCCTATTCTCAATTTGGAACAATCATCCATGTCCTCAGAGATTTCTTCTCCTCAAGTAATAATCATCTCTACGGAAAACAAGTGGTAAGGCTGTACTGGGACACGGCCACAAGTTTAAACGTGAATACGTCGTATGCATTGAAAATAATTAACAGAAAGTGATTTTGAATTGTGTGTAATTCAATGCTTAATTTTAAATAAATAATCCATAAATTTTCGATATCTTTTTGGTCGCCTACAGCCTCCTTGTTCTGATCGACCGCACTCATGTCTATCTTGACGAGATGGTGACTTGACGAGATGGTGCAGCCACTGGCGTATTATCCGCTTGTAAACATATCCATTGAGATACACTGACTTGTTTATGAGGTTCTTCTTTATGTTTACACTAGCGAAGGTACCCGGCGTTGCCCGGGTTAATTACACTTGCAGGTAAACAAAACAATCTCAAAAAATTAAATTATAACTCCCAATTGGTTAAATAATAACTCAATCAATACAACACAGAACAAAGAGACTATCCATTCTACGAAAAATACGAAAAACAGAAACTCTAGGCGATATAACGGGACTTTATCTAAACTCTTCTTTACTTGCCTCACCACTGCAGAGCATCACCAGATACTTTAGACTCAAGTTTTTCTTGCCCTTGACGTAGAAGCTCTTATACCCTCTTGCTCTATTCGAAACTCCCGTTGTTCAGATGTTTCAGATGCCCGTATTGCTTTTCTGTTTTAGTTGCAAGGTTTCTCTGACCAATACTCGTTCTTTCTCTTTCCTTTACACATAAATTTTTGCCAGTCGTCTGGACGTTTGATAGGGAGCTCAAGGGAGACAAGCGTGACTCCTTTGCCTCATCAATAGACGCTGCCTTATTAATGTTCTGTCACTGCATCATCATTTTATGCTCATTATTAAAAATTCTCGGAAACGAACGTTCAATCATCAAATTATCAGCATCTCAGTTACCAAAATATACATATTCCCACAGAATATAGTCAAAATGTATTTTTATGAAATGTTTAGATCTTATGTGCTACCAAATAAGCTAGGTGATAACCCCGGCATGGCTCGGAAATTTTTTTTTGGATTAAATTTTGCAATATCTTAATAATAAACATATGAAAACGCTTAGAATTAATACAGTAAAAATTCTTAATGAAAATTCGAAAAAATTTTTATTAAAGGCTTACAATGGATGGAACTCTCCAAGGATGCCACTGCTACTCTAAATAATTTCTTACTCACGTAATCTTACTTTAGATGTATACTTGATGTTGTTGAAATTCACACTCTTCTCTCGGTGTCTTGAAGCAGAACTTGGCCTTTCATCACTTTGTGTAGTCTAGCAGTCGCCAATTCTTCTATTTACTTGCTTACTATTTGCTCAATACAGCACAGGAGTGCTTCCTCTATCGTCTTTCCACTCTTTTTCAATAGTCCGTTAACTCTCCATTATCTCCAGTTACTGATCATTTTTAAAGATTTTCAAGAAATTGTTAAGTACTAAGAACTCTCATTTCTAAGAAAAACCTGAATAACAGGAATTCTATGCATTGTTACAAATTTAAACTTATCTATATTGCACAAACTTTGCCTTGCATTGTTGGTCATGAGATAACCCTTCCGTGCATTTCATCTGTTCCAAACAATGAAAGTTGCATTGTATGTCTCAGTTTGATAACGCAGTTCTCACCGAGTACTAAGGCCTTATCTTTAGTTGGTGTTGAATACAGGCTCCGGAACTGAAAAGTCACCTGATCAAGATAGGTCTAGCAACAATCCAACCTTCATTGTTTCCAACAAAGGAAAAAAGACTGATTGTTAAAATACAAGATGGAAACAATGAAAGTTACATTGTTAATATACCTATCTTGGTCAGGTGAATTTTCAGTGCTGGAGCCTGTCTTTCTCGTTAGCCTCGTTATGACATGATCATAACAAATAATAATTTAGGGCTTATTATTTGTAGAAATACGAGAAACAATGCCTTTTTATGATGTAACAATGTATGACGTTTCAAATGAGGAAAATGAGGCGATTTTCAGTTGTCTCCTCCTCCTAATTTTCATCTACAGGATGTGACGTCAAATCCACGTCATGAACGCGATCTCTCGACGAGATACCTCGAGTTTGGAAACAGAAAAATCTCGAATTCCTAAATTACCTTGAGTTTTGAAACACGCCTTACAGCAATCCAATTGATGGACTACAGCAATGAAATTCAGCGTCTGTGCACAGACGTAACCAATGAGAGAGAAGGACTCCAAAATGAAACGTAACACACAACATTACATCATTATAGATAGGGACAATTTAGGGCGTATTATTGGTAGAAATACAAATAACAATGCCATATCTATTGTGATGTAACAATGTGTTACGTTTCAGTTGTAAGACTTTCTTTCTAGGGGTTGTTGGCCGAAGCTGACCAACACCTCCTAAAGCTGGGGCCTGAGCGCGAAAACGTCATACATTGTTACATCTTCATGCGAAGACATGATTTAGGGCTTATTATTGGTAAAAATGCGATGAAACATGTCTTCGGATGATGATGTAACAATGTATGACGTTTTCGCGCTCAGGCAACACCACCTAGACAGAAGGCCTGCGCACAGAAACGTCATGCAGTGTTACATTACACTAAAGCGGCTATTGTTAATCGTATTTCGTACCAATAATCACCTTTAAATTTGGCCGTTAATCGTACCAAAAATAACCTTTAAATTTGGCCGTTTGATGATGATGTAATAATGTATACAGTTTCTGTGCGCAGGCCTTCTGTCTAGGTGGTGTTGTTTTGGCTAAGGCCTTATCTTTAAGAGGCGTTGAGCCGACGCGATCTATACAAAGCCATGGCACTACGTCACTACCATTGTTGAAACGTCACGAAAACCGATGGGATATTTTGAAATGTGAATTTTGTATTTTAGATAAATAAGTAAATACAGTATAATAAAATGCATTACTGCCAACATGGTCCATTTATTTTTTTAAAACACTCCTTGCAATGTTTACAAGATTTTATTTTGTTTTTTAATTTCTTTTTGCATGACATCACAAAATCCATCTGTTTACATGATGTCACAAAAACAGTGCCACGGCTCATGCCACGGCTTGTTTAGATCGCGTCGGCTTCGTTACGGCCAACCAATGACGTACGAGCAAATTGGGAAGCTAGATTAAAGATAACTCCGAAACCAGCCGCAATACTTCAAGCAAATTGGGAAGCTCCGCCGCCCAGAACCATCATGGCCGGAAGTGAGTGAAAATGACGCAAAACACATGGCTAAACATGAGGGTAGCTGATTAATAATTCTTTCAAACGCCGATCACGGACTGATAAGTTTATCTTATCGTTAACTTTGTATTTGAAGTATTTTATTACATTTTATAAACCATTTTTCATTCATGGTTTCATTTTCAATTCAGTTTCGATTATTTTCAATTTCGTTTCGATCATCTTTCAGTTACGTATTTTTGATTTATGCTTATGGAAAATGATTCCTGATCCTTTTTCATGTCTATTTATACAGTTCTAACCAGAACAATTTTGAGGAGTGATTTTGAATTAATTGTTCCTCTGGCTCAAAATCGTCAAAAACAAAGCAGCCATATAGCTAACTATTCCATGGCTCACTCCTGCCCAGACTATCTGGCTTCAATTTGCTTCACTTTGGTGGCGATGTTAACAATAGAATTCGGAGTCTACCTTTAATATAGGTCATCGCGGCCAACACGTAGTTGTCTTTCTAGTTGTCTCCATCTTGGATGTTAACAATCAGTGTTTTTTTTTGTTGGAAACAATGAAGATTGGATTGTTGCTAGCACCCAGTTGGTCAGGTGACTTTTTCGCTTCCAGACCTTGTTATCCTCGTTGGCCTCGGGCCAATGCCTACTACACACACCGGACAATGAATTAAAAACCTTCGTTCAATATGGTATTGACCCTCCTTTGGCTATAATTATAGAACATACGCGGTTTGGCATGGACTCTACAAGGTGTTGCAATGCAGATAAGGTAATCGCAGACCATGAATTTCTCAAAGAGACCTTCAGGTCCTGCAGCGTAAACGGAAGCGGATGCCTTCGACGAATGTCTCTTTCCAACATGTCCCAAACATTCTCGATCGGATTCAAATCCAGACTTTGCGCTGGCCACGGCAGATGTTGCAACTCGGTGTCATGTTCAAAAAACCACTCCTGAACAATCTTGCTCGATGGACAGTAGCATTGTCGTCCATGAAGAACCCGTCACCATTTGGGTACAAATGCACCATTGCAGGATGGACTTGATCTGCAACAATGTTCAGATAGTCTTTGACCAGGGGATAAGCACTTGGAGATGCGCGATGCGTTTTTTTTAATGCCGTCTGCGCAATAAGTCATCAAACAGAAACCAGGCGACAGCAGACGACGGGAACCGTGCGAGTTTCATTAACTGATCGGGGAAAATCGGAGATTCTTTTACATTTCTTCATCAAATTCAACCTTTTTTAATCTTTATTAAACCGTAAATACCTCATTTTAGGCTTAATTTTCCATTAATGAGAATAATTGTTTAAATCGATAGTCATGGACTGTGAATCGCAAGTTTTTCGAGAAATAAATAATTCGTATAGTAAAAATTATGTGAAAATATCAAAAAATACATCCTCTTGCTCAGTTGCCACTTGTTCAAATCATGCGAGAAAAACAGTAAACATAATTTATCATTCAATTCCAAAAGCTGCATCTATTAAAATAGCATGGATAACGTTCTGTAAAAGCTGACAGACTCAATCCAAATTATATCAAAATCTGTTCAGCCCATTTCAAACCTTCAGACTATGAGCGTGATTTGAAAAATGAACTATTAGATCTCCCACAAGTGAAAAGGTTGAAGAAGGGAGCAGTACCATCACTGAATCCTGAAATATCATCACATACAAGAGCAAACGCTGCCAATACCGGAGAAAATGTAACGCATATACCATCAACAATATCACCTAAACTATCAAGTCGACATACACGTTATGAGGAAAGCGTGAGATTTTAAAGAAAGAATTGCAAAACTATCATCAGAAATCGGTCAGTAGAATTCAAAATTCCGACGTCGGCGAAGAAAATAGAAATTTCCACTGTTGAGAAACAAATTATCCACACATTAATAAATTGTTGTAAATAAATGTAATATCCCCAACTTAATTTGAGTGTTTATCATAGCCTGGTTTTCATTAGGCTCTGTTCACTTCTTGTTTTATAAGCAACCAAGCCTGGTTTTATTTTTCACTAGCAGAGGCACCCAGCGTAAAAAAACTTTAAATTTCTTTTAAAGTAAGTCGTTTATTCTGTTTAATTAATTAAATCGTTTAGTTAGTTAAGTCCTTAAGTCAACAGTTACTTAATATGGGTAATTTAAGAAGTACAGGGTGAAATAAAAAGAAATTATTTGAAATTTTCCACTAGTGTTTTCGATTTTACATAATATCTAAAGCGATCGTCAATTGCCAGTTTCTGTTTCGTGACGTCATACGAAGCGATGCTTGTCCGCGAATTGCGCTCGCCAGCCAAAATGGCGGTACCTTATTCTATATACCTTGGTCTTTGGCTTTCACCCGACTGTCAAGAAATATCAGGGGACCCTTGCCATACCAACAAAACATGGCCCTATACCTCCTCCTGCAGCTTGAACTGTGTTCACAACACATGAGGGTCCATCGCTTCATGGGGCTGCCACCAAATTCTGTGCCGGCCATCGGTGCAAAACAATGTGTAACGTGACTCGTCCAACCACATCACCTTTTTCCAGTCGTCTACTGTCCAGTCACACCGTTCTTTACACCACTGCAGGCGAACTTTTCGGTTTGTTGCTGACACCACGGGCTTCCTCACTGGCATGCGACTTCCCATCCCTATTCACTTTAACTGTCGGCGCATTGTTCTGGAGGATATGGGTTGCGATGATCCTTCATTGAAGTCTGCCATCAGTTGCTCCACAGTAGACCTTCGGTTTTGCCGCACAATCCGTCTCAGACGACGTCGGTCCCTGTATCTGTGTTGATTGTTTATCATCCACAATCCTGCCGTTTCGACAACCCTTGTGGATTCCGTTTCCACGCATTGAATGCCTTGGAGACCTAACTTTTTGAGATACCGGTCAGTTGTACTGTCCTGGAAATCGTAGCTCCAGCTAGACGGGCTCCCACAATAACTCCTTTTTGGAGCTCAGACAGGTCTGCTGTTTTCCCCATTTTGCTCAGCTTGAGCAGCTGCAGCTTGTTCCTACCCAATACCTGCAGCTTGGAATGAGCATGTACCTCATATAATTGCCTTAATTTGCATATCGCAATCGTTTCTGAACTGTGACCCGGGTAATATAGTACATATCAGTACAGTTATTCATCACGGGTTTCTAATTCATTGGCCAGTGTGTGTATAAAGAAAGCATCGCCACTGAAACGTCATACATTGTTACGTCATCATAAGTCGACCAAATTTAGGGCTTATTATTGGTAGAAATACGATTAACAAAGGACGAAGTATGATGATGTAACAATGTATGACGTTTCTGTGCGGAGGCTTTCTTTATAGCAGGCGTTGCTCGGGCTAACACCTCCTAGACAAAAGGCCTGATAACGGAAACGTCATACATTTTTACATCATCGTTAGTCGACCATTGTTTATCCTATTTCTGCCAATAATAAGCCCTAAATTTGGTCGACTAATGATGATGTAACAATATATGACGTTTCCGTTATCAGGCCTTCTGTCTAGGTGTTGTTACGGCACAGACCAGGGGATTAAAAACTATGGTATCATTACCGACTTCTCTTACCGGGTGTTTCAAAAATGACCGGTATACCGGTATATTTGAAAAATCAATAAAAACTAAACGGGCAGCGACAGAAATACACCGTTTGTTGCAATATGTTTGGGATAACAGTAAATTTGCAGGCAGACAAACTTTCGAAATTAGTTCACGGTGTATTTCTATCGCTGCCCGTTTAGATTTTTCCAATATACCGGTTATTTTTGAAACACCCGGTATATACCTCAGCCCTCTGTAAAAAAGCATACTATCTATTATATTAAAGATAATTAAATAACTTATGCTTGTACAAATATGAATTATATATTTCACTTGAATATTGAAGACCAAACATATTTCAATTTCTTGCTTAACTTTGGTCTATTGCAAATATACTTTCACTTTTTGGGACATCATTTCAAAACTTTTCCAAGATGTTATTGTAAGTTTCGGCTTATTATAATTGTTTTTGAATAGAAATATTTCTTTTGGCAAAGTCGTTTTATTGTATCAATGACTGTTGAACACTACTCTTTCTATGTTTTTAAAATTCTTAATAGAAATTTGCCAACTAGTTGATATTTTCATAAAATGTTACTCATCGTTACCTAGTAGCATTTCAAAAGAAGTTTACATCTCCAATGAAACTATATGATAGCTCATTGTAAAAAAAAAATGTAATCTGTTTCTGCGGTTGCTCATTAAGATTAAATCCTCTGTTTTGCTTCCTAGGAAATTTAATAATTAGTTTTAATGAAGACGTAGACTAGGTACTCAACAAATTTAATCCCGCAAAGAGGATTATCATTTTTATTGACACGAATTTAATTAATACGAAGCACGTGTAATTGGGGTAAATCAAAATTTGTTTGCATTGTCTGTCGGCTGCAGAATTTCTTAATGCTTTGTTTGGACTCAAAGCATTTCGTCTCCTAATATTTTTCTGCTCATTTTTACGACAGATTACAACAGCTAATTTTTTTATTCTTTTTCTAATGCTACCGAGTTTTATCAGTAAAGGATTACTTTTACTAAAACACTGTATTATTAGATGTTAATTCGTATTATTAACGATTCTAAGGTTTATATTTTCTGCGTGAACCCTAACAGGGTTCATTACTGTCAAATATAAAAACAAAAAGATTAAGTAAAATACAGGCCAACCAAAAGAAAAAAGACATTGTTTATCAAAAGCAGTAATACATGAATTTGATTTATTAAAGGGCAAATGACATCAAATCGGAAGTCAAATAATCGGACATCAAATAATCATATAGTTTTGAATATATTCCTGATATTAAATACCAATTTTATTTTTTTTACTTTCATTTTTAATAAATAAATCATAATTTAAAGGTCACTTCCGGTAATATAAATTCATTTTGAATTTTGTTAAAAACTCCTGCAATACCGTTGCTTATGACGTCAGCTTTGGTAACCGAGGCCGACGAGATTTACAGGCCATGGCGCGATTCACAAGCCACAGCACAGTGGGCCAGATTGCCTCAAAACCTGGCCAAAATTGCATAATATTTCGAGTTTTTTTAATTATATGAAATTCAAGCATAAATTAGTAAAAATGAGTAAATAAAGTAAATAAAATTAATGAACATCAAAAAATATTTGTATTAAAACTTTTTTATTTAAATTACAGTAAAATGGCATTACATACAAGCTGCTTAATTAAACCTGTAGTTCCCGGAATTTTTAATATACTTAAGATTATTAGAGATACCAAACTGAATGACAGCAAACATGTCAATATTATTCCTGGTTTTCTCCTGAAGAACATCAAGTTTGCCGGGCTTCGCCCTATACAAGATCTATGTGAAACTATTATTTCTACTAAGGAATTTCCAGCCGAAATAAAGATAGCCAATATCATTCCGATCTAAACAGGGCGACCCTAAAATTATTACCAACTTTCGCCCGATTGCGACTCTTTCTCCTTTGACTAAAATCATTGAAAAATGTATCTTCCATGATCTTAAAAATCATATTTGGCCAGGTATTCCTATTCAGCAACAAGGTAGCCATCCAAACAGTAAAGTCAATTGGATCCCTATGCACCTTATTATGCAAGCAGTTAAGGCTCTGGACCTAGGTCATAAATTTATTTTGATACAGACCGACGTCTCAAAAGGCTTTGATACGATCTCCCGTCCACAATTAATTGAAGATCTTCGTTCTCTTCATGTTTCTGAGGATTATCTTGCTTTAATCAAGAATTATTTGACTAACAGAATAAATATAATTGACGGAGGCCCTCCAATCACCCATCCATAGGCTCTAGTATTGGTCCTATGCTTTTTGCCGTTGCAACTGCCTCTTTATATACCAATCCATTTAAATTGAATATTATCAGTTATGTTGATGATAATTTGCTATACATGTTGTATCCGAGTTCTGCACAGAGAGAGGTAAATACCATGGTCCAACATGATCTCCAACTTATGGAGTCTTGGTATCATCAACGTGGCATGAAGCTAAATGCCCAAAAACTAGGATTTTAATTATAGACCGGAAATCCTCCGATAAGAACATATTTAAATTATTAGGTTTATCTTTGACAATACCCTTTCCTTCCAATCTCTCCGAGAGTCAATTATCGTCTCTCTTAAAAGACTTCGTTACCTTACGAAAAGACTGCGCTCTGTTTTATCTAATGCGGAAATGATTATTATAATTCAAGCCAAGGTATTTAGAGTATAGTGTTATAGCTTGGGCAAGCTTGTCTAATCAGTGTTTTCAACGCTTAAAAGCAGCTTATAACCATATCCTTAGAACTTCTTTCAATGCCTCAAGATTCGCTTTTAATTCTGGCCTATGTTATACGCATAATTTACCAACTTTGGAGGTATTCAAATCGATTCACCTCTTATATGAACTCACTAGTGCTCTCCGATGTAGTACTCATCCAGCGTCCTTTGTTCAGGCTTGGCTATTAAAATCAAAGAACTATCGGTCCACTAGAAAATACTTTACTTACAATGCAATTGAACGTTGGAATCTCATTCCTCTATGTATACGTATATCTGCTATTCAATGTATTTCTCCAGGGTGTCCCGTTAACTGTAGCCCATTTTAAAAGATTAATTTTAGACTTTTACCGTACACATTTATATAATTAGACGGTGGCTTACCATCTTCTTTATTTTCTGAAAAGCATATATTGGTTTCGCTCTGTTTGTGTGTCTGTCTGTCTGTCCGTCTGTATGTCCGACGATTACTCGAGAACGCTTTAACTTTTTCAAATTCTGTTTTCGCTCTTCGATAGAGACCCTTCCTGAGCTCACCTGATTAGTTTGTCATTGAAATCGGTCTAACAGTCACGTGACTCTTGAGCCGCCCCCCCCCCCCCCATTAAATATTTTTATTGGCAATATAAGGCATGTGATATGTCATTCGAACGGGAATGATGAGCAGAAGACGAATATGACATTCTTTTCGATTTTCGAAATGGTACGTCCGAGAAAATGACCCCCAAAAATTACTTCAATAACCCCTTATTACGAGCTTTAGCTAAAGCTATATATAAGAATGCAAGCTTAATCAGTATCTGTATGTGTCCAGTTGGCCATCGTTTGCACGAAAATGTGAAAATGGAAGAACTTAACTGCGATATGTCAACTTTTGATGAGCTCTCGTGGACCCCTTCAAGCACGTGCACTAATGTTAAGAATATGAACTTAGGGCATGTAATATATCAATCGATTCCTACTGACTAGTCATAAGTGAATACAGTGTCACAAAATCAAGTAAAATAAACAATTGCTGTAACCAGAAAAGTTTGTTAAAGAATGTTTTCACTTTGTAAACCGACGATTACATTGTTATAATGAATCCTCGTGTTTCATTTCTTTAGGTTTTCATTGTTACTTTAACGATGTTTTTTTTTACTGGAGGGCTTTTCTTTCAGAGCGGTCCGTTCGCTTGTATTTTTCTTGATAGCTCGTGTTTGCTCTTGGAGCATGATCGCGTGAATTTAATTTTTTGATTTTTTTCCGGGCAGTTTTGAATTTTAGGCAGTTATGAAAAGGTTCTGCTTGAAGACACTAACTTTGAAAATTCCAGTGCTGACGATGCGGACAGTACCGATGCTTACGGTCCTTCGGTTGATTCTTGCAGTCTAATCTTAGTTTGAATCTCCGTAGTCTTCATCTCGGTTCCTTGGATTTGGATATTTTCGTTGCTTTTTTCTTGTGTTGCAGTGAAGCAGCCCACGTCGTTGGTCATGGAGCGGTTGATTCCCCTCGTGACTTTCTTATGGGTTTTGCCCACTGTGAGTATGCTCGTTGTCATTAAGTTAGCTTCAAATTTATGCTAACCTTCAAGAAGATGTTACGTAGCCAGTAGTATCCAGCATTCCGTAACAAGAATTATGACTATTCCCGTAAATAAGGAAGAAAGGAAAAACATGGTTAATGGCGGCGTTTTCGAACGTTCTCACTTATTATCAAATTGTTTTGGAAGTTGACTTTTTGTGTGGTGATGCCCAGCTTATCTGCTTTTAGATTTCAACTATTCAAATTACAATTTTATTTAATTATAAACACTTGTTTAATTTTTTATTTTAATCCATTTTTATCATTAAGAGTTTCTTCTGGCACTGCTCATCTCGTTTCCTCTTCCCGGTATGCTTGATGATTTTTCCTTTGTTCTGTACACGTCTTTAGTGTTTGTCCTAGTTTAGGTGATTTTTCTTCATGGGTCCAGCAAAGCCCCGTCGTCGTTGCATTGTGTTTGTTTTGTATTATCGTGCGTTGATTGTAGTGCGGATGTCCTAGTTGAGTTGCGTACAGTATACTCTTTATTATTTTTTTTATCATTGTAAGATAAGTGACCAGGACCTCTTAGATGAATTTAGCAGTCTACATCTTTGAAGTTCACCATGGAAGAAGTAGAATGGGAAGCAAAGCTCTCGAGAAATTGTGAAATAAAAAGTACACTAGGGATCCTAGCGGATGAGTCGAATCGTAATGAAGCGAAAGTGAATCTATTACGCGTCGCTTCTTTCATGGTTAAGTCAGAGTCATTGAAAGGATAGGTACTTCTCCTCATGTTATTGTGGGATCTGTGGTCAGGAATTAAAATGGCACTTAGTTGTGGAAGAGCGACGCCAAGGGGAAAATGTGCTGCAAACTACAGGTATTGGACATTGAAACTGAAACACCTTCGCAAATAGCACTGGTTACCCCCAGGGCTGAATAGAACCTTCTGCTAGGTAATTAATCGTATGCATATCAATGAATCACGTGTCAGAGGTCTTGGTAGTCACTCCAGTAGAAAAGTTCGATAGTAAGCTTCAAATTGTCTGTGCAGAGCGCTATCATGGGAGACATATCCGACTTCAAAAGAGGGCAGATTGTTGGGGCGCGTCTAGCAGGTGCATCTGTGTCCAAAACTGCCACACTTTGTGATGTCTCACGTGCTACAGTATCCAGGGTGATGTGTGCATATGAACAGGAAGGACGAACCACGTCCAGGAGGAGCAACTGCAGGGGAAAATGGAAGTTGTCGGAAAGAGACGTCAGGACAGACCAGGATTGTTGCACGAAAGCGGAAAACCACCGCAGCAAAAATCACCGCAGAAATGAATACACACCTCCAGGAACCTGTGTGCACGAAGACAATCCGTCGTTACCTGCATAAATCCAACATCCATGGCAGGGTTGCTATACCGAAGCCTTTCATCAGTAGTACAAATGCCTCCAAGCGGGTTCAGTGGTGCCGGACGCATAAAACCTGGACGTTTGGATGACCTCAAACGCGTCATATTCTCGGATGAGTCCAGCTACACTGTCTTCCAAACAACAGGGAGGGTATTCGTCTGGAGGAGCCCTTCTGATGCCTACAACCCAGACTGCTTGGCACCCACAGTCAAACACGGAGGTGGATCAGTAATGGGTGGATCAGTAATGGTCTGGGGTGCAAACTGTGCAGGACCTCTACCGATCCTTCCCAAGACGTGTTGCTGCTGTGTGGCTGCCCACGGTGCCCCAACACCTTATTAAATAAAGATTTTGGATTTCTACCAGGTGTTTCAGTTTCAATGTCCAATACCTGTAACTCCAATGTCTGCCTTTCAATTGTAAGCTTATAACTCTTCATACATCGAAAATTTTGTTCTTAACATCTAACATCGACATGGAGAGCACACGGAAGGCAGATTCTAAAGGAGCAAACTATTGCAACTTTCGAACAGAAAGGAAATTTTTAAAAAATCATCTAGGGGAAGGAAGAAGGCATGGTAGAACAGCGGTGGGCATTCTCACATTGCAGCAATTAAAATAACAGGGAGTGAAAGGAAGAGCGGAAGTTGACCTCAAATCGACTCATCCGCTGCAGAGAATTGGCGGTGTTTTTATGTCACTGATTTAGCATTGGAACTATTACCAGCTTCGCTTGCCACTCTACTTCTTCCATGAGTACCCCCTCGAACCTGAGTGAAACTAAGGCATTCATGTCTTAGATGTCCTCATCACCAAAGATCCAAACAATGGCAGACTGAACTTTGAAGTGTACAGAAAGGAATCAACCAAGGCTAACATCATACCCTTTGATTCTAATCATCCAACACAACACAAATTGGCAGCTATCAATAAGACGGACCATATCCTACCCGATCACCAAGGGATGCCCAGAAGAGATTGACTCCATATTCGATCTAGCCAGGGCCAATGACTTTCCAGACTATCACCCGTATCGCTCTACAGAAGACCAGAAGAATCCTCAGTCACCAAGGATGCCAAACACAAAAGCGTACTGACCACGCTACATTTACATATCTCGGAGCTGCGATGTATCGGATTACTAACTTGTTCCGTGAGCTGGACATCAGAGTCTCCTTTAGAGCCACTCACAACAGCCAGAGATCCTCAAACAAAATCGTTCAAATACTGACACGGACTTGTATAAATGCTTACTCCGGGGTCTACAAACTCACATGTCCTCATTGTGGGGCCCATTACATTGGAACCACAACTCGCTCATTCTACAAGCGTTTCCGCGAGCATCGACGATCTTGGAGTAAAACGAAAGAAAATCCGCCTTCGCCCAGTATTTTGTTAAGAATATCACTGCTTACACGACATAGACAAATTCATTGACATCCTTTAGAAAAGTAAAGTGAAGGAAAAGATTCTGATTAGTGAAGATATAGAAATCAAGAAGCATCTCTGAACGAACCATGCCAAAGTATTAAACAATCAGATATCTTTTGAGACAGATAACGTCATTATTTCTAAGCGAATTCGACAGTCTTACAGATCCAGATGACATTTGTTCGATAATCGACAATGGCATATCTGCATAGGCGACTATATGAAAAATTAGATGGAGTGAGCTCTAGTCGTTCCAGAATGTTACTATAGGGACCACTGCCCAGATTGGAAAAAGGACCGTGAAAAATCAATAACCCCTCGGATTTGAACATGACTCACATTGAAAAGTTTCTCCAAGCTCTCCTAAAGAATATGATGCACTCGATGAAAACCCATGACAACGACCTGGTGCTGGAATACTGAAAAATTCGATGGAAATGAAGTGGCATCGAAGTACAGAAAGCCATGGCATAATATTGATGTCAACTTTGAAGACCTTTGACAACGTTTCCTTCCTGTATTATTGGAAGATGTGACCTCCCCCCCGCCAATCTTCTGACAATCGTCAATCTTATTATTTTTTTCGTAATGTGGAGGACCTCTTCTTGCCAATAAATCTTTTCCTGTGGTATTTATATGAAAGGGTGAGCCTTGTGAAAGCACTGTTTCCGTCCCACCTGAACAAATGTACACTGTTCGATTGTGGAATTTTCCCTTTGTAGACTATAGCCTCCGATGATGGCGTAATGCCCAAACGCGTCAGGCTAATATATTAGATTTACCGTTCACTTTTGATTCCTTTATTTCAGCAATATTTAATTATTCGCAATTTTTATAGTAGGCATACAGAGTATTTTTAATTAAATTGACACAATTCGGAGCTATCTGTAGTTGCTTGACTGCATGGTACCCACTTGACTGAAGTTCGTCGTGGTAAGGAGCTTATATCGATGGTTTCGATTGCGTCAACTTATTCGATTGGCAAGAAATATGACGTCTAATTCCAGTGGACAATTCTGCACTGTGAGCATTGTGATAATTGTTCCTGTAAAAATATGAGTATGCTTTTTACCACAAAGCTAAAACAAAGAGGAGTGGACGAAGCAGGGGTTGAAGAAATGTACTGGTCTACACAGATTCAAGTGTTCGACACAAAAGAATGTTTTTGAGCACCATCGAGCACTTGAATTGGATGTTAGGATGAATTGGAGGGAGGACTAGGGGATAAGTCACATCTGTGAGTGAACTCATCAAAGTTCTTTGGAAAGAATAGAACAAAATTCCCGAATCTATCTACCAAAGTCTTCCTCGGAAAATAGGGGCCGGAATAAAAACGAGAGAAATTAAGGAACAAGATTACATTTATTTATTTATTTATTTATTTATTTATTTATTTATTTAATGGTATACAGGATATATCCAAAATACGATTACAAACTCTGAGGCGGGTTCCTCATATCAAAACAAGAAACAAGTCCATATAAACACATGTTCAAAAATCCTTACCTTTTGAGCTATTAATGAAAGTTGCAGATGATACGGATGCAGGAGCTACTCGTGAAGCACCCTCCATGCGGTTCTATGAGATGTACCACTTGCTTGGGCCACTTGTTGTGTGCTGATACCTGCATCGTCTTCGACAGCCATGCGGTAAATTGCGTTGTTCCTGGCCAGGCGTACAAGCGACTGGTGGTCTTCTTCGATCCATAGTTTGTGATACTATGGATCCTCTCTCAGCAACGCTACAATAAATAGCAACGAGGGTGGAATGACTCGGCTGGCCTGAGTCTGGAAACTCCATCTGGTAAGGCCGTACAGCCTCCTGTCCATTACCATTCGCGCAGCCGTATATAAAAATCTACCGCAAAACCTAAGGATTTTCGGACATATGTTTTATATGGACAGTGTTTCTTGTTTTGATGTGAGGAAGCCACCCTTAAAATTTGTAAACGTAATTTTGATACACTCTGTAGATCAATAAGACAAAAATCTCCAAAATTCGAAATTAATTAAATGTTTTTCTTTCACAGATATAAGATGTATAGTGCTAGAAAAGAAAATTTCTAGGAGTATTTTTTGATTTGATTAACATTCAAAAACTTGCCGAAAAGTAATTTTAATATTGAACCAGAAATTCATCCTCCAATAAGGAGTATAGGAAAGTAGCAGAATCCGGAATTCAGGTGAATTGGCCCCCATTTAAAAGTCAAATTAAAAATTGGATAAAAAAAAGGGTGGGTTCAAACTGAGATAAATAGTGGGGTTAAAATTATAAAAAAATGTGGGCATAAATAAAAGGTGGAAAATAGAAGTAAAACTATTTCCCACTTTTTGTTACACTTTGTCCCTATTAATCCCTCAATCTTACCCCCCCCCCCCTTATTTTAGAAAATCCTTAAAAAAAAGATATTCTCTATTATACAGAGTAATATTAGTTTAAATCCATTATACAGAGTGGTTATAATTAAACTTTCCCTAATTAATCCATCATAAATAGGAAACTATGTATAATACGGGTCAAAACTTGGTAGAATAATGTCCAGATTTGCATGGTTCATCGCTTCAATACTATATCACCTAGCCTCACGGACTTGTAGCGATATAGTCGTCGAAGAGTCAAAATGGGCTTAAACAAGAAGAGCAGGGCGTTGAATATCGCCAGATGAAAGGACTAGGACTACAAAAACCAGGCTTGTTGTACGAGGGGCGATTGATAAATAAGGTCTCCAGGCTTTGGACCCTCTTCAGGGGTACGATAACGTCCGCCCGCACACGAGTCACCACACACCAGAGGCGTTGCAGTGCCTACAGTTCAAAAATGAAAAATTGCAGTTCAAAGATGAAAAATTGCAGTTCAAAAATGAAAGACTTTGCACATTGCGACTTTCACCACTTCCCAAAGAAGAAAGAGCCCCTTAAGGGACATGAGTTGGTTCTGACGGCGAAGTAAACGCTGCCATTCAATCCTGGTGTCGACAACAACTCCGGAATTCCTCTCCGACGGGTTCACCCAACTAGTCACGCGTTGGCGCAATGCTTGGAAAGGAATGGGGACTATGTTGAAAGGTGAATAGTGCATTACATAGAGGACAATTGTGAGTACAAGATACAAAAAGAATTTTGAAAATCGGTTAACAAATAAAAAAGTTATAGCCATGGAGACCTTATTTATCAATCGCTCCTCGTATATTAGCGCAAGACATTAAAGGTGTTTCAGTGGAATTAACTAGTCATTATTTCTCTATCCCATGTTCGGGGTGGCAGTGTTGACATTACGGCTCTTGTTCGTACGATCGCTCGTTTATCATATAGAGATGGTTATTTGGGAAAATTTAATTATAACTACCGTGTACAATGGTCATTTCAAAAATAATAGCATTTTATTTTCTCAGATAAACAAAAAATAAAAAAAGATAAACGAAATAGTTGCTCGTTAGGAACAAGCTGTTATTCTTCAATGTAATCTCCATCTTTTAAAGTAGCCGTACGCTATCTTTGAGCAACAGCATATATATATACTGAGTGGCCAAATTATTATCACCACCTGACAGTTTTAGGCAAATAAGCTATTGCGTCACAGCGCTGCCGCTAGAGGGCTAGATAGCTATAAAAAGGGAATGCAGGTGAGGTGAACCATCGGTTGCACTGTGGTTTTTGCGACGATATGGCAAAAAATGTGATTTAACTGACTTTGAACGGGGATGAACGTCGGCGCGCGCAGTGTCGGAACCAGTATCAGCAAAACAGCTGAACTTATGAAGTGTTCAAGAGCAGCAGTTATTAATGTTTACAGAGAGTGGACTACCAAGCAAAAACGTCAAGCGTGTGGTCGTCACAGGCTCCTTAATGCTCGAGCTGAAAGGAGATCGGCCAGAGTTGTCCAGGGCGACAGAAGAGCAACAGTGCGTCAAATAGCGGCAAATTTTAATCAAGGACAAACTGTGACCGCCTTTGAACAAACTGTTAGCCGCTCATTACACCGTTTAGGCTATGGAAGCCGACGACCAGTTCGAAAGCCTCTACTGTCAGCCTTGAACAAGAGCAGACGTCTCCAGTTCGCCAAGGAGCACAAGGATTGGACAGTAGATGACTGGAAAAGGATCATGTGGTCCGATGAGTCACAATTTCAAATGCATCATGCAGATGGCAGGGTTAGAATATGGAGAAAACAACACGAAAGCATGGACCCCACCTGCATCGCCACAACACTTCAAAGCTGATGGCGGCAGTATTATGGTTTGGGGGATATTTTCTTGGCATTGTTTGGATTCTTTGATTCCTCTGCACGGACATGTGCGTGCCCAAGATTATTTAAGTATTGTCGCAGAACAAGTACATCCCGTTATGTTAATGGTGTACTCTGGCGGGGATGAATACTTCCAGCAGGACAATGCTCCTTGTCATAAGGCTGGCATCGTCCTCAAATGGTTCGAAGAACATGCCGGAGAGTTTACCGTGCTTCGTTGGCCTGCACAATCGCCAGATCTCAATCCCATTGAGAATTTGTGGGATGAGATCGAACGGGCCATCAGGCAGCGGGATCCAGCACCATCAAATCTGCAGGAATTGGAAGGTGCAGTTCTTCAGAGTTGGTCTCAAATTCCTCCTACAACTTACCAACATCTCATAGAATCCATGCCTCAAAGAATGCAAGCAGTAATAAGAGCGAAAGGTGGCCCAACACTGTATTAAGAGGGTGGTCATAATAATTTGGCCACTCAGTGTATATGCTCGGTAAGATTTACCTTCCAGGAAGATCGTCAATCGCTAGCATCTACGTGGACAGCATCTTCCCCATCCATTTGCTATAATCTCTTTTCCATCTTTGCTAACGTCTCATTCTCACACCAAAAGCGGATAAAATAAATTGTAAAAGAAATATTATTAAATTAAAATAGGATGGAGTGTCTAAACATTTCAATAACATTATCGCATTTAAAGTACCTCGTTTCTTTATTTCGTTTATTAAATTCACGTCATTTGTCTTTTAAAGAATTCATTTTTATAATATATTATACGATAAGACATTTATTACATTTTCCAGTATTTATAACAAATGTTCCTTCAAAATGAACAAAGCAACAATAGAAATCAAATAGAAAGCTACAATTAACATATCCATAGAGAATATTTTGGTGAATTCATTCTTATTACATAAATTATCTCTGGAAATAAACCGAATAGTACTGTTGTATAATATTTCTTAAACTAAGATATTACATCATTTTACTGTGATTACCTACGACTTTATATACTGACGGACAGAATGTTTTGGCAAAGATGTCCATAGCTTGACCAGATCCTAACCGTATGAGAGTGCCTGAGGATAGCCGGTTAAAGGTGTGCACGGCGTAACTGCTCAAGGATCTCTTGAGCACTGTCAACGTCTGGCGACGATCGAAAAATTGTCTCCAATTTGTAAAGGGTATAGGGAAAAAAGTTTTTGATGGTACCAAATTGAGATATTCTGAAAATTCACACATTGGGAACTTTTCATTGCCCCGTATTAAAAAGGTTTCACTACAGTATCTTTTCACCATTCGGGTAATAAAAACTGGCCCGTTGTCACTATAAGCGTTGGGATTGTATTGATACACAATATTTTCTGTGAAAAATTTTAATAAGGGATGCCCTATTCAAAGAAAGATAAAATTAAATACTGATAAATACAGAATAATTAATATAAATAAAAGAACAGAATCAAAAATAAACATACTATTGAAAGAGTAATTTACATCAAATAATGATTTCATTAGGTTATTGATTATAAATTCGATAACATCTATACTGTCTTATCATTAATATTCGAACATCTCTAATTTATGCAATAAAAGCTGCTACTATATTATTATAGTTCGTGCTGAAACCTTTGATTATTATAAATGCGTTCAGTATCCATATATTCCTCCATTCGTCTTTTAACGCAGCCAATTTTGTTATGAGGATAGTCTCTACGAGCACGTATCCTATATTTTAGTTCATCCCAAAGATACTCGACATGAAATCAAGATTATGAACTAGCAAATCCACCATTATACTTTTTCTCGCAATTCAGGTTGTTATTCTACAGATACAGGTATGGGCCTTTCCTAGAATTTCAATGTATCTACGATACTGTTGACAAAAACTAGGCATAACAACACTTTTTAAAAAGCATACTCATACAATAGCAATGCCTCCATTAATTTTTTTTCGTTCTTCAACTTTCATTAATTCACCATGGACTTAATTTGATAGCATTTTGCTGTGTTCCCGAGAGGCTATTAACAGTGGACACCGGTGATTCTTTACTGCATTTGTACGTGGACGATTCTAGTATCGAGTCCACATTTGAGAAACATTGTTCTCTTGATACTCCAATGCTCTCTGCTTCCACTCAGTGTGTTTGATTTCCTTCAACTGTTTTTTCGCAAGTGACAATTGCAAACTGTCAAAAATCATCAACGAGATAGCAGTTGCTTTCCAATCCTGTTCTTGGAATGTCTGAACAGTTTCATCTCATCTTTGATTATATTTTTAAAACCTCTGTGTAAAGAAACTCTTTTAATTAAAAGTTTCATCAATTAAAACTTATTGAAAAGGTACCAATGGAGCAGGAAGGAAGCTGAATACACGTACTCTTTTCAACTGTGTATGGTTTTCAGAGGAAATATTTATCTGGTCCGGAAAAATGAAGCTATTACTGAGAACAGTATAATCAACTCTGAATTCATCCTCTACAAGAAAAGGAAAAGAAACTATATCAAGAGCAAATATTGTTGTCTTACTTATCCAAGTTTGATTTATTTCAGCTGTTGGAACTCCAGAAACATTCACTTAATTAAAGTACTAATTTTTTATACCTTTTGATCTCACTGCATAACTGAGCAACAGCGAATGATAAAAAATTGCTTCACTTCAAAAATGCCGCTTTCATTCAAGAATGCTTTGGTCCTAATCAGTGACAAAAATATTTTTCACTTATGATGTCGGCAAATTTTTTCGTTCTTAAGAGTAACAATTAGGACAAATATGAAAATGACTCTGAATAGTATTAGATTATACCTTTCTACCTACTTTTTTGGAAGTTGCTGGGCAGAGGTGGGACAGAGGAAACTTTCCCAATGTTGCCAAACAATCACTTCGAGTAAATTAAATAAAAGCCATTTACGCCAACCCCTTTTATATTATAAAGATATACAATAATAATTGACAATTTTCTAAATTAACAAAAAACTGCATCAACCAACAGGTGAAGGTTCACTTTTTCTGTACTCGCGTAGGCTTTCACGTAATTGTGTGTCGTTAAAATAAATACATGCATGTGCAAAACTATCTCTAAAAGTGTAGAAAGCTCTTGGAAACAATTTAGCTGTGATCCTCAGCATCAACAGCTTATTTGGGAATAATATCTTTTCTGTGGTTAATGTGCGATGGTAAAAATGAAATGATAGCTTTAGCTGACAACACTCTGCTAACTATTATCACAAATAGTAATTTAAAAGGTGGCCATCGTTCAATAAATATCTTGTTCTTGTCGTTTGCTATTTCGAAATACGGTATAACATTTAGATTCAGAAATTTATATGACCACTTGTTTTTCATTTCGAGGTTTATTCGAAGAACACTCTGAAATTCCCTCGCTCTCTACTTAACCTAACCCCGTGTGCACTTACAAGCATATCTTCCAATAAAGTTGGCAGCGCGTTTCCACAAAAATTTCAATTAGCATTTCCATTTAAATTCAGTAGAATATGCGGAGTAACCAGAATGCCCTCAACGACGCCTACTCATACGTTAACATTAAAGGGTAACACAAAAATCCCCGATATCTCGATAGCTGTTACGCTTTGTATTAATTCGCTTATCATTCGATCCTTTTGACCTCCTCTATCATCTCTTCCACAATTGGCAAGGATATTCCTAACAATCCGTATACTAGATTTAAAACTTATTTCATAAGACAGGAAAATGAATCATTTATTTGAATCATTGAGATGACTTTTGGTTAACATTTATTATTATATTTCCATTCTTTATTATATTTCCATTTCATCTGATTCAATTCAAACTATCATTGCAGGTATCCAGCATTCAACATTGAAACAGCCTCATTCATGTGTGTTTGCCATATTCAAATCTTCATATTTTCAGAACACATTCCACTAAATTTGAATTAGTTATAAACATTTCATCCTTCCATAAAGGAAATAGTATACAACAATCTTATAAATTTTAATTTGTATTCTTTATCATTTTTCGTAAAACAGACATTGTTCGACAATGAAATTTCTCCACCCAATATGAGCTACTGGAATCTAATATCTACTTGCAAAGACGACCAATAACTTAAACTTTTTCAAATGAAATCTGTGCATTTCACAGCGGAATATAATAAAATAACACTATTTATCTATTCAGGTAATATTTAAACAGGTGGTATGATGTCAGAAATCAAAACGTATTTCATATGCCGTTGATTTTTAATAAATTTTATAATAATATTTTAGAAAATAATTTTCAATTATAATATTTAATAAAATACCAAAATAGATATTAGATCTGAGCTTTTACAACCAGCTAAAAATCCCTTTTGTTTTGGATGAATATCTGATTAACTGCAATTATTTCATGTTGTAACTTTGGATTAAGCAAACTCTGTATCTAAGTTGGTTTATGGTCAGTTGGATATATGACATATGAATGATGATATACAGGGTGTCTCAAAATTCCTGGTACAAACTTTGCGAGGTGATAGAGAGTGCAACCATAAGCATCTTTTGTTCTATAGTCTTTTTAGGGAAACTCAACCCCTGCAAAGATATGAGGCGCTAAGAGTAGGATGCACCGCCTGCAATGTGGCTGACCTGCGTACAGAAGAGCTCTAAACATCCAATGACTGTAATTGGATGTGACACAAAAAACGAAATACGAACATTGACAGTACAGTGCTTGATTAGAAGTACGAATTTTATCAAAGCAAATGCTCAAAATTTCCGCCACCAACCTGTACACACAGTTGACATCTGCGTACTAATGATTGGCGTGTGTGTTGAAAAATTTGTGTATGAGCTTGGATTTCTCCAGCTGAAACAGCAATGTGCGCAGTAAGGTCATCAATGTCTTGGATTTCTGTTGCATACACCAATGTTTTCATGTGGCTCCACAGCCAGAAATCGAGAGGAGACAGGTCGGTCGAACGTGGTAGCCACCATACCGGGCCTCTCCGACCAATCCACCAACCATCAAACAAGTTGCATGCATTTACGTATTGTGAACTTGTCTTTGCAATAGGGGTGGTTGATGAATTTAATTATGTTTTATCAAGTGACACTTCATTGACGATAATCAATTAGCAACAGATCAACTCCTATATTTTGGGAGAGTTCATCAAAATGCAAAACAATTCGAACCTTATTTATCAGTGTCAGTAATTGTGGTTCAGTACCATTTCGGTAATGGGGTGACAAAGTTTAAGGAGTTCAAATTACCGTCATTGGATGTTTAGAGCTGTTCTGTACGCAGATCAGCCACATTGCAGGCGGTGCATCCTACTTTTAGACCCTCATATCTTTGCAGGGGTTGAGTTTCCCTAGAAAGACTATACAGAAAAGATGCTTATGGTTGCACCCTCTATCACATCGCAAAGTTTGTACCAGGAATTTGGAGACACCCTATATTTATTATCACAGAATAAACTAAATTCTTGTTAGTTTTAAATTTCCCATCTGGGCCAAAGATGCAGCTTCGGGAATATAATTATCATGGGTACTTTTGGTTTTAAAGAATTATTCTTTCAGTTTAGCTATCATGGATTATCATGATTATGTATATACAGGGTGAGACCGGAAAGATGAATGACTAGGGGACGGGTATTTCAGAGCTGATACTTTACTGTCCTTTAAAGTAAGCCCCTATAACCGCAATATAGTTTGATACCGATCGTACAACTGCATTTAAGTTGAAAGGCGTGTAAATAATCCTCTTTCCGTACTCCTTGAAGTTCCGTTGTCACAACCGTTTGAATATCCGGACCGTGGTTAAATCTGTGTCCTTTCATTGGTAATTTCAAACGAAGAAACAGGAAGAAGTCCGGTGGAGACATATCGGGGAATACGTAGGGTGATAAAGTTCTGGAATCTGTTTTCGCGCGAGGCCGCACATCGCTACCAAGATGAAGCGATTCCTCGCCCGAAAAGAAATTCCATTCTATTAGAATTGCATTGTAACATTGGGAATTACATTGTATAGCATCGCGCGAAAACATTTCATCATCTATGAAATGTAGAAGGTTGAATACGTCCTATGGTATCGATTTGGCAGTCAAAGTTTACGAAGAAAACCCCTTTCTTGACTCCACCATAGACGATCTATTCGTGACCCTAGGTAGAAAAGATGTCTGCAGAATGGCGAGGCTGATGTTTTTCCATTCCTGTTTGCAGGCTTTCCAGAGACCCTCAATGGTTGTTGGATGGCGTCGACCAAGGGCTCGTTTCAATAATCCAAATTCACAGAAATTCATCGGGGATGCATTTGGTGACTTGACATGATGTCATGAAAGGGTATGACGTGAATTTCAGTTTCATCTTCCTAATCCAACAAAAATTGAATTTTGCTTTTGTTCTCTTCATAAAATGCCGGAATTTCCTTGTGGAATATTGGACTGAGAACAGGCTGCTGATTGTAAAGGGAGTTAACCTTAGCCTTCCTGTCAACTTTTCTAATTGTGAGCTTGGCGTTGCACGAGTATTCCCTAATCATCATAAATCCGTTGACTGCCACGACTGCTGAAGCCATCCTTGATAAGTGCCAAGTTTTGAGTAAAGAGTCCTTTCTGCAATGAACTATAATATTAATACCGTTAGAGGGCAAACAATTAAGTACTAAAGCAAAAACTGAGAACGGCAGTGTTAATTGGAGAAGCCACACTCGCCTTCGAAGCACATTCCTTGGACGACTTTTGAAATGAATTCTCTCCATGTGGACGGTAGAAAATCGCACGGGTTTGCTGCATTCGTTGAGGCAGACATATGTATGCTGACATCGTATTTCATCGTTTGACATCGTATTTCCATAGGCTGCGAGATACCCTCATAGAGCTTCTGACAGTTCCTCTTCCTTGCTGCGACTTGTCGTGGCAGCAGCTTATACACACAACTCTTGTGACGCCCTTCCAGTTGCAAATCTTACTTTATTATTTTATGCACGGTAGCCTGTGAATTCCCTACAACGTTTACGATGCCTCTTTGGGATGCTGGATTTTCACACTGGACACACTGGACAAGCTGCTTAACCTTTTGAATGACCTGTGGTATTCGGCTTGTGGGAACTCAATGATTCAAAATTCGGAACCTATCCATCTTTGTTTTTCCGAGTCATTCCCAGAACTTTTCGATCTCACCTTGTAGATTTTAATATCAATTATGTATATTGTCTTGTTTTTAAATTATTTGTTGTAATTATTTTTAAATAAAATTAAATAATCTGTAAAAAATCCCAAATAAATACCGCTGTGGACCAATAACCGCTCATATGCGTGACTATCAAATGAGGATTATGATCCTAACCTTCCGAATATCTCGAAGTAAACATGGAGATATAATCTTTGGCAAATCCTGCATGTGTCGCATTGGTACGCTAATATGCATACCAATCTTTCACTTGGATGAATATTAATTTCGATCAGTATAATACGAGTATAGTGTGTATACTCCAAAATAATAACTTAACCGTGATAGTTTGCTCAGAGTCGAAAACCCCTTTAACTCAATTCGTGAATCTTCAAGTAAAACACACGTTTTATGGTTACTGGAACGGCTGTTCAGAAAATGGAGAAAAATTCAAACGAATATGGCTTAAATTTTTGTTAGAGATGACTTTCCCAATTTTCATATAAATTAAGTTCACAATTTTTGCTAACATAACCCCAATTGTGGTAATAAAAAATTTCCGATTTTAAATATAAAGTAATTAAAAAAAACAAACAGTGTCCTACCTTTGTCAAATATCATAACAGCACCACCAAGAACTCTGTCGATGGCATATCCTACTGTATTTCTAAATACCAACAAGGAATGAAGAACTATGACATCTAAGTCAAGGTATATCCCTCCATTTTTCCATAAAATATAATAACGCAAAATATCACTTAAATGTTCCACCTAAGAAAATATGACACCAATATCAAAATTAACCTATCAAAATAAAATCAACGTATAAATTTTTAAAATGACATACAAGTAATTTGAAAGACATACAGATTCCTTTTATTTTAAAGAATTCATTAAAATATTTATTGCACTGATGAAATTAGATAATATTTTATAAACAGCATGCCATTTATGTGTAAATAAATTTCTCTCACTTCATGAGGATGAAGAAAAGTGAAATATGCACCTTTTCGTTAAGTTTCACATTTTTATATTAAAATCTCCTGAAAATGACTACTTCGCCATCTATTGCCAAAACGACGAACTAAATAGTATGAGATTTATTCTGTATTGAAATTAGGGATCCTCCATACATTACGTAATTGAAAATTGGCTTTTTTATAAGCTTTTTATAACTTTGCTGTGTTAGTTTGTTTAGGTCAAATCTTGTAATCAATATTAAACCAACTTTCCGACAAGCTAGGGAGCTGCAATTTGACACACTTATGCAGAATCGATGACAATTTATGATAAAGAAAAAAATTTTCAAATCGGTTCATTGGTTCGTGTTCTAATGGTACTAACTCATTACTACGAATTGATTGTTGTAACAATTGGACATTTCGTTATGGCGAGAGGTAAATGTATCTATTGTTTATTGTTGCAAAATTAAGCTGTATTGTTGCCACTAAATAAAACATTATAAAAGCTTGGTTTGATAAAACCTTTTTCCTCTTATTTTAACTCCCCTCACTCCCCCTCTTGTAACGCACCCATAACGCACGACCCTCGAAAATTAAGTAACGCTGCCCTCGACCTAATAATGGTATAGGTAGCATTATTGTTGAATTTATTAATACAAAACTCGTGCGAACCACGGAAATCCATGGCAAAGTAGTAAAAAAACTTTTCCGAACTATGTAAAATCATCATGAAAGTTTGACGCCCATTAGTTTCGCGGATATAGACATTATCGCGAATATACCCACAGACAGACATATACACAGGTGGTATGTTGATAGATCGCACTAGGTCAACACCCAACACCAGCTGTACTCAAAGCCTGAGCGCGAAAATTTCATACATTGTTACATCATCATACCTACTCATAATTTCGGGCTTATTATTGGTAGAAATGCGATTAAAGATGATTACTTATAACGTTTTAACAATGTATGACGTTTCCGCGCTCAGGCTTTCTCTTTAGGTGGTGTTGCATCACCACCTAGACAGAAGGCCTGCGCACAGAAATGTCATACATTGTTATATCATCATAAAACGGCCAAATTATTATTGGTAGAAATACGATTAACAATAGCCGCTTTAGTGTGATGTAACAAAGTATGACGTTTTTGTGCGCAGGCCTTCTGTCTAGGTGGTTTTGACTAGGGCCGACTGTAACCTATGATGGAGGTATTTCATTGAAACGGAAAATGAAGCCAAAGTTTCTATCTCCCGATAGGGCGGCGCTGCAAGCGCAATTGGGCCGATTGTACATGCAGCGCTTTTCAATAGGAGTTCCCGCCCTATCGGGAGCTAGAAACTTTAGCTTCGTTTTTCAGTGGAGATCGATGACCATTTATATCGATAGACCGTGCTTGAAAGTTAAGGCCATGCAAAGAAAATCGTTATATCACGTGATTTGGTCATTTGGGTCGGCTTCGGTCGGATTTTTTATACGTAGCCTTAAAGCAGTTTGTTGCCGGGATAGCAAAAACCAACCGAGTTAAAGGCAAGTGCTGTCACAATGCTGCGCGGCGGTTAGGGTCCGTTGTTATTTTTTCCGTTTTCCACGCGATAAATGTTTTGAACCGTTGAAACGTGTTGCTACGGTTTGTTCTTCAATCTCTTAATAATGCATTTACTACAGGTTTATGATGTTGGACTCATCTGGTTGTAAATCTGAGTATGATGGTGCTAAAGGGCGGCAGTTTTTTAATAAGCGGCCCTGGACATGGACTTATACAGGGTGCTTAACGGTACGGTGCAAAGTTATGTTTCTGGGGGATGGCCATGCTCGACATGGGGAACCACGTGACTAGAACGAGGATTCATTCGAGAAAACAGCATTGCCCCAATCACGATCCATATTTTCCTATAGGAGAGATAGTCCGCCATTTTATGTTTTTCTCCCGCAAACGAGTTCTTATTGTCTCCAGAGATAGCTTAGTACCTTTACATCTCAGTTTTTCCTGTCCTTCTCGCAAGGTTAGTTTGTGGATTCTTCATGCAGGTCTCTGCATACCTTGACTTGTTGTTTAGTGGTCTTTCTTGAAACGCCCGATAGTTCATCGACATTTTTGTGGTCTTCAAAACGTTTCAACCATTTTCTTACAAATGCCGTTGATTTTATTATATAGTTAGCTGCGGCTGCTTGCGACATTTACGGAACTTTCGCATGCGAGCACAAAGAAAACTGCATCAAACCATTTCGCATATTTCGCATTCATTGTTGTTTCACAATTGTACAGTATGTTACAGGCTATTGCATATTGAGAGCCGTAAGTATTTTACTTCATTATTATTATTATTATTATTATTATTATTATTAAGGAAGGAAATCTCTAATGTCAATTTGTTATCTTATTTCTTTAATTAGCATCGGGGGATAATTTCGTCTGTAGGAGTTATCACTTTTTCCGGTTGGAGTGCATCGCATCACAATTTACTTCTATGTATCGACTGTGTCCTCTCTGCCGCGAGTTCATACAACTAGATCCAAGATTCAAAAATTAAACAAAACAAAGGCTCCACGGCGGCACACAGCAGGCTTTTCAGTAATATCGTCACGCTGGCCACCACAAAATCTCGTCTTCAATTCCATCATGCTTCCACATCTTTTCATTTCATATCTTATTCTCGTAATTTGTGTAGTGATTGATGACTCTGATAATGTTTAATCTATTTTTATACAAACTTCCAAATTAAAATTAATAAAATATTTATAATGCACCGTTCTTTCTTCTCCACACGTGATTATCTTCCTCAACAGAATGAAAATTGCTGTCCATTTGAGAAAAGTGTAGCTCTTATGAAAAATAATTTTATGTCAAAGTATATGGAGCTCTATAGTATACTGTTCGCAATCGTTTTCGTTGGACACTGTCTTAATAGTGCAAAAATATTTAACAAATTAATTTCTATGTACTCTCTGTTAATATAAAGGGTTGTCAGATAATTTCATTCGATTCTCTCAATACAATAAGAATTGTTGAAATCACGAAAAATATTTTTATCGTAGTACAACCCCTGAAATAATACGGAATCGCTTTGCAACTAGCACGAAGGAATGGAAACAATCTTTTCTGATACATTATTGATAGAAAATGCAGTTAATATTTTCATACAGAAAAAAGAATTCTGGTTTTTATTTATTGATTGAAACAAAATATTACGAAAATGCACAATTTAAGAACAAGCATGCAAAGTTCCTTTACAATACCACCCTGGAAAATATCTTATTGTAAGCAATATCTTATTTCAAATTTTAAAAAAAACAGCTTCTATTATCATCATCATCATCACTGCCTGACGAATCTGGGTGATGTTGAACGTAGGGGGGTGGTCACTTTAATGTGACTGGACTGGGTAATATAAAATACAAAATAATAACTGACACCATATGTCACAGTTACAATGCAAAACCTGATGCATATATGAAACCAAATGTATTCTATATGTATATCTTTTTTTCCTATGCAGCTATCTCCGGATAGACGACATTCTCCAGGCACACACCAAACTCACCCAAAGTGACTGGACTGTGTATTTACATAAAATGGCGCTTGCCTCGCCTTCAACCGTTGAACTAAAAATGACTGTAACTTATGTTTACAACAGTGACTGGCGCTCAAACTGCGCATGTTCTGCCACCTTCTCTTCCTATATCTACCCACAAATTTGAGCGCCAACTGCCAGTGACAGGTCAAATAGTTCCCTTGTGAGACTCTCAATGTTTGGTGAGAGTTATCCAATGAACAAGTCAACCGAAGTGAACGACCAAAAATACGGCGTACTTTTTCACCACGACACTAGCCCCATTTATTCGCTAATCTGAATAAAACTGCTATTCAAGAGCTCGATTAGCAAGTTCTACTACACCCACCATATTCTACTGATCCAGCGCTATCAGATTTTCATTATATCCGGTCGTTCTCCAACAGACTACTAGTCGTTTGTTTAATAACGGCGTGGAACTGAAAATGTGGCCCAATGAATTCTTCGAGCTAAGACCCAGTAATTTTTAACGCGCGTCGAGGCGTTGGGAACGCAGTGGAATGTTGGTAAAAAGTCATGAAACAATGAAGGAGAATATTTAATTGAACTGATTTGTTAAGGAATTTTTGATGAGGAATAAGACTAAAATAAGTGAGAGAAAAACGAAGGAACTGACCTGACAACCCAATACAATGTTGTTGTAAAAATTTCAATACTAACTCTTATTTTCATATACAGCAGTATATTTTAAAAAAAATTTGAAAAGAGAAATATCTTTAATACGAGGGTTGGGGCATATGTCATGGTACCTATTTTTTTTTCTTGTAGATATGTGAACGGATCACAAACGTATATGTGTCGTGAGGAAGTTCTGCAGGCATAGTGTGTATGCAGAACAACAGATGGCTCTGTGATAGCTGGTAGTAGCTCAGCGAGGTGGCTCTGTTTCAATCAGTCAGTTGATGAGTGTCGTGCGAGATGGAAGTAATCCGTGTTGAGCAGCGCACTTACATCAAAATAGCCGTTCTCCGAGGGAGAAATGCGAGGGAATGTCACAGTGAATTAGTGGAAGCCCTTGGGAATAATGCCCTATCATACCGTACAGTAGCACGGTGGGTAGGAAAGTTTCAGCAAGGACGTGTGTCAACCAGTGATGAGCAACCGTGAAGGCCATATTGCCCTGTACACTACCGTAATAAATTAGTGTGTTACGATATTTCAGTGCTATTCATTGTCCACACATGTAGTTAACACCTTGTCCTTTCGTCTCTATATGTCACATTTTTCAACCGGACTGGTATATTCAAGAAAAAAAATAGATGCCATGACTTTTGTCCCAACCCTCGTAGATAAAGGAAATAATTTATATTAATATATAGCATTACTTTAAATTTGCTGTTGTTCCACGGGTTTGTCTTAAGCCATTTCCTTGCTGCAGTATTATTGAAGATAGCTTTAAGATCCACAGGCAAAAACTGAATGTTGGAGTATTCTTTCAGGGCCAAGCTCATGAAATCCGAATTATTCCATTTTGGAGCCATATGGAAGACCGTTACTGTTGTTGAGGGATGAGCTAAAGCTGCTGACTCTACTGAGCAAGCACTGCGTGGTTTCAAAAATGGAGTCAAATTTGTTACTAAAAAGAAAATTGTGGGCCGATGATGCGTGTGCGTTTTCAGTAAATGGTAGTCATGGTCATAATAGTTTCGGCCAAAGAAAAATCCTGCACCTATAGAACAAATTAGATAAATTTCAAAATGATAATCAAACTAGTCTATTTAATTCCAACAAAAAAATCTAAAGAAAATATTTAATTCATGAAATATGTAACAAGAATGATAAAGTGGATTTTTTTGCAAATTTACCTTTAATATTCAGAATTTGAAATTACAAAATTATTGAGCATGAAATATTTAATGTAAAACTTTTTTTTCTAAAATAACTTGTATAAAATTGCTGTATATATCTGACTATAAGACAATCCCACTTTTTTGAGGTAAAGTTTTGAGAAAAATTTTGTTTTTAATGAACATGAAAGCAAAAATACGTATTTAAAAAATTTAAACAACTTTAATTGAAATGTTTTTTGATTTCAAACAATAAAAAAATGGTACCGCGTCGTTCCCTTGAAAACTTGCTGCAATATGTGAATGGGAATGATATTTTTTCAATCTCTCAAGCGCTATCGTAAAATCTCGTGTGATCTCATTACGATCGAGAATACCAGTAAATGGCAGCATCACTACAGCCGAGGTGGAGGATTTTAGCATTAACTTAGAAAAAGTCGGCATATTTGTGTAATTTGCGATTTTAAAACGACCCCCCTTTTATTGACCCTTTAATTTGAAAAAAAAAAACCCTCGTAGTCGAGTAAGCACGGTAATATCAAAGTTATCCAAAAACCTTAGATAATAAACAATAATAGACTAATTCCTATTCTATTTATCATTTGTAACACTTAGCTATTTAATTCAGCTTTTGATGCGGCTACATCCACTGTGCAATGTGTATACGACACAGACTTATGCATTTCATTCAAGGACTGAAATCTGATTCGACAATGATTTTAAGAAGCGCATATTTTCACCACCATGAAATTAAACAATAGGATATTTTTATAACATCTTGTTTATTAAAATATTTTACCTAATGCTGTGGTAACTAAAACCGCCACCATAAAAAATCGAAGCCTCAATGGAAATTTTAAAAACTGAGTTCCTAATATTTTCCTTGACATCTCTTTCCTCTGTTTGAAAGGCCTATTAAAATAGAAAATGTTGTCATTAAAAGATCCTACTTTTCAAGAAATGACCAAGACTTAAAGTTTCTCCTTAAAACACAAAATATTTTTAAATAAAAAAAAATTAAAGCGCATCATTAAAGAAGTACTCGATGGCAACGAGAGACAGGCCAGGCAACACCATCTAAAGATAAGGCCTTAGTACTAACACCACTTCTACTCAAAGCCTGAGCGCGAAAATTTCATACATTGTTACATCACTATAAAAAGTCATCTTTAATCACATTTCTACCAATAATAAGCTCTAAATTATGACTTCGTATCATGATGTAACAATGTATGACGTTTCCGCGCTCAGGCTTTCTCTTTAGGTGGTGTTGTTAGTACTCGGTGAGAACTGCGTCATCAAACTGAGACAGACAATATAACTTTCATTGTTTTCAACAAATGAAATACACGGGATGGTTTTCCGTTTGTTGAAACAATGAAAGTTTCATTGTCTCAGTTTGATGACGCAGTGCTCACCGAGTACTAAGGCCTTATCTTTAGGTGGTGTTGGGCCAGGGCACTCAAAAGTTACCTGACCATCGGGGTCTGAACAACAATCCAAACTTCATTGTTTCCAACAAAAGAAAAAAACCGCTGATTATTAAAATCCAAGATGGAGACAATGATGGTTACATTGTTGCTTGGACCCCGATGGTCAGGTAACTTTTGAGTGCCCTGGCCTGTCTCTCGTGGCCTCGAGAAGCACTCTAAAAATTCCAACAATAGAATCTTAAAATAAATTCCATGTAGGCTTGATAAAAAAATCTTTAAAGATATGTTGTAATCTTTAAAGATGTTAAAATCTTGAATACATTGAGTAAGATTTTGTTCACAGAATGATCAATTACTCTCCATTTTTGAGTGATGATCTTGATGAAGATCTTAACTGTCAGATTGTTGCACATGAAATGTTGGATTTCGGGATGATGTAATTTTCACATCTAAAAACACCGCCAGATGATGCTTGTGTTTTGGATAGTGAAAGTTAATATCCCTGCACGTGATCAAGGAATCATTTGAATGTAATCATACTGATACAAAATGGACGTAAGCTAAATGCAGGCTTTTTCTTCATAACCGCCAACTCCCGCTAAAAAGACGCAGCGAGAAACATTAACAAAATACAGGGAGAATATAAAGTCTTCATCCGATTTCAAAATTCTATACCTCCACAGAGGTTGATCGCAGGTAAATAATCTTCATTACATCAGAAAGAGGGGATCGTCAAGTTTTGTTTCATTACTGGTAGACGTCTTCAGGGGGCGTCTGAAAGGCAAAGTGAGCTCTCGTCAGTTTATGTCGAGATGGCGACCCCGCAGCAATGAGTCTTTTGTGTCCTTAACTTCGAAAAGTGCGGCGTGATTTTCGAGCAAATCTGGATGAACTCAAAACTCGAATCACAGCCGCCATAAATGAAATTATCTCATTTATGCTTCAGCATGTATGAGAAGAAGTTAAGTAACAAATGGACGTGACCCATGGCGGGTCACATTGAACCTTTATAAGCTACTTTGTCAATACTTGAGTATATTCTGAGCATTTTGCAACTTGACGACTTCTTTGATATGTTGGTTTTTTGAAACTGGATAAAGACCTCTGACAACCCTTATTGGAGATGATGTAGTATATGAATGAACCATTCAGAGATGGTTCCAAAAATTCCGATACAGCAATATGACCCTTGGAAATGTTTGGACACTCAGCACTAGCTATCAACAAGGACCAACTGTGAACATTGGTGTAGTCTGATCCTCGCCAAACTGTAAGTGACATGGTAAAAAATTAGGCGTTCACTATTCGAAGTTTCACGCCACTTGGTAAAGTCAATAAGCTTGATAAGTGAGTTCCTCATGACCCTACTGAACAAACGTGAAGAGTCGACTGGAAGTTTGTGCTTCACTGCTCTCCCGAAATAGAAACGCGCTGTTTTTGAACAGAGTAGTGATTGATAATCATCGTAGATCTACACAATGGCTAGATGCCCCATATTACATGCCAAAATTAATTCTTCATCGAAAGAAAGATAATGGTGACTATTTGATGGTGTGCAGCTGGCATTATTCACTATTCTTTCTTGAAATGAGTTGAAACCATCAATACAGAGAAATATTGCGCCTGGCTAGATGCAATGTATCAAAAATTACGAGTTAAGTGAAGTAGAATAGTCGACAGAGATAAAGTTTTTACTGCTTCATGCCAACGCGAGATCACACGCGTCAAGAAGAACAGTCCAAAATTAAATAACTTGTCCTATGGGAAAATCCTCACTCACCACACTCTCCAGACATTCTCCAACCGAATACCTGCTTTTTTGGCAGGGAAGAGGTTCAACAATGGAGCAGTCACGAACGTTATTCGATCGTAGGCACAAATCGAAAATATACAATAGTAACTTGTATAAGTCCGTGTGAAGGCGTGGCTAAAGAGCCGATAAAAGGTTGTAAAGTGGAAGTGAAGGACAGAAGAGTTCGAGTCCAGCGAGTGAAAAGGTTAAAGGAAGAGAGAGAGAAGCCCGTATTCAGAATGAGCCTCTTGCTCTTGCTCAAGATATTGTTAATACAAATTCCACATTATTGAATTTGTACTCAACAATCGTTTGAGCAAGAGCAAAAGCGCTCATTCTGAATACGAGCCTTAGTTTCTCTCATCGAAAAACTAAGGCCCGTATTCAGAATGAGCATTTCAATGGAAAAACGAAGTGAAATTGGGAACAGTACCGAAAAAGAAGGCTGTGACAAACGGACTGATATTAAAAGGACAGTAAATTACGATGCAGCATTAACGAAGAAAAACGGCCATAATGCAGGCAGAGCCGACAGGAAGGTTAGTGGTTTTATTGGACTCAGTGATATTATTCCGTCTCGCAATGCAGCTAAATAGTTAAAGCTTTGGCTTTTTCTCAGCGGACAGTTCTAATCTCATCAGGAATCTTTTCTTTAATGCATATGCTTCTTTCGCCCTCGGTCTCCGAATTTTATGTGAAATAGAATTTCTCCTAGAATTTTTATCTGAAGAGGATACAGAATCTGAGCTTTCCAATATCGTAGGATAATATGAAATTTTCCGTGGAGTCTGAAAGCATATTTCACGGCAAATCTGGGTGGGGGCATCTGTAAAATTAACCCTTACCACCTTTTCAGGGGGTGAGCAGGGCAACTTTGAAATTTTAAATGGGAATTCTTATTTTTTATTGTAGAGTTAGATTCAACGGAAAAATAGGGATTCCTAATTAAAATTTCAAACTTGCCTCCGCCCACCCCTGAAAAGGTGGTGAGGGTTAATTTTAGCATTATTAAATAGGGTAGCTTTCAGAAAATACTGGATGCTTTTTGGATTTCACCTTCTCGAGATATTCGCGCTAGTGTGATTGTTTTTGCAATTACAGCGCCATAAACAAAAGTTTTTTAAAAAACTTTGGGGTAAATTATTTTATTTTTTTCCGTAGAATCCGAATCTGCAAAAAAAATTGGGAGCTTCCATTTGAAATCTACGAGGGGTGCAGGGGGCTAATTTTTGCACCATTAAATAACTTTTAAAAATATCAGGTTGTTGCAAAAGTTTTTTCCGCATATTTATTCCAACACAAAAACGATTGAACTTGAATGACAGGCTCAGCTCATACAGATGCCGGGCAATGGTTGAAAAGTGAACCTTGATCTTTTCTGCGAGTTCCCTCGTTGTTACATTGTGATCTTCATCAATTGCTTGGCGTAGATCACCATCTGAAATCATGATTGGCCGACCAGAGCAGGTGCATCTTAAAGAGTGCTATCTCCGCGTCTGAACCGGCGATACCATTCATCTATTGTACGTAAACTAACAGTGCCATCACCTAAATGTTGGCAAATGTTTCAGTGACATTACACAGCACTGATCTTTCCAGAATACTCGTAGAAGATTATTGCTCGAATATGCTCGCGTGAAAGATCCATTTCAGACCGTTGACGGCACTCACAGATGTATAGTCAGAAAGTTGATTCTTGGATGTAATATAGCAAAGATATTCAGGAATCGAATGCAATATTTTGTTTGAAAACATATGAACACCCCCCTCGGAAAATGAGCCCTTTTTGGGCACGGGTTCTAGAACCGGAGAAAACTTTTGCAACAACCTGAAATTTGAAACGTGTTTTTTCTTTTTTTTTTTGACAAGACATGTATTTTTCGAGATAATAGACCGTTCCCGGACTTTTTATTCGCCCAGTACATATTTATAAATTTTTTAATTTAAAGAAATTGGAAATTTATTTCTTCTCTTCTAATTGTGACTGTTAAATTATATCAAATCATTAGTTTAGATTAGTGACCACTAATTTTCCTTTTGTGTCTTTTCTTGAATAATTAGTTGGACCCTGGATCTTTATCTTGGAATGAACTTTTTTACTGTGCAATTTGGACTGCTTTAAGTTGTAGAACTACTGTATCTACTCTCTACTTCGGGACAGGAAGTTTTACATTTCCTGTTTTACATTTTCTGATATGTAAATGCAATTTACTGTTTACACAATTAGTTGATATGAGTTAAGTAGTGTTTAAATTTTGAACTATGGACTGTACGTTGGTTGTTATTTATAAACTTCTGAATTATTCCACTGGCACTTATGCTAATAATTGAATAGATGGAAACTCATGTAGAGTTGTCACTGTTATAATCGTTACTTTAACATCAACAAATTTCTCTTTGTAAGGATATTACACGCATTCTTCCTCCATGAATTTTCTTAAATTTTTACGTGACAGGAGCAGCCGTCAAAACTGCCTTTCACGAGTTTCTTCGGTCTAGAATGCTGTATTTGTATCTGGATGGGAGGGATGTATATCATCTGAAAGTGTATATTTTTATTATTTAGTATCTAGTACAGAGGGTAGATAATCTGCAGCACCTACTCCTACGAGGGAGTTTTGCGCCATCCCAGTAAATAACGACTGCTACGAGATGACAGTAGCAGCCAGGACCGACGGCTTAACGTGCCCTCCGAAGCACGGGGGGTTTCATGATGGAAGAGCTGCTGGCGGACAAACAAACCAGTGGCTGTCACCAACTGCTGGAAAACCAGCTATGGTCACTTGGCAAATGGGTCAGACTAAAGTCCTCCAACAGCCGTGCCCCAAATAGCTGTCCCGCCAGCAGTGGCCCTCAAGCCCTGGCCGTCACCCAGCCAGCAGCTGGCCGCGCCTGAAGTTGCTGAACTCCATCGATTAGCAAGCCAACCGACGAGACAACCAGGCCACGGCCACCCCCTATATTTTTATTAACAAAAGCTAGCTTCTACAGAGCTTCAACCTCATTGAAGTTTTATTATCAAATCCCACATTTCATATGCAAAATTTGAGATTTTGAGAAGGTGACAATATCTGGAGTTAGGTGGTTATAATATCTTACAGGATACCGAATTAGAAATACCAAAGATATTTTATTAAACCAAAGATATTTTATTTTTATAGATCTAAAGAAGTATAGCATAACTTGATTTCGATTTGGATAATTTGATTTGCTTTAAAAACAAACCAGGAAACCGAAATGCCCAGGACCGATAGGATTTTAAGGAATTCGAGGATAAAAAGGAAGTATTTTTTTTCTAAAGAAGCTATTTGTTATTAAGGTTTGATGAAGTTGCTAAGGAAGCCTGTGTTTGCTAAGGCAAGGCGTACTTCTAACGGAAATGTGTAGTTCTAAAAGAATAAAAGTACCTGAAAAGTTAAATGGAGAGAGTAATAATTCTCTATATACGGAGGGTTGATTCAGATAAAATGAGACGACTTTAAACGCCACGTATGACCTTGACGGAATGTGATTTGCATGACTCGTCCACTATTCATGGGGATTAGCTTTGTATACACTTGTTGCTGTTATTTGGGACATTTCGTGCTGAAACATGGCTTCCAAAATCACAGTTTTTTGGGAAGGGTATATGTTTGGCCTTTCCGACGCTAACTTCAGACTTTCGTGCATTGTGGAATTATGCAAACGAAATGGTATTGTGGTATCCAAAGCTACTGTGAGTCGAATAATCAAAAAGAACAAATTGCGAGCATCTAATGAACGTGGACGAGCAGAGAAGCAGACCAGAAACAAGCCCCAGCCAACACGCCCAGCTCAGGTGGTGCTAGAAATCCGGTCTGAAGTGCTGAAAGAAAATCCCCACACACAGAGAAGTCTAGCCCAAAGGAAAGGTATTTCACAGGCAACAGTCTCCAGAATAATTCATGACAATCTTGGGCTGAAGCGACGTCATAAAGCGCGCGGTCACACAACTGAGTGACTGAACACAACTGAACACTGCCAAGTCATCTGTGGCTTACTACAGGAAGATGGAACAGGAGACGAGTTATTCCCTTCTCTCATGTGCCTGTAAAATCTCCTGACGCATCACCGATGGATTTCTGTGGTTTTGGTCTCCTGAAACGGTGGCTCGGATGTCGCCGACCAAGAACCGTTGATGGGCTATGGAAAGTGTGTCAGCAAGTGTGGAACGAACTTCCCATGGAGTCCCTCAAACTCAGCCTACTTCAGTGGAAATTACGGTGCCGGGCGATAGTCCAACAACGTGGCTCTCACATCGAACACAACCGATGGTGGCGCCATGGTATTATACCATCTTAACAGAACTGCAAAGTCGTCTCATTTTATCTGAATCAACCCTCTGTATCCGAACATATAAGATTTCTTTAATTTATAAGCATTCCTATTTAATGAAATCATCGTTAATTGTTGAGGCGTTCTGTATAAGGGTCTATTATTTCTTTATAATCTATTGCAAAGGGGTTCTACATAAGACATGTACTGTTGAAGCGAGCGAATAGCTGCTAGCTATTGATAAGAATTTGCCTAACAGAAATTAACTACTGATAACGTAAGGCGTAAGTAATTAAAGTTTTCAATGGTACCATAATGGTATCATTAAAATGCGTACTTACTTACTTACTTTTCAAACCCGCTTATCCGTTAGGGTCGCGGGGGCAGCAGCCCTATGGAGGATCTCCAGCGATCGCGATCTTCCGCCATCAGGTGCATGTCCTCCCTGAAAATATCCAAGCGACCCAAACCCAGATTCTCCATGTAGTCTAGCCACCTGGTTCTAGGCCGACCCCTTGGTCTCTTACCCACCGGCTTGGAAAATAACAACTGCCTAGGAAGACTAGTTTGCGGCATCCGTATCACGTGGCCATACCAGCGCAACTGAGATCTCTCAATGCGGAGAAGTAGCGGCTCAACACCTAAAGATTCCCTTATTGTGCTGCTGTACACTCTATCTAGTAGGGTAACACCTGCCACACCTCTCAGAAATCTCATTTCGGCCGCTTGTACCCGCGATGGCACTCTTTCGGTCATTACCCAAGCCTCATGACCATAGGTGAGAATGGGGACAAAGATAGATTTGAAGACGGAGAGCTTAGCTTTGTTACCCAGCTCACGTTTCGTTACCACGGATCGCCACAGCTCACGTCTGACACAGCTTGCTGCACCGATCCGAGCATCCAATTCTTTCTCCTGCCGTCTATCACTCGTGAATGCAATCCCGAGATACTTGAATTTCTCCACCTGTCTCAATGAGGCTTCCCTAACATGGAGAGCGCACTGAGCAGGCTGTCTTGAAAGGACCAGAACCTCGGTTTTAGCCACACTGATCTTCATCCCAGCTTCTTCACATTTGGTCTAGTGCATGCTGAAGGTTCGTGCGAGAAGACCCAAGGAGGACAAGGTCGTCAGCAAAGAGCAACCTCTCCACCAGGCAGTCGCCCACACAAACACGCTCATCGCCTCGGCTGCCCCTGTCTATCCAGTCCATAAAGATAATGAACAAGAGGGGCGACAGTACGCACCCTTGGCGGAGTCCAACACCCACGGTGAACGGTCTTGACTTAATGCCATTTATCCGGACACATATCTCAGAGCTTTCGTACAGAGACATGATAGCAACCAGTATTTGCCCATCCACTCCATACTCTTGCAACACTTGCCAGAGCTTCTCCCGTACCATTAACCTAATTTCCACTGTCAATAATTTCTCGTAAAATTCATCAACGACACAACATTCCAAGTCGTTTGATATGATACATGCCATATCTTAGCATAGGAAGTTTCCAATGGACCATAATGGTATTACTAAACCCCATACCTATCAACCAATTTCAACTATCATTATTTTACATTATAATCATCCATGGCATGTCATTCCAAGCAGTTTGATATATTTCATGTCATATCTTAGTATTGAAAGTTTCCAATGAACCATAATTGTTCCACTAAAACATGTAGCAATGGTACTATCTTTCCTCCCTGGTGTCTTATTATTAGCAGAAGTTAAATCTATTGTCATTGTCTAGCGCAAGTTTAGGCAATTTTAATTAGACAGTTAAAAATGGTAATAAAAAAAACTTACACATGTTTTGAGAATTTTTATCAAAAAATTAATATCTTTGTGCCATCCAATAAAAAGTTATAAAATCACAAAAGTTATCATTATTTTTCGGAATTTATTTGCCTGTATTTATTAGCGGCAGTTGGTTAATTTGCCAATTTTTTTTATAAAATTCCCGTCCCTATTTATCATAAACGTATGATATTGGCGCTGCGATACTTTCTGCTGCTTTTTATATAATAAAACCATCACTGTGAGAATGCGTTTTTATTTTGAACCTTATTTTGCTACTCATACTCACTCAGATACCAAAATTGCGTTTAGATGATCCTTTCGACATCGTCGTGCTGAGCGAATGTGAATGCGAAGGCAACGTGTATACAGGTGCAATTCAGAAAAAGATGGCATTTCCAGCATATCATAAATACGTGAAGGTGTGTGACTTTGATAGTTATGTGGGGCGTTATCGGCTTTAGATAAATTCGTTTAGCTCATCAAATAATGCATCAATTATATATATTGTTATATTAAAGGTTTCAGATTATAACAATTTCCTATACGTTGTTTGTCCCGTTTGATAAAACAGTCGATGTTGCAGTTCCGATCATTTACTTTCACCTGAAATTGCGTGTTTATTAATGTTTTATTGTTGTTGCATGAAACAGAATAACAGGTATTGTTTGTGCGGCTTCTTGGTGGTCTTGTCGATCAACCTGTCTTGCCTAGGTGTAAATCATTAACCGAGAGAATGCTTGTGAAAACAATTATCACGAAAGCATGCATTGTTTATTTAGGAAGTGACTGAATAAAATTTTCGTAGATGAAATTCATTAAGAAGTATCATTCATCGTTCACGTTAAATATTAATAGAGAGGTGTGCAAATTACTAAATCCAACACAATATTTTTTCATATTTTCGTAGTTTTTAATAAAAACTTTTTACAAGTTTTTTATTTTAAAGTTCTTATTTTGCATCCCTCCGGGGTAAGATACAAGTCTAAAGGAAAAAACGATCAAAACGATACATAATACAGGGTTATTCAAAATGAATGATGCAAAAAGAAAACGTAGCGTTAACCAGTATAATCGGTATATTAAAATAAAAAAAAATAAAAGAGTGACATTAAATGAAAGATAAACTCTCAAGTTTCATTTAGCAACGCTGAACATCCCGACAGCTTGAAAACGCTCATTAGAGGCGCATTTCAACCACCTACCTTGACATGCTATCGCAATGGTTGTTGGGGCCAATGATGTGGCACTGATGCTGTGGCCCACCCAGACCACCCGACCTAAGGGTCTCTGTGGGGCTACGCGAAGGACAGTATCTTCGTACCCCATTACCGCATGACTTACAGGAGATTTAAAGGGCAAATGACACCAAAAATATCGCTATCGAGATAATAAATAATCAGAAAGAATATAGTATATAAAAAACAAGTTTTTTGGAAAAGTTAAAAATTTTTTAGGAAATAGGCAACAAATAAGCGACATGGGAGGGGGGGGGGGCTCCATTCAAAATCGTTAGCTGCACGTGACGTCATTTTAGCCACACCGAAGTCGACGAGATTTATAGGTCCTGTAAATCTCGTCGGGCCTGTGCCTGTGAATCGCGCCACGTCATGTAAATCTCGTCGGCCTCGGTTTAGCTAAGCGGACGTCATAAGCAACGCTCTTGCGGGAATTTCTGACAAATTTCAAAATGAATTTATATTACCGGAAGTGGCCTTTAAATTATGATTTCTTTATTAAAAATGAAACTAAATATCAAGTTTATTATTTTTTTACTATCAGGAAAGTATTCAAGACTATACGAAATCAACTTCCGATTTGGTGTCATTTGCCCTTTAAAGCGGCGAATTTCCCAAGCGATCGACGCAATTGGTGAAAGGGTAATGGCACGAGTGTAGGAAGAATTTCGTTTAAATAAGACATAAAGAAATTAAACTAGAGCTAATTCCAAACATCAGGTAAATGATATTATTAGAAAAATGGATGGAAAAATTATGCGGCCTCGATTCGAACCAGGAACCACGACAGTCATGATCGACGTCTCTACCAATTGGACTATCGCAGACACTTAAACAGTGTCAACATTTTTCCATCCATTTTTCTAATTAATATCATTTATCTGATGTTTGGAGTTAGCTCCAGTTTAATTTATTTATTTGTTATTGTATGTTCATCAAACTTTCTGATGGTTAGGATAAGAGAAATTGGGCTTTCCCTCTTGACAACTTGGTTGCCTTTAAGTCAATTAGTGACACCATGGCTGTTCAAGTGTCTACGATAGCCCAATTGGTAGAGGCGTCGACCATGACAGTCGAGGTTCCTTTTTAGAATCCAAGTCGCAGAAATTTTCCATCCATTTTTCTAATTAATATCTTTATCGTTTAGATGTCTGTCGTTTCCAAAGTGCTCCCATATCGAGAGTTTATCTTTCATGTGATATCGGAATTTTGTAAATATACCGATTATAGTGGTCACAGCTACGTTTTCCTTTTACATCGTTCATTTTGAATAATCCTCAATAACAATAAAACCAATTAACCAGGAAAGTTCTGCTGTTGCATCATTACATGTATTTTCGAGACCATCGAGAGACAGGCCAGGGCCACAGAATAACACAGAATGAACAGCTCAGCATTTCGATGGTAGTGACCTTGAAGCAGCACTCCTAACGGACGGGTGGAATCTGCCAGCTGTTTAACCGGATCAAAAAACAAAGATATGTGTTTAATATTTTTCAAAACGCTTTGGAGTAAACGGTGGCCGGATCCCAATTCGTGTACATGGCTATGATGTTATTGTAAGTGACGCACAGTGCCATGCAAGTTTTTTCCTTTATTTCAGACGTGGTTCCACACAGCATCATTGGAGAGTGTCTGGATCTCAGATATACGATTGGCGACAAACGTGTATAGACGATTTGGATCCATTTTCAACCAACCAAGTACAATAGTGGAGTCAGTCCAGAAGAAGCACTGATCAAACGTAATTTGGAGCGCACAGCCGTTTATCAAATCACGTGACAACCCCCAATATGGATACCCTCAGTCTAGTTCTTCAGACTGGTGAATTCTCCATCGTCCTTCCACTCTGTTCACCAGAAACCGCGACTCGTCAGAGAAAGCAACCCTTTGCCACTCCGCCATTGGACCACTCTGTGTTTCTATGGAGCATGCTACGACTTTTTCTAGATTTTTAATTATTTCTCGGTCTATAATTAACAGACACCGCCAAGATCACATGGAAGCTTGAAATGAATGACATGTAACCTATCGGCGTCAAGAAAAAGATTTTTTCTACGGAGGAAAAATAGATATTCGCCTAATTAAATGCTTGAGTAACTTGCTTAGCAATCACCTAACTGGCTGTTAAGTTTATAGCATACACCTAAATCATTTAGAATTTGCAAATGTATTAATATACAGTCCTGGAATAAATGAAAGGAGCTTTTGTGTTTTCAACATAACTTTTTTAATAATGAATTTATTTCAACGAAACTTTACACATCTGTGCCCACACTGCATTGACACCACTGGTTTGAATTCAGTCAAAATATTTAAAAAATTAGTTGAGCCACAACCAATTTTTGAAAAAAAGGGTGGAAAAAATGATAGGAACTAAATGAAGAATCTG
>JAHWFO010077053.1:65351-76370 GCA_023313115.1 Rhysida immarginata | reverse complement strand
CTGGGAATGTGAGACCTTCTCACCATTGCATATTAATGAAATTCTGAACAAGAAGACATATCTCTGATAAAATAAAACTTGTTCACTAAGTATCTTCAAAATGGGACGTGGTAAACAACTTACCCATTATGAGAGAGGAAAAATCATGGCATATAAAGAACAAGGCATGTCAAAAGCAGAAATTTCTCGTTTGATTGGAAGGTCCAAGTAAGCAATTTCATCTTTCCTGAAAATTCCAGAATCATATGATACAAAGAAAACGACAGAAAGGCCTAAAGCACTTAGTGATAGAGACCACCGTCGAATTCTTCGCATGGCAAGCAACAAGCAAATTTCTGCCAACTCCATCAAACAGGCGATTGGAACACAGGCTCATCGAAGAACTATTAATAACTATCTCAACCAATGTCCTCATCTCCAACGCCAAAAAATGAAACAGAAACCACCTCTTACCAATCAGCACAAAGTTGATCGTCTTCAGCTAGCCAAACAGCATCAAACCTGGACTTCCGAATGGAACTCAGTCATCTTTAGTGATGAAAAAAAGTTCAACGTCGATGGCCCCGATGGTTGGAACTACTATTGGCACGATTTACGAAAGGAACCAAAGCACTTTTCGAAGCGCATCCAGGGTGGCGGTTCAGTTATGGTTTGGGGGGCATTCAGTGCCAGTGGAAAGATGGAGTTAGTGTTTGTAGATGGCTGCATGAATAGCGTCAGGTACCAAGAAATGCTTCAGAAGTATCTTATCCCATTTGGACCAATCATCGGAGGCCAAGATTGGATATTTCAGCAGGACAACGCCCCATGTCACGTTTCCAAATCGACTATGGAGTGGTTCAAGACCAAAAACATCAGGGTTATGAAATGGCCTGCGAGAAGTCCAGACCTTAACCCCATCGAAAATCTCTGGGGAATCATGGTTCGGGCCGTTTATAAGAACGGGCGGCAGTTTGAGAATGTCCAGAGTCTCAAACAGGCTGTTCTTGAGGCTTGGGAAGAAATTTCGTTCAGAACTCTTGAAAAACTATTAGAATCTATGAAGGACCGTGTGTTTCATGTGATCAACAAAAATGGTGGATTTACAAAGTAATAAATACGAACAATCTCACGATAACTGAAGGTGTTCCTATCATTTTTCCCACCCTTTTTTTCAAAAATTGGTTGTGGTTCAAATAATTTTTTAAATATTTTGACTGAATTGAAACCAGTGGTGTCAGTGCAGTGTGTGTGCACAGGTGTGTAATGTTTCGTTGAAATAAATTCATTATTAAAACACAAAAGTTCCTATCATTTTTTCCAGGTCTGTATTTTCCGAAATATAGTAATTTCAACAACAGAATTAATTTGACTTACTTTAATTTGTTTTTATTGAAAAAGTGATAAGCAAAATAAGTGACAAAAGCCATTAGAATGCAACTTTTAACTATATTATCTACACTTAAAGATACACATTAGATACACTGTATATTTTAATAATAAAATTACATTGAACTAAATGATGTTGACAAAAAATAAGAAACTTCAGACTTCAACAAGATAATATAACAAAAAAAAATTCATAAAAAACTGACAGTTGATTATAATTAATTTACATTCGATTTTAAACTCCATGGGAAAGAAATTACTATTTATTTTGAATTCATAAAAATTAAAATTTACAGAATTTTTTAAGGCACAGTTCTGCGGGTTGATACAAATAACAGCGATTGTTAATAGGAACTTGAAAGTTAGCGAGCTTGATGAACTCTTCAGTGATGGCTGGAACTCCAGAACGCGGAACTACAACGGCATGATTCTCTACAGGTATATACAAGGTAAAGATGACATCATCGCTGCTGGACCTGTGGAGGAGACCCACTACTGAGGCCATTTCCCCTACTAATGATGTTCTTGGCATTTCACTAATAAATAGATTCTTCAAGCTATACAACATCTTCACGATGGATGATCTTTCTTCTGATCACAAGCCTGTGGCGCTGAACTTCGACAATGTAGAGATCAATTTCAGAGAAGAAGTCAAGCATCAGCAAGACTAGAAGCTCTTCAAAGAAATCCTCATGGACCATGACTTCCATCTCCATGGAGCAAACAGTATGGATGACATCGATCGACGTGTTCAAGACATCACCAACCGAATAAACAGTGCCACTGAAGCTAGTGCCTATCCATTGGTAAACAAGCCCGTTCATCGAATTATGCTCACTCCAGGAATCCAACGCTTGATTGCAGAGAAAAAAAAGACCCATAGGCTTTAGCAGCGCTATCGTTTGCCAGGCTAAAAACAAAATACAACAGGTTAGTGCGAAGAGTTCAAGAAGTAAAAGAGCTTCGCGACGCTAGATGGAATGACAAGCTCAAAAGGGAAGATGGTCTTGCCAACTTTTATGAAGTCCCACAGCCTACAACTAAGATCATAATCGAGGCCAGAGAGATCGCTACCATTATTATAAGAAATCTGAAAAAGAGGAAGACTTCAAGAAGAGACAAGGTAAATAATAACGCCATCATTAGCGGCACTCAAATATCATAAGCGACTGTTGGAAGTTTTTCTATTTCCCGACTGCTTGGAAGCAGTTTATTTTGTTAAGTATCCCCAAGCAGAGGCAAAATCCTGCAATTCCGCGAGACACCGGCCTATCAGCTTACTCCCGTCGATGTCTAAAGTCTTGGAGAAACGATGCTCACCAGGTTCAAACACTACCAATGATTTAGTGCGAAAAGAACAGTTTAGCTTTCGAGCCGCCCACTCGTGTCAGATGCAGATATGGAGGCTCGTTGAAGATCTGAGCACCCCACTAAACCTTTGCAGGTACTGTGGCTTGGTTTTTCTTGGTGTCAGTAAAGCTTCCGATCAGGTGTGGCACGAGGGGCTAATCTACAAGATGATTACAGACAGGTTCCCTCCTGAATTGATTATGATGGTGAAATCCCTTCTCAGCCAAAGTTGGCGAAAAGTTCTCCACGCCCCGCAAAGTAAAGGCCGTTTGTAATTTCCCTCGGGCCCGTTCTCTTCCATTCTGTCCTCGGGCCCGTTCTCTTTAATTATTTTGTGCACAATTTCCCAAAATCCGAGAAGTGTAATTTATATTTCTATGCTGATGATACTGCCATCATGGCATGGGCGCTCTAGCCATCTTACGTTATCACTCGGTTGCAGAACGCCTTGAAGAAGTTCGAAGACTGGTTTAATTGCTGGAGACTGAATCTAAACGTCGGAAAAGGCAAAGCCGTGTACTTCAACAAAAAGCTTAAACGGCCCCCGGATTCCCTGGTTCTATTCAATAAGAAACTCGAATGGGTTGACAACTATAAGTATCTTGGCGTTATCATCGACTCAAGACTCTCCTGGAATCGTCACGTAACCTTTGCTCTGAACAAAGCAAAAGAGAGCTAAGTACAGTCTTATAGCTCTCCTGGGTAGAAACAGCTCCCTCAGCATCGACAATTTATTACTATTGTACAAGACAGTGATTCGGACCATCCTACTCTAGGTACGCCTGCGTGGGCGACTATATGCAGAAGCAGATAGAGTGAACTCCAGTCGTTCCAGAATGTTACCCTGGGGACCATTGCCCAGGTTGGAAGAAGGACCGTAAAAAATCATTACATCCACTCGGATCTGAACATGACTCATATTAGAAATTGTATCCAAGATCTCCTGCTGAAGAGCCATGACAATGACCTGGTGGCTGGAACTTTGAATAACCGGATGGAAATGAAGTGGCATACAAAGTATAGAAAACTGAGGTATATTCTTGATGTCAACTTCGAAGACATTGGCAACGTTTCCTTCCCGGATTATTGGAAGATGTAATATCACCCCCGCCTCCTCTCCCACTCTTCTGACAATCATCAATCTTATTATTTTGTTTTCCATAATGTGGAAGACCTCTTTGGGTTAGTCAGACTTTTTGCCTATTTCAGTGTATTTCATGTGGAATTATTTCGGAAAGGTGAGAATCTTGTAAGCACTGCTTACGTCCCACCTGGACAAATGTACAATTGTCGATTGTCGTTCACGACCTCAATACACACTTCTTTCTCTAGTGTACTCATTGATCCTGCCGAAGATGAAAGCTTGGCTTTCGAAATGCGCATCCAGGTCGTATTTTTCTGTTATTATATTTGTTGTGGCTAAAGAGTATTCTTTATTTATTAGGATCGATAGGTACTTATGTTTTCACAATGTGCGTCCGTCCGTCTGTCTGTTGGTGCTCTAGCTTTCAAACGCTTCCGAATTTTCGACTTCCGTTTTCGCCATTCGACAACTAAGGGAAATCAGAAGACTGAGTTCGTTGGTGAAAAAAATCGGTGAACTACTTCCGGTTCAAAAGGTCACAAATAATATAGGGTACCACGTTTTTCACTATACAGTTCTATGTATAAATGGCCTATGCACTGCCAAATGCTGTTCTGCCTTTGGCATTCCATAGCTAAAGCAGAGAAAAGGCTTGTGAATTAAGTGAAAACACGTGATGGTCTTCCTTGATGGTCAATATCAGTCAGAACTGGTTCAAGGGTATGTGGTTTAGTGGTAACATTATGGTCCACTGAAAACTTTCAATGCTAAGATATGGCATGTATTATATCAAACAGCTTGAAATAACATGTCATGGTTGAATATTACCGTAAAATTAAAGATAGTCGAAATAGATTCAATGGTATGTGGTTTCATGGAACCATTATGGTTCATTGGAAACTTTCAAAGCTCAGATTTGGCATGTAATATATCAAACAACTTGGAATGACATCTCATGAATGAAAATAACATAAAGTTAATTATTTTCGAAATTGGCTCAAACGCACCTGGTTTAACGGAACCATTAGGGTTCATTTTAAACTTGCAATGCTTAGATACTGCATGTACGAGGGTTGGGGCATAAGTCATGGCAACTATTTTTTTTCTTGTAGATATGTGAACGGATCACAAACGTATATGTGTCGTGTGGAAATTCTGCAGGCATAGTGTGTATGCAGAACAACAGATGGCTCTGTGATAGCTGGTAGTAGCGCAGCGAGGGCTGTGAAATCAGTCAGTTGGTGAGTGTCGTGCGAGATGGAAGTAACCCGTGTTGAGCAGCGCGCTTACATCAAAATAGCCGTTCTCCGAGGGAGAAATGCGATGGAATGACACAGTGAATTAGTGGAAGCCCTTGGGAATAATGCCCTACCATACCATACAGTAGCAATGAGCAACCGTGAAGGCCATATTGCCCTATATACTACAGTAATAAATTAGTGTGGTACGATATTTCAGTGCTATTCATTGTCCACACATGTAGTTAACACCTTGTCCTTTCGTCTGTATGTGTCACATTTTCTAACCGGACTGGTATATTCAAGAAAAAAAATAATTGCCATGACTTTTGCCCCAACCCTCGTAATATATCAAACATCTTGGAATGAGATAACATGAAGGAATATAACGTAAAATTAATGATAGTCGAAATTGGTACCAAAGCAGCTAGTTTAGTGGACCCATTATGGTTCATTAGAACTTCAAAGCTGAAACATGGCATGTAATATATCAAACGACTTGTAATGATGTGTCCTGAATGAATATAACGTAAAATTAATGATAATCTAATTTGGTTCCATTATTCATGTTTTAATGATACCAATATGAAACCATTGGAAACTTTCAATGCTAAGATATGGCATGTAATTACTTATACCTTATTTTATCAATAGTTAGTTTGCGTTAGGCAAATTTTAACAATAGCTAGTAGCTAATCATTCCTTCAATGGTACCTGCCTACGTAGAAAAGCTTTGCAATAGTTTATGAAGAAAGAATTGACCATTACAGAGAACGCTTCAACAATTAACGCTTATTTCATTAAATAGGAATGCTTACAAATTAAAGTATTCGTATATGTTCTAATCTATAGAAAATTGCTACTTTCTCCATTTAACTTTTCAGGTAGTTTTATTCAGTTTGAACTATACAATTCCCTTAGAAGTAAGCCTTGCTTAGCAACTAGAGGCTTCCTTAGCAACCTCATGTAGTTCTTAACAACGGAAGGCTTTTTTACAAATCAAATGCTTTCCTTTTCGTTCTCGAATGCTTTAAAATCCTATCGGTCCTGTGCATTTCGGTTGCCTGACTTGTTTATTATTACAATTATCCCCATAATCTTTATCTTTGTTTGGTTTTAATTCATTTGTGTCATTATATTCTATCTATTTTATTTTGTCACTTTGCATTTTTACCAGATGTTTTATCAAGTCTGGCAATACTTCTTGAAGAAAGATAAGATACGTGGCTGCTGTGAGATGATTTGATAGAATGTAAGGTCCAATAAGACGGCCGTCGACAATACCAGACCATACGTTTTGCCAGACTTGATAAAGTATTTGGATACACCTGGGCCATGTACCATGTGGGTTTAGGCGTTCCCAATGGTGCATGTTCCGGCTATTGAAAACGCCGTCCCCGGAGAAGCTGAAGAGAACCAATCTGGGAAACACTGGTTTCCGCACACAACGCCGTAGGAACCATCAACAGAACATAACGCGAGGTGGAAAGTCAGCTGCCCCCAATGCTTGAACTCTCTGCCGATTGTATGGATGGAATAGCTGTTCGTGCAACACTCGACAGACAGACATGTTGTCCGTGCCCATGGTCCTCGCAATAGCTTGGCTACTTGCTGATGGGTTCTCATGAATTCGACGAAGCACCTCGTCCTCGAATCCCAGGGTGCGACGAGTTCGGCCAGCACCAACACCTACACGTTGCACAACAAAGGTTCCTGACTCACGCAGACGCCATGTGGAAATCGCTCGTGATGGCAGCTCTTCCGTTCCCTTGCACTTCGCCGTACACTAATACCATGTCCGTGTACTCACCAAACGTGTAGCCAGCCATAATCGCAGGCAGATACTAATGACTGATTGCACAGTTCACGTGGAAGTAATTGGAAGTTAATTTGAAGTTAATTTGCATGCTCCTAGCTAAAGTATACGATTGCTCACGTTAGATTTGAGACCATTCGTTCACAGATGAAGTGAATAGCAGGGAACGATAGTGAGCACTGCGAATGAGCCAGATCCAATTCTGTAACTCATCATTTATGCTTTTCTGGACTAATGTTTTGTGATCACTTGTATAAGTACTATATGTTTGTAACACTTTGACTGTTACACCCTGTATACATATAGAACTTTAAGTTGGGCTGATTACATGCAGCGCCAACTTTTAAATGAGTTCCCTCCCTATGGAGGCTTCATTTTTCAGTGAAGCTCGATAACAATTTATTTCTATAGACTATAATCTCTACATATAATAAGCCCTAAATTGTGACTTCTTATGATCATGTAACAATATATGAATTTTCAGTGCACAGGCTTTCTTTTAGGTGTTGTTGCCAGGGCACTCAAAACTCACCTGACCATCCAAACTTCATTGTTTCCAACAAACAATCACTATTATAATCCAAGATGGAGACGATGAAGGCTGAATGGTGACTTTAGAGTGCCCTAGCCTATCTCTCGTTGGAATTGATGTATTTTTAACATGTCAACAGCATATGGTTTATGATTCGTGCAGCATATGGTTTATGATTCATAATCAATTTACTATACTGGGACAATACATTATTCCACGTACTTATTGCATTGTACGGGAATCTTTTGGTGGAAAACGCCGAGACTATTTTTGATGTTTGTAATCTATGCTTTCTAGTATCCCTCATCGGATCAGAATTAGCCATCCAGTGCTTTATAAAGTGCGCCGGATGTTTATCATCAGTTAATGCTCGAAAGATTCCTTTCAGTTTCGCACATTCAATTATCAAAAATAGAGTAGAAATTTTTAATAAATGAGTGATGGAAGCATAATTGGTCAATGAAAAGGCGGCCCGAATTAATCGCTTATACGCCAATTTTAAACGTTCCATAAAAAATTTAGATGTAGAGTATATCGCCAGGAGTAAATCCTTATGTGCTCTTGATTTAGCCGTTGCATATTCCAACGTAGGTACAACCTTAAATCTAAAACCCGTAACCAGAGGCGGCGCAGAGCGCTAAGCAAAGTAAGCGTCGTATGGGGGCGCATTGTAGGATGGGGCGCCAACCAAGGTTGAAAGGGCGCATATTGTAGAGGTTGGCATGGGTTTGCATAGAGGCGCCGCTTCTCCCCATAACATCTCTTTTACTTTTCTTTTCATTAAAAAACATGCCTCTTTTCTGATGCCATACTTTCCACTGACCTACAGGGTGAGCACAAAGTAAAAAAAGTGTTAACCTTGGAATGAAACAGTTTGCGGGAAATAATTCGAGATTTAAACTCCTGGATAAACTCAAAACCTTTTTTAGCAGTTTATTATAGCCGATAGAGGTAGCTACTTTAGGGCGCTGCTGACTATCAATGAAAAAACTCGGTTCTTGGCATGGTATATCAAAAGTGATTACATTATTCAAAAACTACGAAACTTCAGTACAACATTTTGTAGGGATCTTTTGGGAGTATAAAATGATAACATTCCAGGTTTATGGACACTGATTGTTTATATGATGATTTGAAATGTTAAGGAGGAAAGAAATGAACAAGTGCAGGAAACCTTTTCAACGCAACCAGATAATTTCAGCGAGGACTGCATCTCGCCAATTACAAATGCCTGTTCAACCGTCAGAAAGATCCTTCATAAACGTTTGCATTTGTAAGAATACAAAGTGCAAGTTGTGAATGAATTAAACCCAATGACAAACATGTTGGACCGTATTGACGCAGGCAATGATTTACTAAAAGACGAAGCGTTCTCGGATGAAGCAACATCACATGGTTTAGGCAAAGTTAATAGGCATAATGTGAGAATATGGTGTTCCGAAAATCCTCATCATGTACGTGAACACATTCGGGATACTCCGCAAGTTAATGTGAGATGATGGGGTTATTGAATCTTTTTTTTTTTTGAGATTACCATTAATGCAAATAGTTACCTGGAAGTGCTTCAGAATTTTGCTGTACCTCAACTTCAAAGCCGACAGCCATATGTTTTATTTCAGCAAGATGGTGCGTCTCCACACTGGGAGTTTGAATTGCGAGCGTACTTAAATCAACATTTCCATGAGATGGAATGGACGCGAAAGACCGCTGCTCTGGCCGGATATTAGGCCGCTCGATTTTTTTTATGGGACTTCGTGAAAGAAGTTGGGTACCGCACACCGGTGCAGAGCATTGAGGACTTAAAAGAACGCATTACAGCTGCAATTTAGATGGTAGACGAAAGCATTCTAGAGATAACATGGATGGAAATCGAGTACCGCTTAAATGTTTTACGGGCAACTAAAGGTGCACACATGAAGGTTGGTGAATTTTTGAAATAATTACAAGACTCTGCCCACTCTGACATCGTAAGCTATATCATTACCAATTTCCTTGAGAGCTTTATGCTTCTCCCTGATATCATAAGCTTTCATCATTAAGTTACTGGCTAGTTCCGCAAAGCAATACTGTGTTTTTCTTTTTCAATGGTTTTAGTCATCTCTTTAAAAAAAATTCTGTTGGGAAATTTGGTTTTATAAAATTTCACTCAAAGATGCCAGCCTTGCTAATTACGACTCTTATATTAGATGTTTTCCTTGGTCTGTTAATGTCTAAATTATTACTTCATTGTGCGTTTTCCAACAAACGAAAAAATAGTGATTGTTAAAATCCAAGATGGAGACAATGAAGGATGAATTGTTGGCCGGACCCCGATGATCATGCGACTTTTGAGTGCCCTGGCCTGTCTCTCGTTGCCCTCGTAACGCCAGCGAGGCCAACGAGATAACAAGGCCTGGAAGCGAAAAAGTCACCTGACCAACTGGGTGCTAGCAACAATCCAAACTTCATTGTCTCCATCTTGGATGATAACAATCAGTGTGTTTCCTTTTGTTAGAAACAATGAAGAGTGGATTGTTACTAGCACCCAGTTGGTCAGGTGACTTTTTCGCATCTAGGCCTTGTTACGCCAGCCAATAGACGTTAACAAAAAGTAAATCGCTTAGCTATTCCATGAAACATTCATTTTCGTTTTCGAAAAATTGTTTTCGTATTTATATTTAGTTTCTATTTTGTTTTTTTTTTATAGATAAATGAAATTAATAAATTAAAAAATGACGCAGAATAGTAGACTCGAAGCAATATGTTTTATACACTGCTTTGCAATAAAATTGCCCCACCAACAAGGAGTTATCCGACCTTATCCATATTTAGTTGGGGGGGGGGGGACATGACCATTTGGGTTGATACAGTGTGTCCGAGAGCCTGTATAGGCTCATCAGTTGACACCTGTTCGAGATGTTCCATGCAGTAGGGAGGAAGCAACTGCCTCGTGATCGTATAGGGAGTGCAAGTGTGACGTCAGTCCTTGGAATTCTTCAGTCACGTGACTCGATTTGGTTCCAAACAAGTCTTCTCGCTTCGGGATTTAACATGGTTCCAACGTAGGGATGGAATAAAATCGCTTTGTATAAGCCCAGTGTTTATAACACATTTAAGATGTGAAATTGTTTAGTTCCTCACTGCTCAAGAAGGAGCCAAAACAGCGATTTAGACATCTATCGTTTTCCCAAAGAAAGAAAGATTCGCGAACGATGGCATTCTTTTGCTAAGTGATTAAAAGTGATTAAAAAGCGTTCTAATATTAATGTATAAATTATATAATGTGATTAAATGCTTTAATAATAGTATCAATTACACAAATTAACATAATAATTTAAGAGATGTCATTTTTACTGGCCGCCCGTTTCAACGTTACTAGTACGTATATTGCGTAGTTCCAATGTTTGGAACCAGCGATCCCATTTCCTAGGCTCTCGGCCCGTTCATCGCGCAAATGACGTCAGCTGTGACGTAGTCACTTGCACTCCCTATAGGGAGGAAGCAACTGTAATCCGCACAACGGTCTCAATGCCGTGAAGACGACATCGACAACCGTTCACGCAATTAAGGGACTTTGAACGAGGTCGGATTATTGGCCTCTCCGAGGATGCAGGGCCGTAGCCAGGACGTTATCTTGGGGGGGGGGGGGGGG
>JAHWFO010077053.1:32433-65251 GCA_023313115.1 Rhysida immarginata | reverse complement strand
TTGGGGGGGGGGGGGTCGATTTTCAAAAATTCCGGACCTTTTTTCAATAATTTCACTGAGTCGGACCTTTTTGCATATTTGGGAGGAGGACCTTTTTCCATAATGGGGTGGTCGTCGACCCCCCTCGACCTCCCCCTGGCTACGGGCCTGGGATGGATGGTCAACCAGATGGATTGTTGTCCACGTGTCGCGGGACGCACGGACGGTAGGCCGATGATGGAGGCAATGGCGAGAGGAAGGCACACATGCCAGAAGACCAGGAACTGGGGCCCAGAGAAGCATGCCAGCTCGTACAGATAGGATGATAATGCGAACAGCGCTAGCAGACAGAATCATCATCCTGCGGCAACTGCGCGACAACATCACTATTCCCGGTACTGCTTCAGTATTAAAACGACAATAGCACGCCGGTTACACGCCGCGACAATGTCTGCCAGGCGCCCATTGTTGTGTCTTCCTTTGACATCTGAACACCGCGCGATACGACTGCAATGGTGTCGTGAACGAGTGGCTGGCGAATGGAATGGCGCCCGGTGGTCTTCAGCGACGAATCCCGCTTTTGTTTGTACACCGACGACAGATGCGGACGTGTGTGGCGCAGACCATTGGAACGTGCCAATGAACAATGCATCCGGTATCGCCATCGTGGACCAACACCCGGGATCATGGTCTGGGGTGCCATCGGCTACGATACCAGAACGCCTTTATTCATCATCCAAGGCACCCTGACAGCAGCCCGTATTACTGCCCTTTCTGACAGCATACCCGGTGTAGTCTTTCAGCAGGATAACGCCAATTGAGCATTATAAAAAAGCATTTTTTAAATTCCTGGTTTGATTTTAAGAAATTCCAGATTTCTGTAGAAGCAAACGGGCTCGGATAGGAAGGAGAAAAAAGAACCACATTCAAACAAGAGCAAATATTATCCGTTGATTTGAAAAATCGCGATCATTGTTGTTAATTATTATGTTAATTTCCCTAATAATTGACATTATGCTTTGGTAAAAATAATGGAAATAAGAAAAAAATATAACACAAACACTTATTCCAATGAACCTAAAAACAAATGTTTGATGCTCTGTAAAGATTAACAGTTACTACTACTAATAATAATGATGAAAAAAGAAAGGACTCTTCAACTCCTACATACATCTTATCAGAATTGCGCGTAGGGTTATTATTTTCATCTAGTTCAGGCAGAAGTGTTTTGAATATTTTTTCTCGGAAAAACCTTAAATTGTATTTGATATGTTCTATTTTACTTAAAAGAAATTAAAAACTGGTATTTTACCTGCCGTTTCTTTATAATAAAAATCTTAATATGGTAATAGATCTATTAAATAAAGCAATGCTTCTTAAGAGATACATTAGCACCCGTAATCTAATTTTATATGGCAATGCTTTAGATACGTTTGATAATGATTCTATTAATTTATTATTTGACAAAAATTTTAAATATTTTTTCGTGGAGGTTTTTTCATTCGTGTGACTAGAGTAGAAGGTCTTAAAGAAAATATTAAATCTTAAACGAACTTACTTGTTGTAAAGATATCTTCTTTTCATAAAATAGCGTCCTAGCGGAGTAAATCGTAACATTTTTTTTTTTCAAATCAATGTAGTATAACAGTTTTTCACGAACAGCAGAAAGCCAAACAAACCAGTTATATAAATCCCTAGACAACAAACTGAAACTGTGTAGCCATTGTTTGAACTGAATAAACAAGACGATCAGTTTTATTGTTTTTAACAATATACTGAAAATGAGAAGCAGGTGCAGTTAAAAAGTTAGAATTTATTCTATACAAAGGAAAGTTAAATAGTTTTTAGCAGATAATTTATTGATTAGGCTCTATCAAAACTTTCATCCCAAAATGTAACCAGTTTATTTTATTCTTTTAATATGCAGCGTTAAGTTTAAACGATTGTTTATTTCTTTATTCAAGAATGAATTTATCTTATATTTTTAAAACTTTTTGATGTAAAGTATATTCGCTTATTCCCCGTATTGGAGATGAAAAGAAATTCTCTAAATTAGAAGTGACATGTTTAGGATTTGAAAATGATAGCTTCAGACGTTTTTTCCTCTTAAAACGTTTTCTAGGAAAACGTTAATAAAAACGAAATTTTAGATTTATTTTTATTAAATAATAGCAACGGCACGAATTCAATAAGCATTCGCAATATATCACGCTATTTAGATTCAAAGCACGAGCAAAAGTAACAATTATTTTATGTGGATTATCATTGTTAGTTGAATTATATATATATATATAATAATATTAATTTGTATATATTTTCTGTTTTAAAAGCACTTAAATACACTAATTTATTGGTAAAATTTTTTGTTATTTGTCTTTTTCTTTTAATCTAAATATTCCACGAATATCAGGGTTTTTAAATATTTGGATAGAAATCCTAATATTAGGAGAAAATTAATTTCAAGGCTTAACCAGATGAGAATAAGCAAGCTATCATTACCAAAACGAAATTCATAAGTTTATGTCTCTGTATTGACTGGTCCAATTTTGAAAATTTTTTTCAAATTTATACATACATAGAGGCAACTATATGCACATATACTGTGGCATTGGTATCGACTGTCATATAATTATCGAATACCGGTTATCGTTAATTATGATTTTTCGATAGTATCCGTCGGAGCTTTGACCACTAGTCAATAAAAAAAAATTTATTGATTTTTATATGTATTATTAAACTATTTTGGCTCTATTTTGCTGTGACTCGTCATTTTCGAGATAAGGAGGTTTATTAGGGATCTATGGTAATAACATATTAAAATAATAACGTATTAACATATTTACAGTCAGTGACAAAAAATTAGCACCACCATCATTTTCACTGAAATTCTTTTAATGAAACAAAATTCCAAATGCTCTTTTGGAATACAGACACTTAATATCTTCAGAAACAATCTAGCTTCATAAAATTAAATTGAATGTCCACTTAGAATTTAAAAAAAAAATTGTTTTACTCAGGTGATATTTCTGAGTGACAAAAAATTAGCATCAGCTACAAAAAAAAATGGTTTCGCCCTAAAGCTAGGCTCATTTAACTCAAGTAAGGGTGATATATTTACTTTATCATGTAGTAAGAGCAATTACTACAAGTGAAAAACTTAATTAATAAACATACAACAAGATGGGACGTGGTTCAGTGCTGTCAGAGTATGAAAGAGGTCAAATTGATGCCTTCAAACAAGAAAACATCTCTATTCGTGAAATTGGGCGTCGTTTAAAGAGAAGCCCAAAGGCTATTTCCAACTATTTGAGAAATCCTCAGGAATATGCAGTTTACAAGGGTTCTGGAAGACCTCGTGCCCTTAATGGAAGGTCAGTTCGTCAGATTGTCAGAGCTGCATCCAACTCAAGTCAAACAGCAAAACAAATTCGTGATGAACTGCAGCTCGACACAAATCTGCGAAACGTTCAGCGTGTGATCCATGACTGCCCGCATCTTCTGCGACAGCACATCAAGAGGAAGCCACCACTCACTAACCGTCATCAAGAAAACAGACTTCAGTTTGCCAGAAAATACATGGGTTGGACTTCAGAATGGCAAAATGTCATATTCACAGATGAAAAGAAGTTCAATCTTGACGGACCAGATGGATTCTCATACTATTTTCACGATTTGCGAAAAGAAAAACAAGTTCTTTCACGAAGACAGCTTGGCGGTGGATCTGTAATGATCTGGGGAGCAATTGGTTTCCAGAAGAATTGTGACTTGAAGTTTCTCAGTGGACGAATCAATGCACAAGGGTATTTGTCAATGCTGAAAAACATTTTCCCTGATTTTGGACCAATTATGGCTGGAAATGATTGGGTATTTCAGCAAGATAATGCTCCCATCCACAAAGCACACGTTGTAACACGGTGGTTTGAGGAAAAAAACATCACTGTTCTGCAATGGCCAGCTATGTCACCTGATTTGAATCCCATTGAGAATGTTTGGGGGTTGCTATCACGAAAAGTGTATGAAAACAATCGTCAGTACAAAAATGCTTCTGACTTGAGATGTGCCATCATTGATGCTTGGGAAAATATAGATCATTCATTGATTAAAGGATTCCTAATCGTTAAAGGATTAGGACTACGATGCCTAATCGTATCTTTGAAGTAATTTCACAAAAAGGCAAATCCACCACATATTAAGACCATTCAGAGGATTTTTTTGTAGCTGATGCTAATTGTTTGTCACTCAGAAATATCACCTGAGTAAAACAATTTTTTTTTAAAAATTATAAGTGGACATTCAATTTATTTTTATGAAGCTAGATTGTTTCTGAAGATATTAAGTGTCTGTATTCCAAAAGAACATTTGGAATTTTGTTTCATTAAAAGAATTTCAGTGAAAATGATAGTGGTGCTAATTTTTTGTCACTGACTGTAAATGTGGCGCGGGCGTTCATTTCACGTGACGTATCGTTAGGGCAGGATTTAAAATTGTATTCGAACAGCGAGCTAAAAATATTGAGTTATGCAACCGAAAATTGACAGGTATTGGGAGGGGCTACATAACAGCCCTTTCCGACGTCAAATTCAGTTATTCAAAAATTATGAAAGCATGAATAAAGCGAGGCTTGAAGTTTCCCAGAAGTGGCACCAAACCTGAGAGTAAAAAGCAGGCCAATCCAAGACCATTTACTAGCCGTACTCCTGACGACGTCCAGAAAGTTCGGGCTCTCGTAATCGAATGTAACCCACCAACACATCTGTGTACATGGTAAACACAATTATCAACCGTGATTTACAACTGGAAAAGCGACAAAAAAGCCACGTTCGTAAGATGTTGCCGAGTCATGTTCAAGAGCGACGGAACAGATCCCATAAAATATATTACGTTACATGGCAGATGAGAAGTGGAAATACTATATCTTGTCTCAGTTTCAGTTGAGAGTGAGGTCACGAGTGTAGCAGTTACATGAAGAAATAGTTCGAATAATTTTCTGTAAAAAAGTTCAAAATTCTTTCTGGAATCATATTTCATATTTTTCTCTTCCATATAATAAAAAATCGGCGGATAGAAAAGCCATTTGACGAAATTTTTTTAAAAAAATAAATAAAATGAAGTCAGTCTTTAGTCGAGATTATTTGATTGTAAAATGGCGGCGTTTCTTGTTCCTGCGTGAAAGAGATGTGTCAGAAATGAAAGATGATCGAGTTTCCACGAAGAGGATTAAAATATTATAAACATTCATTTTAAAAAATGATATCTGATAGACACCATTCGACTATTCTACTTTCGATTATAGATGGTGTAACGTAGTACACATAGCCTTTAAATAACTTATTCTTTTAACGGCGGAAGGATACGATGTCCCGTTCCTTGACGTCGCTCTCAACTGAAGCTGAGACAGGGTATAGTCACACTATTTGAGCCATATGTTTATTAAGCGACTGCAACAAGAGCTGAGTCAGTTTTTACTACCAAGGGATTTTAAGGCCTTCAGAAAATGGAAGCGTGAAAGCAAGGAAACATTTTCAAAAGTTTCATGATCTTGGCGGGATACAGCTACAACTGCAAGTTAACGGGATACAGCTACACGGAGCTGAGTCAAAGACCAAAGTTAACGACATATACTATCAGACAAACGTTCTAACCCCCATATTTACCCGTGACATTCCTAGTACAGAGATAAAGAAGATATGACTGCGCAAAAACAAGGCGCTGAGTCACACCACCGCGTCAACTTGCCTATTCTGGAACGCATGCAAGAATATATCCGCTCCATTCCATTCAGCGACATACCCGTCAAATCGCCGGACGCATCGGGTATGGATTTTTGCGGCTTTGGCCTACTTAAACGGGCACTCGGAAAGAGAAGACCGCAAACAGTAGAGGATCTTTGGAAAGCGTGTCAACAGAAGTGGTTACGAATTGATCTTGGTGTTCTGCGTTCCAGCCTGCAGTGGAAACTGCGATCCATACCAGACAGAATACACTCGATGGTGGCGAAAGAAGTTTTCCACCTCTTCTGGCCCTCTGTAACTTTTACCATAGACCCCTAACAACACTCTGTATAACTTATTCGGAAATTCTTTTTTGGTCGATATATCGAAAACTATTGATTCCACAAAAATTTGGATGCGATATTCGTAATTAGCGATAAAAAATCTTCATTTCATATATCATATATCTGCACTTAAAAAAAGTGCGAACAGAAGGAACTATAGAATTCACTAACGAACTTCTTAAGAAGTTCGTTGAAAATACGACATACAAAATAAGAATATACCAATACTTTAGACTTCATAAAATCAGAATAAGATTTTAAATGTAAAATTCTTGCGCTGTCAAATTATGCTTTATGCTATCAGTGTAGGGAAACGTGTCTGTCTGTCTGTCCGTCCGTCCATCTGTAACTAACTCCTCCGAGGCTTTGACAGATTTTCAAAATCTGTTTTCGTCAGTCGATGTACATGGTTCATGGCACGAAGCAATCACAAATATTATCTAAATCGGTTCATTGGCACGTGCACAAATGGTACCTCTATTTTTCCTCCTAGCAATTTCAATGGGGAAGATATACTAACAAGGGAACCCCACATAGCCGAACCGCTTTAACAATGGAGTCTTTGTATGGCTATGTATGCTGAAATTTTTTCGTTTTCGCGGTTTATTTTGAAAGGAACACAATTTCGCACTCTCTTATTTTATAAGCATCTATAGTATCTTCAGATGAGTAACATATTTCAATTTGGTGGAAATCTGTGACATACATGTTCGAAGGATTCCCTTGTAAGTAATATATCAAACAAATCGTAATTATGAGATAGAAGCGGTTATTCATTACTATTTTCGTCAGTCGATGAATATGGTTGTAATCGAAACAAAGGCACCCTTATGACACCCTCAAAAATTTTCAATGATAAGATAAGGCATGTAATATATAAAACAAATTGGGATGATGTATCATGAATGAATGAAACGTAAAATTATTGATAGTTGAAATTGGTTCAAAGGCACCTGGTTTAGTGGAACAATTATGGTTCATTAGAACGTTCAATGCTAAAATATGGCATGTAATATATCAAATTATTTGGAATGATATATCATGAATGAATATAACGTAAAATTATTGATAGTCGTAATTGGTTCCAAGGAACCTGGTTTACTGGAGCCATTATGGTTCATTGGAACTTTCAATGTTAAAATATGGCATGTAATATATCAAACATCTGGAAATGATCTGTCATGAAAGAATATAACGAAAAAAAATTATTTATAGTCGAAATTGGTTCAAAGGTACGTGGTTTAATGGTATCATTATCATCCATTAGAAACCTACAATGTTAACATAGGGCGGTTAAAAATATAGTTCTGCGAATGGTTTAATTTAACCTTTCGGTACTTGATTATGTCATTCCTTAATGGTTTATTAAGTACCAAAAGGTGCTTTATGCTCTCAGTGTGGGGAAACGTGTCTATCTGTCTGTCTCTTTGTCCGTAACTCTAACTCCTCCGAGGCTATGAAAGATTTTCAGAATCTGTTTTCTTCAGTCGATGATATGGTTCATGCACGAACCAATCACAAGTATTATCTAAATCTGTTCATTGGCACGTGCACAAATGGTATCTCTAATTTCCCATCTAACAATTTTCAATGGGAAGATATTTTAAGTAATATATCAAACAAATGGTAATGACGAGATAGAACCGGTTATTCATTACTATTTTCGTCAGTCGATGAATATGGTATATGGCACGATTGAATCACAAATATTATCAAAATCGGTTCAATAGCACGTGCACAAATGGTACCTTCACGACCCCATCTAGCAATTTTCAATGGAGAGACACATTAAGTAATATATCAAACAAATCGTAATGACGAGATAGAAGCATATATAAAATACTTTTTTCGCCAACTGATAAATATGGTTCCGGGAATGAACCTTTTTGGAAATGGTTGTAATCGAAACAATGGCACGTGCTCTAATGGTATCCTTAAGACACCCTCAAAAATTTTCAATGATAAGATATGGCATGTAATATATCAAACAAATTGGGATGATGTATCATGAATGAATATAAAGTAAAATTATTAATAGTCGAAATTGATTCAAAGGCTCCTGGTTTAGTGGAACCATTATGGTCCATTGGAACTTTCAATGGCTAAAATATGGCATGTAAAACTTTCAATATGGCATTTTTGTAGCATGCGTTACCTTGCGTTAGTTCGTTACCTTGCGCGCGTTCTTCAGCTCGCGTGCGCTCGTTCCATTTTAAACAATGAAAACTAATATAGGAATACTTCCGAAAATTATAAAAATCAATTTATTCATAATTAGAAGTTGGTTTATAGTACCAATTAAAAGGAAAAAAGTACTGAACAGAATGCACATAGACGTCGCATCTATATGAAAACAATAGAAGCGAGTTGTGCGTTTTGTCGACGAATTCATAATGTGTGAAAGGAATGAACGGATAGGAAAACGGATGGGAAAAGAAAAGGATAGGTAATTTGCATATATATCATTTCATAATGAGTTACGAACGAACACAACTTATTTTTTCATTTAATATTTCACTCATTGCTTGCACGGGGGTATAACGATCGCATTGTTGGCGATGAATTGCACATGCGTCCGTTACGACCAGTTCTTTCAAATTACATTTTTTTTACAGTTCTTCAATGGCTCATGTGACAATATCCATTTAGCCTTTCGGTACTTGATTATATCATTCATTAATGGTTTATTTATTATGTGTATTCATCAAATTTTCTGATGGCTGGATACGAGAAATTCTCGATCTGCGAGCCGGGTTCCTGCCTCCCATTGGGCTTTCCATCTTGACAACTTGGTTGTCTTTAAGACACTTAGTGACAGCATGGCTGTACGGGTGTCTGCGGTAGCCCAATTGGTAGAGGCCTTCCGAGCATATGGCACTCGAGGTTCCTAAATCAAGATCGCAGAATTTTTCCTTCCATTTTTCAATTAATTTCTTTTTGGATAAACCATTATTAAATTATTTTTGGTGCACTATGCCCAGTTTTAAGAATATGTTTCGTCAAAGCAGACATCAGTTCTGGAAAATTTTATTTGTGAAAGATGGTCTTTAAATCTGACATTAAGACTCTTTTTAGTTTTCTCCCGAAAACTTCAGGGCACTGATTGCAGACAATTTCTTAAATATCTGTTTGTTCAAAAGTCGGAATTTTATCATTGTTTTGGTATTTGTAAACGATAGAACTTTATTATCTTTGAAGACTGCGTTTTGTCATTTTATTAATTGATTGCCGCAAGCGACAGAAAATTTGCGAGGGGGGGGGGTAACAACCCAGAAATAACGAGAAATATTTTAATAAAAATCGTGTATTTGACAGAACATTTTCAAAATTTTATCGCCTTCAAAATAGCTTCCATCAGACATAATGCGCTTGTTCCAACGTTTTCCCCATCGGTTAAAACATTTTAAAACTCACCCGAAATTATGCTGTTTTGTGCCTCCAGCGATTTATGTTTCATCTCTTCTACGTCCGGAAATCTTCTCCCTTTCAGATTTATTGCCATTCTTGGAAACAAAAAGAAGTCGCTGGAGCGAGGTTCAGTGAGTATGGTGAATGAGTTTTTGGTTATTAAGAAAGAAAAAAACCACTGGATATAATGCCGTGTGCGCGGGGGCGTTTCATGTTAGCGGAGCCAATCCTCTGATCGCTGTATTCACACTGCCTCAGCGATCGTTTCAGCCCTTGAAAGTAGTAATGTTGGTTCACTGTGGTGCTCTGAGAAACACATCCATGATGGACGATATCATTGATGTCGAAAGAACAAATCAACATTGTCTTCCACTGGCTAGATCGTTGTTTGGTTCCTGGGTCGTGCCCAAACACCACGATTTGTCGCCGTGACAACTTTTGATAAAAAATCTGGATCTCTTTATGTCTTTTCTTCAAATCCTGGCACACCCATCCACCGTTGGCTCTCTGGTTGACTGAAAGCACATGCGGAACAAATTTCGTTACCGATCATGTATAGAGTAATTCCGGGGAGTGCCTAAGGTAATAGGGCCTGTATTTTTTCACTCTTTACAAAAATAGCATCTGTAATTATCCAATAACCAGAAGGTTTCATAGATACATCGTACGGCTTACCACAGAAGAAGCAACTGTTGCTTTACTGGAAATTAGAAAATAAATCATTCAACTCAATGAAGAAGATTAGAAATTAAAAATAAGATCACTGCTTCTTCTTTCTGTCTTCTATGTTTTGAGAATAAGACAGACGATACTAAACACACAGTGTCTCTCTTAGGCAGTTTTGATGAGGTTTGGGTACAGAAGTACAACATTTTGCCTCTGTGAGAGTGATTGAGAAAGCTCTGATGGATCAATGAAAGTGTTTGCACCTCATGACTTCCAGCACTGATATGAGGCAACACCACCTCTACTCAAAGCCTGAGCGCGAAAATTTCATACATTGTTACATCATCATAAAAAGTCATCTTTAATCGCATTTCTACCAATAATAAGCCCTAAATTATGACTTCGTATCGTGATGTAACAATGTATGACGTTTCCGCGCTCAGGCTTTCTCTTTAGGTGGTGTTGTATGAGGAGAGGGAACAACATCTACGTCGTTGCGTGGCGTCTCAAGGGAACTATTTTGAAAGATAATATTGATTTTTAAATAAGTAAAACTCATTATTTTTAAAATAGAATGTGTGTTGGGTGAATTTGAGCTAGTGTATTGTCGACCCAGACGGATTGCTCATTATTTTGTAAGAGTTTCTAAAAATTTTACAATTGAACGGACTTTTGTTTTGAACCGCCCATTACACAAGTTTCTTATAAACTGCATACAAAAATTGTACAATATATTTATTAGCAAAATTTCAGAATAGTGTTCCTTAGCTCATGCAGATTTCGACCAGCTGGTCGCGTTCATGCTTCTGTTTAATACGTATACGATTTACGTATTAAGTAGAACAATGATGTCAAACTCAATTGGAAGAGAGTACTGTAACGTGCTTTTAATGAGTAAGAGTGTTTATTAATGAATGGGAGAGTTTGTTAACAAATTCAAACCACAGCAAAACTGAGTCAAAAGTTGACTAACTTAATAGAATATGTATTAACTTGAATTGCAATCATTTATCATTCAGTTATTGTTTACAAGAATTAAATAACAAATATCTTTTTCCTGACACAGCCAGTGTCGTGTAATCCTTTTGGCGGAAGGATTACAGGAACTGGAAGAACAGCACAAGAAACTGAAATGAGTGAAGCTCGTAGCGTTCCTATCACAAATAGATAAAAAGAAAACGGTATTAACAAACAGCTTTAAGTTCACAAGATTCAATCAAGTAACAAACTTAAGCTAACATATCTATTCTATTAGGCTAACTCTTACTAGAAACCTGCTGCTTCAAGACCTCGCAGCGCGCAACGAATGGCTTAGCGGTAGCCCCTGCGCCTACGCTGCTACGGTAACGACTGCCAGCATTGTCTTCAACGAATGAATCACTCACAGCTCCAGTGGGCCTTAGTGGGTCGTCTAATGTGACTCGTCCTGGTAACAAGGGGCGTATACTACCGTCCTCTAATCCGGAATGGGATGAATCCTTCTCCAATGTGTCTGGGTTAGAAGAGATTACCGCCTTCGCCGAAGAGATGGATGACTTCCCGCCATCTTGAGCAGTTGACGGAATAGCCAAAGAGTCAATAAAATTAGATGCGGTAATATTAATTTTAGAACTGGAAATAGAGTCTCCCTTGCATGTAGCAATCAAAAATTGTCCGTCATCAATTAAACAAGACGATAAAGAAGTAGTTAAACTCTTATATAACGTTTTGTCATACAACCTGTTTGCAGCATGCCTATTCAACACTCTGTCTCGCCTCCCTTCCCGCTGTGGCGTTCGCGAGGAACTATTGCCGTGATGCCCGCGAACCACGGTGGAAACGAACCTGGTAGCAGATAGGAAAATTCGACTACTCAATCGTACTTTTAACGGAATCGTCCGTGGCTGCTTCGGCGAAGCTCGTATTCCGGAACGCCTAGGAGGGTCGGCATCAGACGAAAAGGCAATAGACGCAATAAAGATTCTTGAAGACAAAACCTCAGGACGTATATCTTCACTCACTTGTGAATCTTCCTTTAACTATGGCATTCGCGGTGGACGCTTTCCATCGAGACCACGAGACTCCGGAGTGCCTGCTATACCAGAAGGAAAAGAAGAGTTATTCCGAGCTCTTACCTTCAGCTGGCCTGTCCTTGCTCGCCTATGAAATCCACGTCCACCGGAATGCCCAGGAAGACTCGACGCAGGAACTAGTAATTGTCCTGATAAATTACTCCCACTGACATCTCGATGCCTCCCTTCGCGCCGTTAAAATGCCAGTATCGGCTGTGCACCCATTGGCTTACCTGTCTCGCAATTATGCATGCCAATGAACGCGCAGCACAATTCCGCTTGCATATTCTCGACGCGCTAAAACTCTCATTGGATTTCATCCGAGAGCGTTGTTTCTGCGGCCCAAAATCTCTACCGCGCTCTTCTTACATTGCTCGCACGACGCTCCTTTCCTACAAAAACTATTATTTTCTTTACTTCGCGTCGTCTGCTTCCAAGCTTCCCAGCTTAGATTTTTGCCCAATTCTTTACTCGATCTGGGTTTCGGGTGTCGCTGGCCCCCTCTCCACCTGAATTTTGTGACAAGTACCACAGCACTCTATCACGATTCCCACTGGCTAGGAATTAAAATTCATACCCTACAAACTAACCGTGACACGCATTTTTAATCTTCTTAGGGCCGCATTGGAAGGTGTCGCATGCCGAATTTGACTCTTCTGAAGTAAAGTATGTCCAAAAGAGAATATTAAAATGTTACAGATGTAGAATACACAACTGAATAGAATAGTTGAATAAGTATAATCTAGCAATTATAACCTTTGTTTCTGGCAAGGTTTCAAATTATTATAAAGTGAGTATGTGTCACAAAATTTGGGAGGTATTAATAGGAAAACCGACCAAATCCCAGTTCGATTAGGAGAAGGAAAACATAGAAAAGAGAGAGAAGGAAAGCAGAAGACGGATGAGAAACAAGGGCCGAAAGATAGAGCGTCGTATCATGGCCTAATAATACGAAGTCTGTACACTTCGGGGTTTCCTTTGATCCCTGATTTCCTTCTGCGCATGACCAACCACCTAGCGGACGGCCCCGGAACCACATTTGAATTAGCAGGGTTGATTTCGATTCGAAAAATCAGAATCCGCTTTTTCATGCGTTCGTCAAAATAGTATTTTAATTGAATGCCATTATGAATTAAAACAAAATTATGAATAAAACGTGTAGAGGAGCATCCTATTGTTCCGCAATTAATTGCGAGAGCAATGGGAAAAATTGTAAAGATAAATCATTTTTCAGTTTCCAAAAGATCATGTAAGGTGATAAAAGTTATTCGATTCCCACCCATTATACTCTACGTTATTTCTCGCCTAGTTAATAGATCAAATTATTTTTTTTAATGAATTTAAGGAGGCCTTATAATATACAGATGATAGAAATACACGATTTCCCAACCGGTTTTGCCGGTTATTCCAAGATAGAGTCTTTTAGTAAGCATTTCTTAGGAATCCTGGAATAAACGGCGAAACCGATCAGGAAATCTTGTGCATTTCTACTGCTATGTACACTAAGGCCTCCGTAAAATTCACAATGACCGATTTATTATAAGTTTCTTCTTCGTTTTTTTTTTGTTTAGATGTAAGCAATGGTTAATTAATGCAGGGCGCGAAGATTTAATACAAAATCCACAAGTACATTTGCCCAGCAGTTACAGGCTGTGTAGTATTCATTTCGAATTAAATATGTTCATGAACCCATCATTAAAAACGAGGCTCATATGGAATGCTGTTCCCACAATATTTGAGGGAACAGCTCACATACAAAACAGAACATCTAACAGAGTATTATAACCCCTACAATTATGCACTCTACAACAGAATAAAAACAAGTAAATACATAAGAGTATTTTAATGCAAAATATTAAATAGACAGTTGCTTTCTTTATTTAAAAAAAATATTAAGTGTAGCACAAGAGAAATCATTAATTTTTACAATCATGCATCTTGACTACAATATACATTTTAAATCATATACTTTGTAAATAAACGTACATTTATTAAAAAATTATAATTTCAGTGCTTCATCTTTGAACAGCCATCCTCCTTGCCAATCTTCACCCAGCCATGATATTCAGCCAGCAGCTTGCTCTTCATCCTCACTTGTTACAGCCCATAAAGAAAAAAAAAACCTTCAACAAAAAAAAAACAAGATTCAACACTTATGCCAAATAATCAAAAATCAACGTTTAAAATTAAAAAGACAACAAAGAAAGATAGATTCCTTGAAATACTTAAGACAAGTTATTAAAAAGAGAACTTAAAATTAAAAAGAAAAGAAAGTAAAATTGATTTCTTACAAAAGCAAAACAACTTAGTAGTGATAAAACAGCACCATGTTTTAGAATATATTCAAACGAATTTCTCAAATTCTAAAAAAACATTCTTATTGGCACAAATTAAATTACTTAAAACTAAAAAGAATGGCTTCAGATTCTCTCCTGAAATGTTAAAATTATGCACAGTTTTATATTTACAAAGTGCCAAAAATTATAACCTCATGCGGTCCATATTTTCATTGCCTTCCAGAGTAACTCTCTACAGAAATTTACATCCATATCTATTCCTCCAGGTTTATCAAAAGATTTATTAACATTTCTAGAAAAGAAAATAGCACTTATGGATATAAGAGAAAGAATAGTGATAATATGCGTAGATGAAATATCTATTAAAAGTGAATTAACTTACAATAGCAATTTAGATCTGGTGATTGGGTTCGAGGACAATGGCGAATTTTCTTCCAAGGAAATTGCTAATACAGCCACAGTCTTTATGATTCGAGGAGTTACAACAAAATATAAGCAAGCAATTACTTATTCATTTTGTAAGGGAAGCAAATTACTTACCATGTCTGCAATAATACTGAAAAATCAGATTTTCTCCTACATCAAACAGCTTGAGAAAATTGGCTTTATTATTCTTGCCATAGTTACTGATCAGGCACCAAATTTTTTAAGTTTAACAAATCTACTGAAAGTCACTCCAACATCACCATATTTTTATATAGAAGAGAAAAAATATTTTTATTTGTTCGATCCACTGCACCTCATAAAATCTGTGAGAAATAACCTTAAAAAATATGACATTAATTTTTTGGAACACAAGACTGCTTCATGGAAGCACATCGAAAAATTTTATCAGCATGATTCTCAACAACATTTCCGTGCAGCACGAAAACTCACCGACAGACATCTTCAACTACCAGGATTCAGCAAGATGAAAGTGTCACTTGCAACACAGATTTTAAGCCATTCTGTAGAATCTGGTATTTTAGATCTAGTAAGTCGTGCAATTCTGCATCCATCAGCTTACCAGACTGCAGAATTCATTGGACTGTTTAACAAGCTATATGATTTATTTAATTCAACATGTTTCATGATATCCTCCTCTTCTGAAAATTTAAAAGAAAAATTTTTTTTAATGAATATGTTAAAAGTCTTATCATCTATTAGGCTTTTAAACAGATTTGATCACAAAGAAGTTAAAGTTAAATGTTTTGCTGGATGGGTGCAGGTTATAAATGGATTGCTTCAAATACAAGAGGTCTTAAAAGAAAAATATGACTTCAAAATTATATATCAGATGTGGCGGCTTAAACCTTTTTTGAATGAAAAGAATATGAAACGTATTTATTGTACTTATTTGCAACCACATTTGATATATGCTTTGCCGCTATGGGGAAATTGTGGTTTAGGGCCTCGTGATAGACTACTAAAATTACAAAAATGGGCTCTTAGAATTGCTTGTGGCATTCAGAGGTGTGATCATGTCTCTGATAAATTTTATGAATTGGGAATTTTAAAAATTTTTGATCTTTTTAAATATCGTTCTCTTGTTTTTTTGAATTCTTTAGTTTTATCCAATGATTGTAATTTTATTTTTAAAAATGGGAGAACAGGTTATGTTTTAGAAACTCGATATTGTAAGAAGAACTCTACGAAACTCTCAGTCTTTTATTTTATTAAGAATCTTTTTAATGATTTGCCTAATGATATTAGAAAAATTGTTGGATCTACTAATTTTTTAAAGAGTTTACATGAATTTTTTATTCTTAGTTTTTGATTTTTTTGTAATTTTAATCTTTTGATCTTTTTTGTAATTTTAATCTTTTGACCTTTTTTTTTTTGTAATTTTTTTTTACTTTTGTATTTTGATTGTTGTTTTAACTTTTGGTGTAGACGACATGAAAAAAAGCCCTAGGCTTATTGCCGTCTTATTTTAAATAAATATTTTAAATAAATTGTTACTAATCCTATGAATCAAGACTGTCTGGAAATTTTTTTTAGTAGTATCAGGAGAAGAGGAGGCTTTAGCAATAATCCTTCTCCTTTCCTTTTTCAAAATCTCTTCAGATTAACATCCATTAACAACATTCTAAAACCAAGTATTGGGAGTAACTGTTTGACAGATGATGATCAATTTATATTGACCCTCCAAGATCTTTACAAAAAATTCAGTACCACTAAAAAACAAAAATTATAGTACAAATGATCAAATTCTGTGCACAACTGATAAAAATAATTTTGATTATAACACCCATGAAGACGTTGAAAAAGATGATAGTGCATTCCATTATGTTTGCGATTACCTCTTGAAAAGGTTGTATCAAAACCATTGTTGTGAAGAATGTAATGCGCTGAAAATTGAAAATTCATTAGTAACTTCAGAAGACCAACTGTTCATTAGTTTCAAATCTTATAATAAAAATAGGATTGATCAACTTGTAATACCTACCAATGAATTTTCACATTTCATTAGTGAATGTGAAGTGATATTTCAAAGACATTTTAAAACAAGATTAAATGTTCCTGGCATTTTACATATTGTTAAAGAAATTGATGATCACATTATCAGACCAAATTCTTGCATGCACTTTAAATTATTTTTAATCCCTTTATTTGTTAGAGTGCGGCTATATTATAGTCTAAAATTTTTAAATAATGAATTAAAATCACACAATAAGAAAAAACTTTTAAATTTTTTGCATGTATAAATTTGTTAAAAAAATTTCAAATAGAAACCGCTAAGGATTAATTAATATTTTCGGATTTTTGTTTTACAATCTTGGAATTAACTTTAGCACTGTTTATATGTTTTCTAGAAATAATATATTAAATATAAAAATTTGTTTATTAATATAAAATTTAAATTTTAAATTATATTATCTATTTTGTATCATATCAAACAAGAAAAAAACTGATATTACGAAAATTGTTGCAAATTATTATTTGTAATAAATACACTTTAAAACTGAATCACAATTTTGTCTTAGTATGTTTTCTATTATGAATGAATGGTTGAATGATTAATAGCAATTTACAGTGCACATTAATATTTTAATGAAAACTATTAAACTTAATTTAATGGAGAGTAATTTATAATGTTTCAAAATATCAGAGAGCAAATATTCATTTTCAGAATTAAGTTTTCTACAAAAGCCAGAAGCCTATTAATGACTGCATTGTAACTATTAAAAAAAAAAAAGTTTCTGAAATACTGAATTCGGTAAAAGTTCAGAGTAGCGTCCCCTAATAATCACGGAAGACATCGGGCAGCCCCGTCGAGTTTATGCTCTGAATTTATTATTTTAACATATCTACTTAATAAGTGAAGGGTTATCATATTATAGGGTTAATTTTCACTACCGCACAATCGCAAACGCAAGTACCACTCTCGGCCTGCGGGCCTCGCTGGTCACTGTTTTCCGTTACAATGACACCCTATTACAGGCCTGCGGCGTTCTGTCTCGCGGGCCTACGGAGTTCTGTCTCCCTTCCTTCTTCCATGGTTCTGTCTACGACGTCCCCTTCCGGGGGCAAATTACTGAATGGTTACAGGGGGCAGTTGGTTTCCCCCCGGCCGATTACAGGAGGTTAGTTTTTAATGCACAAGTAAACTTTTGGGGACAGCAGTCCTATGGAGACAGAGTCTATACGTGTGTATTGAAAAATATTGGATTTTTGAAATTCTGACTTCGGATTCTTAAAGACCATTAAAAAGTAGAATAGGAATGTCTGTAAGGCCCAATCTCTGTCTCTTTGTCTTCATCGATAAAATTGGGTTCAAAACATTAAAAGTTCCACACTTTTAGGGCCTCTCTCTCCTAAATAGTTGGATCAATTGAAAAAACACCAAAAACAAAACATTTCTCGAATATAGTGTACAATCTGAATATGCCATTAAAAATAGGGGTTCCTATTTAAGATTTCAAAATTACCCCCTCCCCCGAGCCCTTCTCACAAGGGGGGGGAGGTAATTTTTTAACTAATGAGTTTCCCCCGCGAAATAATTCACTTTTGATTTTGGACGTTTTTTCGTACAATGCTTAGTTTCCGAGGTATTCAGTTGTCTCAAGATAAATGCCTCACCCTGTATATCCCATATTTCATTAAAATCCGAGAGGTCAATGCCAGTGCCTGCCTGAACTGACGTGGAATGACCCTCTCTGATTGTTTCCAACAACGAAGGTTAGGTGATTTTTCACCGACATTAAAAACAAACTGAATAAGCATTCATTTCAGGTCTCTTTTTATTCGCTATTTAACTCAGTTTTCAAATAAAAGATTCTATGCAAAAAAATTATAATACGTTATTATTTTTTTATTTTGCTTGCACTACATTTTGTTTATCTCAGTTGGTTAAAAAGGGAGGTTAAACAGCACCATGGCAAAATTGAGAGACGCCAAAAGAAACAATAGAAATTATTCATTAAAACAGGTTTGTAATAATAAAAGAGGTCATGGTTCTACAGAACACTTTTTCATCTATACTCAAGGTGGATAAACAAAATTGTTGTCCACAATGAGTCTTCGAAGAAATCTTGCATATTAGCTTTTTAAGTGGATATCGGTAATACGTTCATATTTAACTTTTCAGCAATTCAGCCCAATTTAAATAAAAATCTTAATTTAATTATTCAAAAATTTATATTAACAAATTTACATCTTTTTCAACAAACCTGAACTAAATAAATTACTTTAAATGGATGAATAGGGTTTTTATAGGGTTTTAATTATGTGCAGCGTGGTTGCGCGGATTTCTATGAGTGGGTTTTTATGTGGGTTTGTTTTCCTGGGATTAACCCTAGAGAAGCCATGAGCGAATTAACCCTGTAGATTTAGTCAAAATTGGCAAAAAAAAAAGTCAAATTTAGTTATTGTAAAATTTATCCTAAAAAACCTTTATATATTCAACCAACAGGAGTGAAGCTGGATTATAGTGTATTAATCTAGTTGTTTTCTCACCGTATGATCACAAATGAAACAGGATAAATTCCATTACAGTCAACCCTCCTATAATGTATCGCGTTATATGGAAACCGCGTTATAAAAACTCAGAATAGTACATATACCTAAGTCAGATTAATTCGTACTATATTATAAAAATCTCAGTATTAGTAAAGAAAAATCCTAATGCATAATACGGAAACCATGTACCGATTTACATGTATATGGAAACCGCGTTCTGAGAGACTTAGTATTAGTAAAATTAGACTAATTCGTACCGCGTTATACGAAACCGTATTATAAGGAACCGCCTTATACAGTCAGTTTTGCGATGCAATTGAATACACAAAGTCGTACGCACATGCGACAGCCTATAAAATCATCGAGCTGCTTCCGCCATCTATTGTAATGTTGCAAGTTCTGAATTTACAGGAGAATTTCTTGAAACTGAAAAATTGCGGTGTACCGTAGCCTAAAATGATAGAGGAAGGCTGCCCATCGGCCTTCAAACTGTGTCCGCAAAAATCTAGATGCAAACATCAGGATTCAGTACCGCCTAGCGGGACAAAATTTAATGCTGCTTTAATCGCTTATGCTGTCAAATCATGAAAAATGTTAAAACTGAATAAAGATTACTTTATTTTTTAATCAAGTATAAAAAAACATGTACTTCCTGAATTTTCTTTGTATTTGTCGCGGTGTGAATGAGCAAATGTAGGGTATGAACAACACCACCTAAAGATAAGGCCTGGGCGCTGAAACGTTATTACATTGTTACATCATCTCAGTAGGGAAAATTCAGGGCTTATTATGGGTGGAAATACGAATAACAATTCCCTACTGAAGTGATGTAACAAACTAACGACGTTTCAGCGCCCAGGCCGTGTCTTTAGGTGGTATAGGTATGAAGCGACTGAAACAATGGTAAATTTTTTCGCTAGGCAGTGCTAGAATCCTGATGTTTGTGTGTAGATTTTTGCGGATACATTTGAACAATGGAAGAAGACTGATGGGCAGGCTTTCTCATATCATTGTAGGCTGTGGGTGTACAGTCGGGGGCAAAAAGGTTTTTTACCTAGGTCAAAATAGTTCGGCTTCCTTACAATACTTCAATCCAATGAGATTGCTTTTTCCAGGTGTCTCGTCGAACACGCTTACTATGGAACGATTCCATTAAGTTTTTGCTTAGCATCGGGGATAGGCAAGTTTTACGTCACGTGCTCAACTATGTTGACAAAAAGTAATGAGAATTTTTGTTTTATTAATAATAAACTAATCTATTTGGTTAATAGTGTAACATAAATGGTGCACAGTATCGATATAATTATATGAGTGATCAAGAGATAAGCTGACGCATCACTTCCGTATAATTATGGTGTGATGCGGAAGTGATTTACAGGTGTAAATGGAAGCTATTTTCTTTTGACTGCTCGAAAGGTTACAAGTCTCATTTTTTGAGTGTATATAAAGTAACCAACGACAATTATGCCAAAACAATCCGAAAAATTTTTTTAACTTATTATACAACTAGATGGATCCCGTCAAAATTTGACAGAGAACAACCCATTTTATTATTAATCCCCATCTCTTTAATTAAAAAATAATAAAATAAAAAATTGTCAGAGCAACAAATAGAATAATCATTATGCACAAACACATAGAATAATCAGATGAAATATCTCATTATGCACAAAGAATAAGAAATGAGTTAATATATAAAATCAAAATAGCTTTAAACTAAATTTCTCTGAGAGTATTAAACTGAGACATAAAGTGACAGCGGGTAAAATGGTCAGTTTTTAAAGCTCTTTCTAACGATATAACATTTAACATAGCATTTTCAGAGTTTTTCAGTAGTCACAAGGAAACGCCATAAAATGATCAAGGCAGGATTTTCTTTCTGCAAATCTTCAGTTTATTTAATTCAAAACAATGAATATTGTCTCATTACTCAAATCCCTGGCTTCTGGTGGATTTTCGTAACTTTCTTTGTTGGCTTCAGATGCGCATGCGCAAAAGTGCCAATTCTGCTCTTACAAAAAATACTTTGCCTTTTAATATATAGGATTATATATTTTAATAGTAGAGAATATTAAATGATTTGAAAAAAGAGGATTTTTGTAAAAGTAACGGTGATATGAATTAGTGTATATTTGATTAAAAACTAAAATATAGAATAAAGCATGACATGACAATTAACATGAAAAGTTTTTAAACCCTCAAATAAACAGATCAAATTGTACACTTGGATGAAAACATTTTAATCTGTTTATGGTGTTCTTTACATGCACTCTTTAAAACTTAAACGAAATAAAAAACGCGATAATGAACAAAAAAAATGTCTATCCATTCGAGGCAGTAGGCAGAGACTTTAACGATACTGCCGTCAGCCGCTAACGCTTATATTGCCAGGAGGGAGAACGCAACGAGCACATCCGAAGCGATACCTGCTACCCTATTTTCATTCAGAAGGGACAGGTCCATTCTAATCTGCCTTGACTCTCAGTTCAAGTACAGGTAGATCCTGTTATACGCGATTTCGGTATCCGCGATTTCGGATATACGCGGTTTTCATTTAGTAGCACATCGATCGCCAACATGCGAAAGCCCTTCTATTTTTGTTAGGAGTTGAATTCGTTTTTGAGTTTTGTTTTGTTCGTATCCCTGTGTTTGTGCACACTTAGCACATCACTGGCTATCTATGAATGATAAGGTTGCTATACATCAGTTTGGACAAGATCAGCTGAGTTTCTAATCTGTTTGCGAAAAGATTTATTGTTGTAGGACTTAAAATGCCGTCGAAACGTAAAGAAAGTATTATTACCGAAGGAAGAAAGCGGGCCCGAAAATCCTACTCGTTTGAAACTGAGTTGGAGGTCCTCGATGAAGATGAAGAAAACGTAAGATGGTAGCCGACCATCAAGCAATTTTTAACGAAACATCCTGCCAGTTCTAACGATCCCTTAACATCCAGTCCGAGCTCCTTTTCCAAACTCTCTTCGGGATTCCACCAGCACTATTACAGGAAGGAGACTGTTGGAAACAGCATCAGAATCTTCTGGTACAGATGAATCCAAAGCGATATAAAGTTTAGATTGTGAACACTTCTTTTTGTTGTACGTGTACATGTATTTTGATTATTTTAGTGTATCTTGAGTTTTATAAAATAAAATAAGGTGCTATATTAAGACTAAAAAATAGAAAACTGTTGTATTACAAATCCTATACTTCTATACCGGAATTATTTACGTTATATCAGGAAAATAATTAATGCTTATGAGAACCAAACTCTATTCTGTACATGTTAAATGGAACCCGTTTTACGCGAATTCGGTATACACGGCAGTTTCGCGGAACGTATGTATCGCGTATAACGGGATCTACCTGTACCTGATTTTGCAACCGATCAACATCCAGAAAGCTCAGCCCCTACGGAGCATGTAAAAACCTTTTTGCACCCGACTATACCTACAGAGGTTGATTCATATTTATTTCACAGACTTTCAAGGGCTTTCAAGGGCTTTCAAGGACTTCCAATTATAACGTAATTTTCCATCCTTAGGACGATAAAATATTGCACGAGGTTTGTCTGTATCGCACAGATAGACCCATGCCATTTATCATCTGCTAAATAACGTTCGTAGAGCTTCCTGCAATTGGTCTTTCTCTTGGCCACATGACACGGACGCAACCTGTGAACTTTTGGCTTCAGACTTTTTACAAGCTACAAATCCTGGGAGATTATGCTACTTACTGTTTCCTAGGAGGTTCCTACCAGTCGTGCTATTGCCCTCTGTGTTGCACGGTTTTCCTTTAGCACGTGTAGGCTGGTTTCCATTTAGCATCGGTTTGACGTCTCGTCATGTGCGGCATCCTTTTTCTTCGGCGTCCTTTTTTGCAATCGTCGCCTGTGAGATGCGCCCTGATTAGCACGCGAGCGTGGTCGTTTTCCATTTAGCGACTTTCAACCGTTATCCTGACTCTGGTCTGATCTGATTGGTCGAGTCACTGCAAACAATTGTCGCTCTTTCAAGGTGATGGAAAAAGAGGATATCAACCACTCCGATCACGTTCACGCTTTGAATTTATTACTATATCATTTTTACTTAATAAATAAATGATTCACCAAATTTTATAACCTGTTTATTAATAAATTCACGAGGGAAAAGTCGCGAGAACCCGTGTCGGCGAACAGCAGCTACGGCAGCCATGATTCTCCATCTGAATCGGCGAAGACAACCACCCAGAATGCATAGCGAAATAGATCGTACCTGATTGGCTAGATCAGAAAGATGCCTAAAAATCTAGCCATGCCAGATCTTGAAAAGACGCGTGACTGACGTCGGACCGACGCCGAACAGACGCAGACGTTTAACAGACGCTAATTGGAAAACGAGTGCGTTTTTAAAAAATTCCCAAAGAAGACGCAGACGCCGAACAAACGCCTTAAAACGTTAAATGGAAACCAGCCTTAATCCTTCACCTTCTATAGGCCTCAGTGGTTCAGTGGTTGCGTGATCGCTTCTGATGCCCGATGTCGCGGGTTCGGTCCCGGCGGAGGATTTTTCAGGGGGAAATCCTGAGATCACGTACTTCCTTCGGAAAGGGAAGTAAAGTCTTTGGTCCCGTGTAGTTATTTGCCAGATGCACATTAAAGAACCCTTGCGAGGCAAAATTTGCGGCCCCTATAACGCCGTCCGGAAATGACCATAGCTCTTGAAAGGGACGTTAATACCAACCAAACCAAACAACCAACCAACCTTCACCTTCTTTACCACCTCTCCACCTTCTTCATCACCTCGAACCATGGATGGCTTATGGAAAGCAGTAAAGGAGGTATGGTCAAGAATAACCGACAGTACTTTGCAATCAAGCCTGCTACAGTGGAAACTCCGGTGCCGAGCTGTAGTGCAAAGACCGGGCTTTCAAATCGAGCATCGTCGATCATGGAAAAAAGATCTCCTGAATTAGCATAGCCCCTGAAAGTGTATGAAATAACTAGGACTCAACCTCTGTAATAATATGCACTGATTGGAAGAAAGTAATTGGACACTTTCGATTTTAGGCGTTTTGTCGAATATCTAGAAAAATACTTGACGAATTATCCTGAAATTTCAGGGGTGTAAAAAGGATGTTAAACATTATTTAGTAAAATGCTCATATTTCATCAAATATTTAATATTTTTCTATTCTGATTGCAGGGTGTTGTCTATACTGTAGTTGTTCAAGTTTCCTGAAAATGGCATTGCATTGGGTTGAAAATCCTGCGTGTTATAAACAAAAAACTTACAAAAACATTTCGCCCTTTTTAAAGAAACCTTTATATCTCCCATGAATATAGTGCTATTCTCATACAAATGAACACAGAAAAGTAAAACAAGCCTCTTAAGCATATGCTACAGTTACAATGCATTTCAAGCATCATTTTTTACAGGGCGATTCCAAAAATTATTTTTTTGGTTCACTTCTTTGCTGGTCTCCTATTTGCCTTCGGGAGAAAACCTTCGCTGAAATATGAGGTGTAACATCCTTTTTACACCCCTGAAATTTCAGGATAATTCGTCAAGTATTCTTCTAGATATTCGACAAAACGTCTAAAATCGAAGGTGTCCGATTACTTTCTTCCAATCAGTGTAGAAACCATGTTTTAAGAGTATCGTCATAGGAAGATCGTCATGTCGCTTTTTTTGTTTCGCGTTTTGAGAATATCGCATTATAGGAGAGTTGACTGTACTACCACATTATTGTTAACTATAGTTTTTATTAATTTATAATTAAATCATTCAATCGATTGTGTTAACGTATTGCGTTGTCACGTTTTCGTGTTTGCTTTACTGCCACACATGAAAGGAGATGGATTTCTGAATGTGTGACAAATAATCACGTATTAAGGGTCTAAACCAGTAACGCTTGAGACTGGACAAATCTAATAAAGATGTTAAATCTCCAGGTTCCGATGAAAACTCAGAACATTATCAGAAACTGGAAGCTTCTTGTATATTCCACATAGTCCTTCTTTGAAAATTATTTCAGCACTAACTTCGATATTATACAAGCAAAATAAATTTTTCTTCAATTTAATTTCCGAAATTTCATCATTATAAAATTTTTATTTTCATGATCATAAATTATAAATATTCATATTCAAAGCAGATTTATAGTGCGTTTTATATGAGAATATCTCTATCCTCTTAAATTTCTTATTTTAAAATTTCCTATAAGTAACTGAGGCAACAAGTTTCGCTAATATGAAATAGTTTAAATTACCCCTTGAGGTTATTTAAGTCACACGTTAATCTGTCGAGAAATTCTCAACGATTCTATCACTTTTCAATATTTACTGTTGGTTAGTTAAATTTGAGCAATTTTCGTGTTCATTAAAAGGTGGACGATGCTCACTCAGTTGCAAATAACCTTCCTCTGCTTTGCATGATTAATATGCAATGAAAAGACTCGAGAGTTGAGCTGCTGACTTCACAATATAAAGGAACGGCTTGACAATTATTCCAGTTCATGGTCCTTCATTAAAACTTCGACGATAAAATTTATCACATTAGCTCAAAGCAATCCCGTACAATAAAAGAACGCTTTTTTATGAGAACGAAGTAAAGAATACTTTAGCATAAGAAGAAAAATAATAAAAAAAAGAATAAACATTACTTTCGTTAGCTTAAAGAATTTGAAACATTTATTTGAACTTTGCAACTGACTCAAGTCGCTACATAAAATTACAGTGCAGCTAAAATAATATACATAAGCGATGAAGAAGTTTCACCTTCGCGTTTTCTGATCCCTTCCGTACGAAGTCTCTGATTGCACTGATAGTCTCCTCAGGGTTTTTGAAGGAGAACGTTGCAATATTTTCTCAATGTCAGCCAGAGAATGTAGCGTCGGTCAAAATGGTCGATCTCCCGGTTCTCTTCCTGTCTGCGACTGATCCATATCCCCGAGAAAGGTTGATTATACTCGATTTTTTTAGGAACTGCAGAATCTGGATATTTGATGCAATACATGAATAAGAACGATTGGCGAAATAGTGTTCAACAATGAAAACTCATTATCTTGGGAAAACGACATGTCTGTCAAGATACTAGTAGCTTCAAAAAGTTCCCGGAATTATTTTTTACTTCTGCATACAGAAAAAATAAAAACAATTAAACAACATTTCCTTCAAAATATTATCCTTGGGCAGTCAACGTCTGTATAATGCTTGGAAACCTTCTGCGAAGCCAGTTTGTGGAACGGTGCGAAGTGCGCATATCGCAGCAACTTTTGTCTCTACACTTTGGCTTCTGTCTTCTCGCACGAAATTGCTCACAAGATTAATTGTGGATGGATTGGCTGAAGTTGATGGACGGCTACTCCGATGGTCATCTTTGATATTCGAACGTTGTTCCATAACTTACATTTTACGTAGCGAAATCAGAATGCGCTGCTTATTCTACACTACCAGTTAACAGACTTGGTAGTGTGATCTGCGAATGGTAAACAATGCGGGGAAACCTCTCTCGCTTACACACACTTTCTCAATTTCACAGCATATCACGATTCCGGGAACTTTTTGATGTTATTAGTATAAACAAATGTATACTGCAGACGTCTTATGAACGTTACACGATGAATAGCGTTTCTACTCGTTGTTAATACTTCTACAAAACCGTTTTGCGGTAGGAGATATAATTATAACATCTGCAATACAATAGATAATAACTTTTATTTTGAAGTACACGACTTTTCGATCGCCCTGTACATAACATGCATATTATATGCAATTATGGAAAAAGTAAGAATCAACCAGAATATAAGAGTAAATGGCATTGTTAAAAGGCTAACCAGATTAAAAGATAGGGGTAAAAATAAAAACAAAACAAGGAAAGAGAAAATGAAGGAGCTAAATCAGGTGATGTCTGCCTCTTTTGAACAAGTACGAAAGATATGAGAAACCTAATGGTTCAGAATTTCAATTTAACAATAGGTAAGGTTTTTACCTGTCTAGTTTCAAAAATCGCTTAGACGTCTAATAAACGGAAATGCGAACATTATCGATGCGACACAGTAATTTCAAGTCTTCTTTTGAAATAAGTCCGATTTGCATTTTTAACATTGCATTTGGTTCTGGATGTATTTTTATATCGGAGTTACTTAAAATATTGACAAGTTTAAGTAGCTTTGTTATAGAACGTCAGTTTACTTTGACATTGAAATTTGCAAAAGATAAAGTCCAGATCAAATTTGAACGTCCTTCGTACATAATGTATACAGTGCTTTCGGTGTTCTGAACTGTAATTTGCATGACACTACAGTATAACTTTTAGTCTACGTGGGTCTTTGTCGATTTTGCCAATGCAGGATAGTCATCGTTCGTGATGCATACGCTGAAAATATACGCTGTGTAACGTGGAAGCTCATGTTTAGTGTGAGAAAAAAAAAAAAACCTAAAAATTAATCCGCTTAATTATCAAGTGGATAAAATATTGTATTCGTGGAAAAAATATTAACCTGTTTAAAAGGTTTTGTTTAGTTTGGCTATTCCTAACATTAGTACGTATCTTTTATAATCGAATGGTTACGAAAATTAACGAAATTATTATAATACAACTAATCAATACTTCCAGAACGGCAAAATCGATACTGACAAAACGGAAAATAAAAGAAAATGGCAATAAAATATTTTAATCTATGGAAATTAAATATAGCGATTAAAGCAAGTCAGCGATGAGCGTTAGGATGAAATGCACATCGAATGTCATTTGGCCTCAAAGATTTCGTTAGCTTCTAATGGCGGTCAGAATTATAATCGCATTCTGCATTAAAAAAATGGCGTCCTGCCTCTTCATTTGCATCCTTGACAGAGCTAAGAAAAGTTGAAACAGGTCGGAATTTTGTCCGATTTTTCCCTGTTAAAAATATCAACTTCATTAACAGGGAAGGACAGTTGATATTAAGAAGGACAGTAATGTGTATTTTCCACTCCCTAAAAAATGAATGATTGTGGAAATTTATTGGTAAAATTTTTCAACTAAAGAAAGTTTGATACTTTTTGTTCTACTTTATAGAACTTGATTGTGTTAAAAATATTTAGAAATATCACAATATATCGTCGATGTGCAACAGCGTGGTCCATAAACTTCTATGAAGTTCAGAAGTTATGAAGTTTATGAAATTAAGAAAAGAGACGTCCTTCCACTTTTCCACAACTTAATTTATTAAAGCGTAAGTTTAAATTGTAATTGCTATGCAATCATCATTCAGTATGAGACAAAGAAGAATGAGCAAATTATATAAACAACAGGGGAGCCAATCATCAAGAAACGGTTAACTTCCAAGTGACTAGTAACAGGAAAAATTGGAAAATAAAAAATAAAAATAGGGAGCCAATCAACAAAGGAATGCTTCCTTGTGATTGGTAACAGAGAAGTAGCACAAAATAAAAAAAAACAGAAGGGTACTTTATTTGTCCTTAGTTTCTCCCAATATTCGCCTGGGTGTATGCTCGCTTTTGTAAGAAATTAGGGAACTAAGGACAAGATACTAAGACAGAACAACTCTGGTATCTACGAGATACAATGCAATAACTACCCAATTAAGTATACGTAGGTCATAGTCGTCGTCAAATTGTCAAAATTAGGGAACATTTTCGTCATATAAAAATTACGAAAATACACCTTTGTAAATCATATGATTTCAACAGGTCACTCTTTTTACCCGAAATATAATCTTCAATATAAGATTACAAATCTGTAATGACCTTAGGAAACTAAATTTCCATGAGACAGTTGTTTAAATGTTAATTATAAGTTCATAAATAGTTTACCTATTTATACTAGCAACATCACCCAAAGAGAAGACCTATTCACTGAAACGTCATACATTGTTTCATCGTCATCAGAGGGCGAGAGTTAGGGATTATTAGGAGCTTTAGCAAAAAGCTACTTATAAGAATGCACGCTTGGTCTGTACATTTATCCGGCCGTCCGCCGTTTGCACGACAACTTGAAAACGGATTAACTTTTCCAAGTTGTAATTTCAGAAATATGACCACCAAGGTCTTAGCTCGGCCGTTATCAACTTTTCAGAATTTTTCGTGGACCCCTTCAAGTCGAATTCACGTGCTAAAACAGTGACTGTAAATAATACCAAGATAATGGCATGTCATTAATGGCAAGTCATACAACGTGTTCCAAAATGTTTTAGACAACTTTTGATTATTATATTAAAAAAACTATTTCAGATAGAGACAAATGTTTTCAACAAATTCTTTATCAACTCAAAGTTTTTTTGATGCAGCATTATAACGCTAGGTGTCGCCGCACCTTCCTTCCTGTGACAGTTTCCGGAAAATGGCGACTAGCGCAGAGAAAGACCTCACCAAGTCGAGACCAAATTGCGAAATAGCATGAACAGTTCATGACCACTGGAAGTGTATAAGTAAGGAAATCAACAGGTCGACCAAGCACTAGCAACGAAGCTGTGGATCGTTTTCGGCAGGCTTTTCAACGTAGCTCTCGTAAGTCGATCAGATCAGCAGCCGGACAGGTCGATTTCTGGAGCAACTGGTCACCGTGTTTTACACAAAAGATCTTAAAGTTTATGCCTATAAAGTTCAACTTGTGTAAGCTTTGAAACCAAGTGATAAACCACAACGCCGAGCATATGCTGAAGAAATGACGAACTGACAATGATGAAGATTTTTTGAAGTCTGTTGTGTTTTCAGATGAGGCAACTTTTCATAAGGTCTGGTAAGGTCAATCGTCATAATATGCGGATTTCGGGATCACGAAATCTCCATTAAGTTCTTGAATTCGAGCGTGACAGACCAAAGGTCAACGTGTGGTGCGGGCTTTTACATGATCAAGTTATTGATCGGCCTCGGTGGCTCAGCGGTTGCGTGATCGCCTCTGATGCCCGAGTACGCGGGTTCGATCCCGGCCGAGGACGACGAGGATTTTTCAGGGGGAAATCCTGAGATCACGCACTTCCTTCGGAAGGGAAGTAAAGCCGTTGGTCCCGTGTAGTCGTTTGCCGGCTGCACGTTAAAGAACCCTTGCGAGGCAAAATTTGCGGCCCCTATAACGCCGTCCTGAAATGACCATAGCAGTTGAAAAGGACGTTAATACCAAACAAACCAAACCCAACCAAACCAAACCAAACCGATCAAGTTATTGGCCCTTTTTTTTTTTCATCCAGCCAACCGTTAACTCCACCAACTACCTTGACATGCTTGAACAATACGCATTTTCACAACTTCAGGACGACAAGCCAAACGTTTTCTTCCAAAAAGTTGGTGCCCCTCCTCACTGGGCGTTAACAGTCCGAGATGCGCTTAATGCTGAATTCCCTCAGCGGAGAATTGGGCGAAATGGGCCTTTGTTATGGACACCTCGTTCGCCTGACCTGACACCTCTGGACATTTTCCTGTGGGGTTTTCTTAAGTACAAAGTGTACAGCTCAGAAGTCAAAAGTATGGCGGATTTGAAGTCCTACTGTAACGTGGAAGCGTGATACTGATTAAACAGAGCAGAGGTAATTTAAAAAAAACAGTTTATTTATTATGTTGAACTTGTAAATAAGGATGGAATCCTTATTAATTTGAAACTCAGTATTTACACTGCTGAACACCTCGTCCGCAAACAATGTCCTCCGTGTATGACTTCTTATTAGATCCTGGCCCGTATCAAATGCCTTTGTACGAACTCCTCGAATCGGCTCTGGTAACAACTACCTCTTGGTAATGCTGCAATGACGTAGCGAAGAGAAGTTCCCGTTGAGGGCGTCGACCTGAATCCTGGTCATGTTCCTCTCCTCGATTGCAAGGGCAGATTAGAAATAATAAAATACAAAACAATTCATAAAATACTTATGTAATTCTTAATATATCTATATGTCGAATTGTCAAATTCTTCTTTAATTAAACAAATTTTTTTCAATAAGGATCTAATAAAATTATTAATAGAACTCTCAATATGCAATCCGGGTTTTTGTTTACAAATTATCTTTGTAGCATACTAGTTGAATTTAATTAATGAACAGATATCGCAATTAATCTCTATTAATAAATATTTCGGTTCAACTGTAATGCAAAAGTCTTTAATATAATTAATGAAGAGCTCCAGGTACAACTAGCTCTCTGAAGGTACAAAATCCCTCCGACGGGAGAACTTCAATTAAGCAATACGTGCTCTTACCGAAATACATGAACTGTAAAAACTTTCCTATCGTAAATCCTTTAATTAGAAATTCGAGCCTTTCAATTATGCAATCCGGCTCTCTTTACGATGACATGGATAATCCAAAAAGTAGTTGCTTACAAGGGAAGGACGAGGTCTGTTATACTTGGATTTAACTGAAATTTAAATATGTTGTTACCCACCCCTCCCACTATTATATGGCTTAGTAACTCATGCTAATGGGCATTAATTTACGAGATATAATCATTTAAAGTTCGTTATGTAGATTATTGATGTATATTTATAAATTTAGAAAGTGTAATATTAAAGGAGTCAACTTGGTCATGTGGATAAATCGATAGATTCCAATGCTAAAGGTCCTGGGTTCAAATCATGGTCCTTTTCCAATTTATTATATTTTTTTAAACATGTTTTTGAACAAATTATACAGGGTGATTTACATCGAATGTAAAATACTTAAAGGGGGTATTATAGAGGTTAAGATAAACACAAAACGTCCTATGAACATGGGTTCAAATATGAACGATAACTGAGATATGAACAGAAATAAAAATGCCGCCACCAAGATCAACAAGTTAATAACTCAGGTTCTGTAAAGCCTAGATTAATGCAATTCAGGGGAATAACAAGGTACATAAGACTGTGTATACCGTTAAAATTTGATTGAATTCCAACGAGAAGTTTCTGAGTTACACAGTCAAAATTGTAACAAGTGCTAGTTAGTACTCACAAGTGAGCACGTGTTATGATGTTGAATGAGTAACTCGGAAACTTCTTGTTGGAATTCGATCAAAATTTTAAAGGTATACACAGTCTTATGTACTCTTTTATTCCTCCAAATTTCATTAATCTAGGCTTTACAGAATCTGAGTTATTAACTTGTTGATCTTGGTGGCGGCATTTTTATTTCTGTTCATATCTCAGTTATCGTTCATATTTGAACCCATGTTTAGGACGTTTTGTGTTTATCTTAACATCTATAATACCCCCTTTAAGTATTTTACATTCGATGTAAATCATCCTGTATATGAAACTAACTGTAATTCTTAAAAACATATTTTTATAATTTTTTTGCATATTATTTTTTGAGTATTTCATTTGAGGAAGGTAACAAATTATTTGTTTTTAATAATTATTATATTATTATACAGGGTGGATACAAAAATGAGGCCCCCCCCCCCCCACCTTTTTATTTTCGTAACCGAAGCAGATATGTCAATTTTGATGAATCCAATGACTAGGAAATTGTAGTTG
>JAHWFO010077053.1:0-32033 GCA_023313115.1 Rhysida immarginata | reverse complement strand
AAAGGGGGGGGGGGCTCATTTTTGTATCCACTCTGTATAATAATATAATAATAATAATAATAACTTATTAAAAATAAATAATTTGTTACCTTCCTCAAATGAAATATAATATGCAATGACGGAAGAAAGTTTAATGACGTCAGTGCTTTCTGAAGAAAAATTACATAAAGGAGTACTTATCTGCAAATTCCTCGAATTTCCTTCTGATACGGAAAAACGAGCTCCCACTCGCTTAATTGTTTCTTCAGCTCTACATGAGCCATCGCTCGACTGCCATGAACCATAATCCGCTTCTCGAGATAGACATCTGCCATGCCTTGCTTCCCGCTCAGTTCTCCTCGATCGTTTTCTCTCTCTCCTTTCCACGTCACTTTCACACCTCCGACGCTTTCTCCTCGATCGCTTTCTCTCTCTCCTTTCCACGCTTTCTCTGAACATACTCATTCTCCAACGAGGGTGAACGCAGCTCCGTTAGAAACGATGAATTCCAATAATAACTTGTTGGGAATTTCTGCGTTCGCGACTCCACTCCTCCGAGCGCGCTCGTTTGAGCTCGCGCCCTCAAATCACGTGACACCCGCATTGTTACTGTAGTTAGTTACTGTAGTTAGTTTAGCAGATGAAACGATGCTGGCAAGAACATGAGCAGAGGTTGAATATCGTTTGGATGTTGTCCGTGCAACAAAGGTGCTCATATTGAAGTTTACTAATACACCAAAACAAAATGTTTTTGAGTTGATAAACAAGTTGTTGAAAACCACGTGTCTCTATCTGTAGTAGTTTTTTTATATAATGATTAAAATTTGCCTAAAACATTTTGGAACACACTTAATTTGTATAACTTAAGCATTATTGACATCGGCACGCGCACGTGAAATCGCTTTGTCGACGCACGATTGCTCATAGTAGCGGAAGAATAGAGCTACTTATTGGTTTTACGAGGTAGAAGGTTTAAATACACGTCCGTGCCCTTCATAATTTCTACTATTTTTTGAGGTAGAAGGTTTAAATTCGGAATTTAGCTTACTATGGACATGTCCACCCATCGGCTTGAGCGGCTACTGGGTGCGTCGGCAGGTGGCGGATAGCCGAATATCCTAGGTTGAATACAACCCAATATCCAATAAGGGGACGCAGACCAACTCAAAAACCCAAGGTGTTACGCGACCCGTGCTGAAGGGTGGATGGAACTTCGGTTATAGTGTCTATAACGGAGCCTTCTGTAGACCTGGCGACATTCAGAAGTATTTAGCCTTATCCCGGTATGCAGGCACCGTCAATCCTGCATTTATTACACCATTCTATGGATTGTAATGAACCCCCAATTCTATCTGGTGACCCTGCGGGAAACCAGAAACTTGCAGCTGATATCGACATGGTTGGAATGCCCTCTGTTGAATCAACTGAACGTAATCAGCATGCTGCTTCTGAACCTGAGCTGCCTCATGCTTTACAGCGTACGGCCTCTGGCGTATGACTGTTTAAAAATACATCTACTATTAGGTGCATTCAAGCAAACCTGCAGCATAAAAAACTGGCGGCAGCCAACCTCAGTGGAACTTTTCTGGCTAAGGACATTCACATAGCTCTAATTCAAGAACCTTGGATTTCCAAAGGTGGAATTAGAGGTTTGAGTAACTGTGGAGGTAAACTAATCTATGATTTTTCATGCACATCTCCCCGAGCCTGTTTATTGATTAAAAGTAATATTAATGCTCTGCCTATGTATCAACTGTGTTCCAGGGACTTGGCTTAGCAAAAATCACCCTTCGAATGGAAGGGAGAAACCGAGACATTATTTTTGTCTCAGGATACCTTCCATTTGAGGAGATTACACCCATAAACGATGGCTTTAGAAGAATATGGGAAACTTCGATCAGTCAAAACGTAGAAATCGTTTTTGGCTGTGATACAATTGCTCACCACATAATGTGGGGGAGCTCTCACACCAATTTGAGAGGTAAATTTTTATTTGACTTCATCTTAGAAAATAACTTGGAAATCTTTAATCTAGGAGGTTACTGACATCACTATTGGTTCTTCCAATATGTGTAAATGGATTAGGAAATGGTATGTTGACGAGAAACCATCTTTGGCTGACCATCAACATATACGTTTCTCTCTTCTTACCGATGAGGACTGGGATATGACCTTTAGGGATCCTAAGCGGACGAACTGGACTCAATTTCGTCAGGACGTTCGTTCCGCAATTTCCGGTCTTCCGATTAACATACGTGATACGGTTGACCTGGAATTGTGTGTGAATGGTTTGCAACAAGCTCTGGTTCAGTCGTATCACGATATTTGTCCCTTGCTGAGGAAGAAAAGTAGGTTCAACTGTGTGTGGTGGAACTACCATCTTTCTCGGCGTAGACGAATTGTTAGGAAGCTTTTCAGGAAAGGTAAAAAGACCAACAATTGGCATAGTTACAAACTTGCCCTCGCTGAGTGTATTTGTAGAGGAAGTTCTGCGAATCAGTCCAAAAGACTGAAGAAGGAGCTAGACTTAACAAATTTTTAAAGAGAGAAAATCCAATTTTTGTTGATACTCTCCAAAAATCGGATGGTGATTTCACCAGGGATGCTATAAAGATGTCCTCGAGACTCTTATGGCAACTCACTTCCCGCAGCCACGCACTGCGAACCTTTGGATATTAATTGTTTGAATTCTTCCAGTAATATTTCAAAGGACAGCTGTGCTGTGGCCAAGGAAGTAATTACACGTAAAAAGTTGTATGGGCAATTAAATCTTTTGAACCATACAAATCTCCTGGACCGGATAAAATTACGCCAATCTTGCTTCAGCAGGTATCGGATGTGATCTCGCCGTTCTTTAGGGCTAGTTTAGCCCTAGGTTATATTCCTAATCTGTGGAGGCTGGTCAAAGTGGTCTTTATTCCGAAACCTGGTAAGGGCCGCTATGACGTGGCCAAAAGTTTCCGACCAATTAGTTTATCTTCTTTCGTACCTAAATGCTTCGAAAAGATTATTGATAGGCGGATTAGAAAAACTATTGGGATGAGTTGACCCTTTCATGTTAATCAGTTTGCCTATCAACCGGGCAAATCTACAGAGGTTGCCTTGCACCATTTGGTGGTTAAATTCGAGAGAACCTTTGAATATAGGGAATTTGCTCTTGCAGCCTTTCTCGGTCTTGAGGGAGCTTTCGATAATACTTCTTATGCTTCGATTGCCAATGCTTTAAGTTCTAAAGCAATTGATCCACTGTTTCGTAATTGGATTCAAACTCTTTTGGCGGACAGAATTACTGTCTCTCAATTTTTAAGAGAGGAAATTGAGGTTCGACCCTCTAGGGGATGTCCGCAGGGTGGTATTTTCCCCCCTGCTTTGGAACCTGGTGGTGGACGACCTTATTTTTAAGTTAACAACCGTGGCATATATGCCAAAGGATATGCGGATGACATTGTCATCTACGTATCTGGGATTGATAAACTTACCTTATTGGACCTGATGCAATCTGCTTTGATGAGGTTCAAACATGGTGCATTGAGCGGAATTTAAGGGTTAATCCTTTGAAGACCACTCTCGTACTTTTTTCTTGCCGAAAAGGAATTATTCTTTTTAATCGAACACCAATCTTATTTGGTGAAATGATTATTGTAAAGGTCAAATACTTAGGGATTACCCTTGATAGAAAATTGACCTGGAATCACCATCTTGATAAAAGAATAAATTAGGTTAAAATGGCACTCTATCGATGTCGCCGTGTTAAATTAGGTTAAATGTTCGGGTCTTACCCCAAAAATGACTGGCTGTATGTCATAACCATTAGTCCTATTCTTACGGTTTGGTGGCATAAGATTGAGCAGTCTTCTGTTAAGGCCAGGCTAGCCTCTCTTCAAAGGTTGGCCTGCCTGGGTATCACGGGCGCTGTATCAACCATACCAACCAGGGCTATGGAAGTTATTATTTCTCTGACTCCTTTGGATATTTATATCAGGGGAATCGCTAGAAAAAGTTCTTATGGTCTGGATAATCAAGGGCTATGGGTAGATTTCCTTGGGCCGAAATCTCATACCGTCATTAGCCGAATTATGACCAGTAATATTGTGCAAATGCCTTCCGACATTGCGGAAACTCGTACCCTCCCTGAGCTCTCGAGCGAGGTCATCATAGACCCCGTGGTAGAGCAGAGAGGGGGGGAGTCGGTATTTTCCTAAGGGCGCCATTATTTGGTATACAGATGGGTCCCGACATCATGGATACTCTGGCCTGGCGTTTATTGTGGAGAACCAAAAACCCTTTGCTTTCGTCGACTCGGTCGTTGGGTCACGGTTTTCCAGGCAGATATTTAGCTATTATTTACTATCTCCAGATATGTATAGTTAAACTCTACGTTCGTAGAAAAATCTTCATACTCAGTGACAGTCAGGCGGCCCTGAAGGCCATTAAATCTTCCAAGATAACTTCTAAAATTACCTTGGAGTGTCGTCAACTCCTGCAGATCTTGGCTCTCCAGAATAGCGTTACGCTACTATGGGTGCCTGAACATAAAGGTATTGTTGGAAATGAGGCCGCAGATACCTTAGCAAAACAAGATGTCAAGTCAACACCCTGTGGTCCTGAACCTTTTTGCGGTATTTCCAAACAAACCGCAATAAGTGAGATTAACAACATCTCTTATCAAGCGATGAAGAAAAGGTGGGAACAGATCACCGATCAAAGACATGCTAGACTCATGATTAAGAAACCTACTCAGAGTCTAACAACTAGTATTCTACTGGTTATCATGGGCTTTTTCAAAGGTGATGATTTACTACGAAAGCATTTATAAAGAATGGGGATCCTTCGGGAGAAACCACTATATTCAAAGTGTAATTTGGTGGACGAAACAGCCCATCATATTCTTTTTGAAAGTGTGGCACATATTCGTCGCCTCACATTAAATTCGCCTTAAATTAAGGACATTCACCAAGATCCAGTGGGTAGTCTGCTCGTTTTCTTGGCGAATCTGGCTTCCTATAGGTTCTTTAGGGTTTTTGGGTCTTGGCGCAAAATTTCCTCGTTGGAATAAGTGCCTAGATAATCGCTGGTTTTTCCACCACTGATTAACCTACCCGCTCTTATAAGATGGGCATGTCCACCTTCACTATTTAGTTTGGTTTTGATTTGTGTACTGGGGTCGTAATTACGGGGGTGGGAATCAGAGAGGACAAAAGATCTATGTGTCGCGTGTATTTTCGCAGCGAGCGAAAAGAGCAAGAGAAAGCCTGAGTGACGTGATGACGCCGGGGACACGATTGATTACGTCATCCCAAAAAGTTCTCGTGACGATACGAGAAAAGATCAGGAAGAGAAGGAATATGGCAACGGAGACGTAAGGACGTACGCCGCGGCCGAGCCGATTTTATGCCTAAGAATAAAGGCCGGTGCGCTAGCCACCCTAACCGAGCTTTGGAGAACGTAAACGCCGCGAAGGAGCGTTTCTCAGCGGGGCCAGGTAATTCCCATTGCGACAGCGGAGTCGACGGGGAAACGGAGACGAAGGTCGGCGAGGGACGCGACCGAGCTATTCGACAGCAGCTCCGACGACGCCAGGCAGCTCTCGGACGAAAGGCGGTGGACGACGAATGGAATAACGGATTCGTACGGGCCATAGAAATTCCTCTCCAGGAATTCAACGAGGAATTCAACCAGGAGCGGTCTTCAGACGACAGCGGAAAACGGGCGGCTGAACTACCTGTCACCTGCTACGACGAGGCAGAGACGAATGGAAGGAGTCCAGCGCACGCCGACTACATTTCGTTTCGTCGGGGACTTATTTGCAATTACGGTAGGCCAACTTTTGCATATTTGTTAAAGGAAGTCGAAGCTTCTATTGCTTCCGAACGGCTATCCGTAATTGTAATAGAGAGCTCCTTGGAAAACGAGCTGAATAAACTTTTATTCACGCACGACACAGTTAATTGCCAGAGGGGAGAAAGCGTAATAGGAGTCTTCCCGTATTCGGTGAAAGGATATTTCACGACCGAAATAGGAGGTGTTATGTGCATACCTACGGACATTGTGGGATATTTGTATGTGTAGGCAGCGGACGCTGTTCGAGACGGAGTTACGGTAATTTACGACAACGAAATGTCGAACTCGTAATTCATTTCATCTCGGCAAGTGAAGCTCCGTGGAAATTTTTGTGTGTGAAATTTACGAACGAGTGAACACATTCGTAAAGAGGTGTCCATATATGTGTATTCATAAAAATGAATGATTAGTAGAATTCCGGCTTACTAATTAAGTGTTATGGCATCGAACGGCAAATCGTTAACAAACGACGGAGAGGCCGTTAGTGAAATATAGCCGTGCGCTATAGATGTGTGTGTTCATTCCAGGGGTTACAGTGATGTGTGTCTCACGTGTAACGTGTGTTTATGATAAGCCGATGCTTAAGATAGAATGCTTCATATGTGTGTCTATGGTATTCTAAGTGCATCGCAGCATTTGTCAGAGAGAGTGCTACAAGTGGAATGATTGATAAGTGTGTTATCGTAATAATTGAATCCCATGTGCTATAGTGAAGGCCAGCGTCAGTGGCATCAGTGTCAACGAATCAGAGCATCACTGTCATCATGCTCAGCAGTAGTTACGCCTCAACAATTTTATTGGAGTGAGATCTTCAGCGAGTCATCCGCCAGTTTCTCATCAGATTCCAGCGTGCATCAGAGATCATCTTCCTCGGCTGCACATCTATTCTACAAGGTCTGCGATCTTCTACCTCAGCTAGACTTGGAACTAACGACTTCAAGGATTCCGCCCTTGCTCGTCTTGCCAAGTCAACGGCTTGCTAACTGACTATAGAGGCGAATTTCCTTTTTGCAGCAAGAATAAGCAATATACCTCAAAAGCAACCAATAGAACGACGCTTCTCCGCATGACGTCACCAAAAAAGCATGTGCTGCCCGTTCGTTCACTTCGCTGCCTTACTCGCTCGCTAAAGACTCGCTAACTCACGCCATCCACTCGAAGAAGGAAATTTGTTATACATACAAAATACTCACGTACTAAACTGCTTTTACAAAACACATTTTGAAAGTCAGATTTTAGAGAATCATACTAAGCTTTAAAAAACAAAATATTTCATATTAAAAAAAATTCATTTGAACACATAGTTTCATCAGCTTGATACGGTCTATCACACTTATTGATATACTGTAACTGACTATTAAAAAAAGTTTTAACTACACACTATTTTATACTGAAATGAAATAGGTACAAAGTGTGAGAATTTCTTAAATTTTTGTTGTTTTAATATTCACTCTACAAAAATAACTATTTGAAATTACGCTTATTTATAACACATGGAAATGTGATAATACGTTGCAAACAAAAGTGAGAAACAATTGCAAATGACAAAATACCTACAAGTATGAATTGTAAAATTTATGGCAAAAAATGGTTACGTACAGCAAAGATTAAGTTTTTAATAATCTTGCTATATCTAATTTTCTGGATTCAGGCTGCTAGGAACATTTCAAAGTGCATCAGAATTTTTAATTGAAATAAATTAAAAATTAAATATTTAAAACATTTTTGGAAAATCAACATACAGGGTGATTTAAATCTCAATGTACAAACGTTTAGGGAAGGTAGTATGGATGTTTCTGAGCAAAAACGTTCCTATGAACATGGGTCTGAATTTGAAGTGAGATATGAACAGACATAAAAATGCCACCACCAAGATAAACAAGTTAATAACGCAGGTTCGATAACATCTGGGAAGATGAAATTTGGGAAAATAATAGCGATCAAATTTTAACGATGTATATACCCTATTATTTTCTCAAATTTTTGCGTGTAATTAAAACTTTTTTAATATTCAGTTACGGTCTATCAATAAACAGAGTGAGTCAAAAGTCTGTTACCCCCGATAGAATTTCAAAACAGATCTGTTGCAGGCATCATGTAGGGAGTTAGGTAGGGATTAAACTGGTGGTGTCATTTTGACCTTTGACCTCGAATTTTGCGCCTTGCAGTTTGTATCTTTGTAACCGATACACAGGTAGAGAAAAATTTCCAATTGCACAGTTGCAGAGCTCAAAACGCTGATTTTAACAAAATAAAAAGAAATTAAAAATAAATCCAGTCGTTGACGTGCAATGACTGCAAAATATGCTAGAACCACATGCGGCGGAACTGCACTAAAAGAAAGTTGTCTAAAAAATCTGAGACGCAGCCATACAAAATCTTTTCTGCGTACCTTACTCCTTCCTGTAAGGCAACCATTGTAGAGAACTGGTCCTACCAACATGTCATTCCATAGTCCACATCACACAATTATTTTCCACTTCTGCTGATGTGTTGCATCTCGCAGCCATTGGGGGTTCACCTCTGCCCAGTAATAAAGGTTTTGTTTGGTACTACTCATCTCGGGAAAACTGGGACTCGTCTGCCCACAGAACATAGTTAACAAAACTAGGAGCTTCTTCAAGACAACATAGAAGCCAGTTGCAAAACTCCATACGTTTATCATAATCCTATGCTTTCAGTTCTTGATGGCAGTGCCCAGGGAAGCGGTGGAAATGATGTGTATCTTACACAAGCATTTATGCCCTCGGCGAGAGCGGCAAGATCTGCGCCTTAACGCTCTCGCCCACCGAGCCAGCTGTAGTGTTTATTTTAAATCTTTTTTTCTTTTTTTTTCTTTTTTTTTGTTAAAATCAGCGTTTTGAGCTTTACAACTGTACAGTTGGTAATTTGTCTGAAATTGTTCTCTACCTGTAACGGTTACAAAGTTACAATTTGCAAAGTGCAAAATTCGAGGTCAAAGGTCAAATTTGAGACCACCATTGTTTATCCCTTATCTAACTTCCTATATGTTGCCTGCAACAAGTTTGTTGTAGCTCCACTCGTTATGAAATTATATGCGGGGTAACAGACTTTTGACTTGCCCTGTATTATGTATAAGTAATTCATGCATAATTTCCACCTCAAGCTGATGAAACTGTGTTCAATTGAATTTTTTTAATATTCAATTGTTTTTTTAAGCTTAAGATGATTCTCTAAAGTCTGACTTTCAAAATCTTTTGTAAAAGCAGTTTAGTACGTGAGTATTTTTGGAAAAACCGAGTAACTGTGGATAAATATAAAGACACAAAAGAAAACACAACCTCTTGTCCACATTAAAGTTTAATAACCCGCAAGCGCATTTCGACTGCCCTTGCAGTCATCAATCAGCGTAATACAAGGTACCTATTCACGTGAGTATTTTGAATAAACAACTTTCGTTTTACGAATGGCTTCGAAGTATTTTGAGTCGTCGTAGCGAGCGAGCGAGGCAGCGAAGTGAACGAACGGGCAGCACATGCTTTGTGATGACGTCACGCGGAAAAGCGTCGTTCTATTGGTTGCTTTTGAGGTATACATGTATTGCTTATTCTTGCTGCAAAAAGGAAATTCGCTAACTGGAGACGCCAAGGGACCTATCCGCCATTGCTTTGGATCGACTCATCGAATTACGTCACCTCGAATTACTGCATACCGAATTACGTCACATCGAGCTACGTCATCGAAAGAGACTTTGACGATAACTGCTCATCGGAACTGTTAATTAATATTGCGAGTTGCTATGCTATTTATTATTTAGTTTTTCAAGAACTTTATGAAAATAAAAATATTTCCACTGCAAAAACTTTAATTGTGACGAACTGCAAAAACTTTAACTTAAATAAATTTCAAGAACTTTGAAATTAAAATAAACTATATTTCTGAAAAAATATTTTACGAGTTAATAAAATATCTTTTTCAACCTTTTTCTCGTTTCCCTCCTCTTGTTCACTTTCTCTGCTAAATACACGTGACACTATGTACGTAATGACGTGAAATTCAGTATCCAGATTCCTCTAGGCAAGATCTACATTATTATGGAGTTTAGGCTCAATTGTTCCAGTGGGGTCGGAATTGTGGGGCAACATATGACCTGTGATATGACAATTCGATCGGAAATGATGAGATAGGAAAGAAGATGCAAACTTTTTTACATTTTCTATATACTACGTTCGAAAAAAATCAGTTTTTTGATTAAAAAACTTGGGGGAGGTAAAAAGTGTAGATAAAGGGGTAAAAATAGATGATCCAAAGGGCCAAAACTTACCCTCCCCAAAAGGGGGGGGGGGGAGTTAATTTCTTGTTAATAATAAATGTTAAAATATATTTCTCCTTAACAGCTAAAGCTCCTCCTTGTAATGTTTAACATTTTTGACTTGTCTTTGGCTTAATTTCTATGTTTCGAGAACTAAATAAAAAGATTACTAAAAACTTTTCTATCAATTTTTTAGTAAATTAAAGCAAAAAATATCAGATTACTTAAGTGTGGAGAATATTCTAAAGTTGTGATTCATTTTTCTGTTCCACTATCCACTAATGACTAATATTATATTTTAAAATTAAAGGTTTTACGAATTTAAAGAAATATTTACGAACTCTGGATATTTCAAACACAACAAAGAGGAGAAATATTATTTCTTGTTAAAAATTGCTATAAAATAATATTTGTCCTTCCCTTACTTCCATTGCAATCTTCTCAGTTCAGTGTTTGCTCCTTAGAGTGCGCGCATTTATTCGTCAAATTCATAAGTGAAACTGAAATGCGATGACTGAAATAAAGAAATAAATAATAAAAATTAAAAAAAAACAAACGCAAACGATGACGGGGAAATTCCGGCATTGACGTTTGTTGAAGGTCAAGCCAACAGTTCGTCAAACATTCGCTGTGTATTTACAACTCGCAATCAGTTGATCATTTACTCGTCAAATAAAAGAAACAGCTCTCGATAATAAAATGCTTCGTTCACGTCTAATATAAAGGCCATTGTTTAATCAGGTAAGTGAAAAGTGAAACCTTATAGTCTAAATTTCGCAACTTTCTCATAACGAAAATCTAAATAATACGAAACCTAAATGGAAGTTTTCCTTTCATAATGTACGCTGAAAAAATGGAAGTTTTTTTCTCGCTGTTGAAAGCGTACATTTCAGTTATAGAGCGTTTCTTCGTCGAATTTATTCAATAGTAAGTAATCGAAATACTTTTTTTAATAAAAAGAAAAATGTTTAACGAAGCGAGAAAAAGTTTTTGTTAATAGCCCAACAATATCATGATAAATCTGACAATCTCGTAGATTTTATGAATCCTGGCAAAATATTGATTGGTTTGGTTTGATTAAACAATAATTATTCATTTAAATTTTATTTATGTGTTAAATAAATTAAAGTTAATAAAACTACCGAAATAAAATTTGAAAAATTTTTTGAATTATTTTTATGGATATTAAAAACTCTTACGAAATTTGCATTGACTTTTTCGTATAAAAGAAAAATTTATTTTTAAAGAGAATTGTTTATAAATTATTTATATGAGAATCGTTATACGAGGAAATAAGTTTTCAATACACTAATTAAAATAATTTAGTAAGATCATTATTATTTTTACTCCGGAAATTAAATTAGGGAAAATATAGTTAAAAGATTTCTTAAAATCTTCAATCATTAAAAGCTTTGATGTAATCATACCAAATATTTATAAAATTTAATTGTTTACATTGAGAAAATCTTTTTTGTATTTTTATTGAATGTACAATCACAGTATAACATTTTTCATATAGAGCTGTAATTTAAACCTATATTTCTCAGATTCAATTTTAGAAATATTTAAAATTCATATAAGCATCATTAGTCCTCTAAAATTATATATATTTTTGAATGCTTTTTTTCGTGAGTATGTATAAAAAAAGCTTTAACTAAAGAATGCGGGAAAGGATCAGGTTTGGAAATTTTTGTAAAGTAACATTTTTTTTTCTAGCTTTTCCTTTTCTCTGCTACTCATTCGGTTTATTGCCCCTCCCATAGTTCTTTCTCTTCTCTTCATTATGTTTTCATAATGTTTCCAACACTGTTTAATATTCGTGGATGGGTTTCGTACTATAGAATTGACTTTGAAAATAATAATTCTAAGTGTTGATTATACAATAAAAGTTATGGAATCATTAAATTAATTTAAATCTTTAATTTTTATTAATTAGACTTTGTATGCTTTAGAGAGTAATCTATTTGAACGAGTTAGAAAATATTTATAATAAATATTATTAATTTAAAAATACAACTTTATTTAAATCGATAGATTGGCGCATTATTGATATCGTGGCATTATTGAGACGTTCTTATTTCCGGTTTGCGCTAAGGATTTTGGGATATTGGAGTGAAAACAAACAGAATTTCATGCTGTTCTATGCGAATTCCTTGCTGTTTACGATCTGTTTTCAGGCCGTTTAAATATTTTAAAAGTCCGTTTGGACCTTTGGCCATTAAGAGGACGTATTTACGGATAAATTAATTCATTTTAGTTGATCATATCGTTTTTTTTTTTTTAGCTATAGTGACTGACCTAAAAGTATATTACCCTACAGCAGTTAAAACGTAAAAAATTTTGTTCTATTGGCCAGTGTTTGTTTTCCAAACTCCAAAGTTTTTTTCTGAAATCGACTTAATAACTTACGATCCATTGAAATTTTGAAAGAAAAAAATTCCTTCTCTACGTATATGATCAATTTTCTGCAGTATCTCTTCTGAAACGGCAAAAATCAACCAAATGAAATCAATGCACCGTTAGAGGGTACCTTAAACAGTGCCTTGAAGGAATTTTTATGACAATTTTTTTGGTTGGAGATACTAATTGGAGATATTAATTTTTTAAAAAATGAAAAAAAATGGCTGTAGCGTTCATACAAGCGAACCGAACTGCCAAGTAATTATATTTTATTAAAATGTTGAAGAAATTGCACAATCCAAAATTTCAGCCCAGTAGTTAAGTCACTTCGTTACAGCAGCTCTGAAAAATCACTTTTTAAGATTTAAAGTGACTTCGTGACGTTGATGTTAATTCAAAAAAATCAACAAAGCTTAAGAGGAAAACCCAGGGTGCAAGGCTAAATGTGTTTATATAAATTGTTTAGATTATATAAAATTAATAAATGGAAGGAAACCAAATTCGACACACATGCAGTGGCGGAAATATTTAAACATTTTCAAACACAGCATACTCCCTCGGTAAAATTAAAAATATTATTGGAATTTGCCATATGTCTGGCCGAAAAATCCACTGTCAAATGGGTGTTTTCCGTCATTAATGATTTTGGGAGCAGTGATAAATATAAAATAAATATTGAAACATTATCATCAGTGAAAGTAAATCTGAATTATACATACGATGAATTTTCTGATATTTTACAAGAAAATAATGTACTTGAAAAATATTCATTAAAATAAAGAAATACATTTATAGAAGATAAAAGCATATTGAACTGGTGTGTTTGCTAAATGCATTATTAATATAGCAACAGAAAATAAAATCGTAAACTGTGGAGAGTAACTGGAGAGTGGCAAAATTATTTCAGAACGGCTGTTTTTTTTCACCCCAGTATCCCACAATTCCTTGCGTCAATACGCTGATGACGTCGACTGAGAACGTCTCTAAATAAAATGTGTGAAGTCGAACCCTCATCGTTTATCTACAATTAAAGAAGACTAGAAATTAAATCACTAACTTAAATAATTTAAGTTAATTATTGTGATATTGGTTTTCTAATGTTACATTCTGCCACACACACTTCATAAGTGCACAAAATGTGCACCATATTGTGCCAAATAATGCTCGTATTTCCTGGACGGTGGAAAGCCGATGAGGAACAATGCATGGCCACCCCGTTCTCCTGACTTATCTTCTAATAAAGACATTGCCTACCAAGAGGTCGCACAACCAGGGAAGACAAGAAATAAAGAATTAGGCCCTCCACACACGAATTGACTAATAAGAAACCAAACTAATCGCCAACCAGTTACCAACTCAAATCGCCAACCTGTTACCAACTATGAATCGCACACGACGCAACTTAAAGTTGACTCAACTCGGTGACTATTGTGCTCGCGTTTTCCCTCGGAACACAAGCAAACTCACTTATCGATTGTGTTTAAATTATAATTTCATTATTATGATTAAAGCTATTGTTATTATCGTGTTAAAGATGTCTAGTGATTCAAGTGATGAAGATATTATCCTTTATTATTAAAATGAAAAAGGAAAAACTGGCAGAAGTAGAGGAGGTATCGGGTTCACCCCTACATTGAAAATGAAATAAATATAAAATGCAGCATTTGTTGCTGCAAGAGTTGTCTATTCTAAATTCAAGGATTCTAGCTTAAATGGAAGGACTGTTCTACCATTTTCGCCGTTTCACGTGGCCGTTTCACGTGGCCGTTTATTTCAACTCTAGAAATAAATCGCCGAGCAACTCTGCATGTCCAGTTGCCGATGACTGACCACCAACGCGTTGCAAACTGGTTACCAACAGTAGCGCCGTGTGCGGCTGCTAATTGAAATCGACGGGCGGCAACTATTTAGCGACTGATTGGCGATTTAAGTTTGCAACTGGTTTCTTTTTAGTCGCTTCGTGTGCGGAGGGCCTTAGAGTGACCTGTGAGACTCTCATCAGTGCTGAAGTCCTCCAAGCAACCCAGTATGAAGAAAAAGATACCATTTGTACTATTTGTTTATTTGTAAAAGTACTAGCCAAAGATACTTCACATGACCTATGTTCTCGTTTGAATTTTCAAAGTTGGCTCCAGTTCCCCCTACTTCATGTTTGTTCTCGGAAATGAAACTACCAAAAATAAATTTTTTATCATAGGTTTTGTCCATAAAATTCTTTATTTCAAAAATCTAAAATCAATATCTTTCAAAAAAAAAACAAAAAAACAAAAGACTAAAAAGACCCAAAGTTTGTGAGCTCGCGGCAATTTTGCTTGGAATATGGTCCGAGCATTACAGAATGGAGAATAGTATCTAGAAAAAAAAGAGAAAATTTGCATGGTGGATTTATAAAAAGTATTCGACAGAGTACAGTGGATTACTCTTAAGGCTGTTTTGAAAAGAAAAGGCATCGACTGGAAGGATAGACTGAGTCAACGACTGATTCAATGTCTATAAATTTAGACGTTTAATTTGTCTATATCTCTAAATGTTGGATAAATACTTATTAAAATAAGTAAATATTTAATCGAAATTAATTCCGTTAAATATAATATAATGCTTTAATAATTAAGCTGCATGTGATATTATAGGTGGAGCAAAAAAGCCTTAATTTTGCCAGAACGAAGCCGGAACAAAACCGTAAATTTCTGAATCTGAATAAAATTCTAAGCGAAAAAGTTACTATACGTTGTCCTGCACGTCTCAGCACGTCGGTTAATATCTATGCCAGTAGATATGTCATAATTAATAGTATGGAAATTATTAGTGAATTGCACAAATGTTTCCTCCTACAATATTAGACATACTGAACAACTGCTTCAAGACGATGCAGAAAGTTGCTTCGAGTTTGCTCTAAATGCTTCCTGTTCGAAATGCATGAAAGTATTTTGTAGTGATGAGGCACATTTTGTCTGAAAAGCAGTGTTAGTATACAGATTTGCCTCATTTCAGAATCTTCCAGATCTCAATCCTTCTCACTTTTTATTGCTAGGAAAAATGAATTTTTATTACAATTGCAAAGGAAGCATATTGGGTCACTTTTGTACCAAAAGAAAAGTCACCGTATTGAATTTTCTTAAGTTAATACGCCTAAATTAGTCCAAAGACGGAACTCCAGAGGCGCTTTTTTAACTATTCTGAAGTATTTATTTTTTGCCCCGAATTCAAAAGTCCATGAGTAGTTATATGAAATATGAAGTTATACGAACGTAAGATTTCATAGAACACAACTTGCATGAATGAATAAAATTCTAGATTAAGTATTAATATTTAAGAAAAATACTTTGGAGAAGTGAATCTATCATATATTCTGCAAAATAAAATAAATTTTTAATTAAGTAATATAAAAATTATTAATTCAGAAATGGAGTTTTTATAACATATGTAAACTATGTGATCTTGTTATTACGATAAAATATAGAACATAGTTAATATATGGTTAATTAATGTGTTGTTTATGGTATTTAGAATGAAGATAGAATGAAGCTGGATTCGACAAAGAACACTTGCTTGATTCTTGCTAACAACAAATGTGATGATTTTCATGCATCCTCTACTCCTAACATTTTTACTTTCATTAATAAAGGAATTGCAAGTCAACAGTGCATTGTTGGAGACAACTATTTCAAGCCTTCCTGAGATATCTGGATTAAATTCGAAATGTGACAACGAATGGTGTAACCGAAATGGGATGATAGGTTTTTGTAATACTTTGAAATCTTGCAACTGTACAGATATCAAAATAGTTATCTGTCCTCGATTTGATTTCCAGATATTCGAAATTGCTTATAACGAGTATGTACAAACTGTATCATTCCGTGCCATCAATGGTTCTGCGTACAGTTTTGATGAGTTATTTCACTTCTTTGTTGAAACAGTCAAAGATGTGGAAATATGGTCTTTATCTATAGTGGAATTTTGTTCTTCTACAAAAGGAAGGAAGAGAAAAATATGGGAAAGCGTCAGTTGTGCCAGGGAGCTGAACGAAACTACCGTTGCATATTTAGATTTTTCCAATCATGAGTTGCTTAAGAGTGCAACAATTGTTGGTTTAAGTGGGAACTGCCTAAAGTATTTAATTGGAAAAGTCTCTTCTATATTTCCTAATGTGATATCATTGGATTTTTCTCGTAATTACATCGAATTAATTCCAGAGTTAATTTTTTCGAATTTAATTCATTTGCAAACCCTTAACCTTGGATTTAATAGAATTGATTTCTTAAATGCTTCAACATTTAAAGATTTGCATAGTTTGAGAGAAATGAGTCTTGCTTCAAACTGTTTAAAAGAATTATCTTTTAATACCTTCAGCAATTTGATTAGCTTAAAAATTTTAAACCTCAGTTACAATCACCTCTCCTATCTTCCTGAAACCTTGCTCAATGAAAATATTCAAATGGAGAAACTGTATTTGCAAGGCAACAATATAAAAGCCTTGCCTGAGAATCTTTTTGAAAATCTAAGGAAAATAACGACTATCAACTTATCAGAAAATAATATTGAAGTGATACCTGAAAAGATATTTCAAAACTTAAGACAGCTCTATACTGTAAACCTAGAAAATAATAAAATAAAATCACTCTCAACGAAATTATTTGAAAATAACGGTATTCTTTTCCATTTATATTTAGGCAAAAATAATCTTGAAATGATTCCGTCATTTTCCATAAAATACACGCCAAAATATCAAGGTCCTTTATCATTATATGTGAATGATAACAACATAAGTACTCTTCATTTGCCCTTGACTAATATCGTAGAACAAGCTACCATGTTGGATATTTCAGGCAACTGCATTAAAACTATAATTACTGATCCATTTATTATTAAAAGTCCTCTTGGAAAAGGTTATATGTTGCTGAAATGCTCCAATTGTTGTTTAAATTCTATCCCAGAATCCTTTGTTACCAGTGCCTTTGCATATTTGAATTTAAGCGATAATGCTATTTCATCTTTATCCATGAATCATTTAGGTTTAATGAAAAGACTGGATGTTGTTGACCTAAGCAATAATGCAATTCATGCTTTAAATCTTTCCTGGAATTACCCTATTACTGTAATATCCAATGAATCTCTAGTAAATATCCCACATTTGAATATTTCTATCAATAACAATCCTATTACCTGCGATTGCAACATCATTAAGTTTCTACAATTCATCAAAAAGAATTCGACAATTATTCCTGCGAATAAAAAGTTTTCTAAAATTGTTTTTAATACAGACCAACTCTATTGCTCACGACCTGCTCATTTGCTAGGTAAATTAGTGAAAAATTTGCATTACTCTGAACTATTCTGCAACATTTCGACGATGGAAGGTTGCCCTCAGTCTTGCATATGTCATTTATATTTATCAAAATTTTCAATTAATGTTGATTGTTCTAAACGAGGATTAATAGCATTTCCCGATTTAAACAAACCCATTTTTCATAAATACTATATTAATCTTCATCTCGAACTTAATAACATCACATTTCTGCCACGAATCAATGAAACTTACGGAGAGAAAATAAGAGAGCTATACTTAAGCTTCAATCGACTGAACTCTATGGAAAATTTAACAACTCTAAATGATAACCATTTAGAAATCTTGACTTTAGATGGCAATTTTTTCACTTCCCTGGAAACGCCTTTATTCGATTTGCTTCAATCCAATATAACAAAAAAAGTGACAATTTCGGATAATCCATGGCAATGTGATTGTCAAATGTTGCATTTGAAATCCCTTGTCTATGCTTCAAAATATATTTATGATTTTGATAACGTCAAATGTATCACAGACGACAAGAATGAAATATTTCTCAATAGTGCTACTGATATTGAACTCTGTCCCTCTCTCTACAAAGGAATTGACGAGCAGCTTAAGTTAGCATTGTATCTGATTGTGTCGTTAATGGTGATCATCTGTGCAGCTTGGCTTGTTGCTCGTCGTTACAGAGCAGAAATCAAATTATGGATGTTCACTCATGGTCTGTGTTTAAAATTTATTACAGAAGAAGATGTTGATGCTGATAAAAGATATGATGCTTTCGTTTCCTATTGCAGTAAAGATGAGGAGTGGGTAGCCCAAGTACTCGTTAAAGGCTTGGAAAATGGCACCCCTTCCTATAAGCTGTGTATTCATGCAAGAGATTGGCTAGCAGGAGAATGGATTCCTGAACAAATCCTTCGCTCAGTTCAACAAAGTCGACGAACAATTATTGTGCTCACAGAAAATTTTGTTAACAGCCAGTGGAGCCGATTGGAATTTGAAACGGCTTTTAGGCAAATGATCAAGGACAACATCAAGCGCATTTTAATTGTGGTTCCTTCAGGACTGCCAGATATGAAACTTCTAAATCCAGACCTGAGAGCATTTATAACAATGAACACTTACATAAAGTGGGATCATGAACATTTTTGGAGAAAATTACGATCTGCTATGCCTCTTCATCGTGGCACGAAATGTTGAATACAGTAACAACAAAAATTCTTCCGATTGGTAATGGCTTTATTTAGTGTTGCAATAAAAGGAGGAGGAGGTAATTTCATAATTATTTTAATTTTTTAATGTACATAGGAATATATGAATGTGTGTTTTTTTTGTGGTTTATGTGCACGTGTGCACGCGTGTGTTACGTATATGTATTTAATAACTTGGTGTATTTGTAAGAGTTTTATTATACTTATGTAACCTATATTTTTATATAAACCTGTTATTAATAACTCCTTATTTGTTAAGTGGTTACTATTTTATAATTATAATTAACACAAGATGTTATTATTTCCTTACATACAATTTGCCTTTAAACAACATTTCCCAATAGTGTGGAAACAGATTACAAGTTATCATAAATTTAATTATTGCGCCCAAATTATTTTAAAAGCAACTGGTAAAAAAGATTTATTCGCAATAAATGATAAGGATTCGTCATTTAGGGTAGCACAAAAATCAGAATAAAAAACCAACATTACACAATTATCAGTTTTATAATTATTTCATTCCTAAATTCGTATTCTGATATCTCATTAGAAAAGAGCATAAGGTGCTGGGAAAAAAGTATAGAGCCGGGATGAAAATGCAAATAAACGTAGCAAATCCATTCTGATTTTGTTGCTTTTTTATAGACGTGAATTAAATGATACAAAACGTTGTTTCCAGGAGCATTTAACAACGAATAAAGAATCAAATGCAAATTAACAGCCATTATCCCAACCTAGCCACTTGCAAGTTGGAAAAAAGTTTGGAGTCTCCCGTTTAACGACCGATAAAGGCACCCTTTTTTTCAATGACCTTTATTAATCTGTCATTGATTCACAGAATTTCACTAACACTCCTGGATCAAGATTTTGCCATGTTCACCAAAGTTCTAAAGTTTTTTCCACCTTGCAAGTGGCTAGATTGGGATAATGGCTGTTAATTTGCATTTGATTCCTTATTCGTTGTTAAATGCTTCTGGAAACAACGTTTTGTATCATCTAATTCACGTCTATAAAAAAGCAACAAAATCAGCATGGATTTGCTACGTTTATTTGCATTTTCATCCCAGCTCTATAATTTTTTCCAGCACTTTAGATGAAGATTGCTTTACATCCTCCGTATGTACACTAGTAGAAATGGCAAACGTTGGATCGTGAGGCATTGCTTGGACGTTTAGTAAACTTTATGGTGATGTTCATTAATTAACAAGAATCAAATGATTAAAGCTTCACTTAATTCTTACTTAAAAGTGCCTCTCTTTCAAGGACATGACCACACGAGAACATGATCATTCGCTGGTCGTTCGTGGTCTTTCAGAAGCTATTCGGAGTGGCTGTTCCACTGAAAGAACCAAGATCAATAAATCGAAGTTTTCTACTTTGATTCGTGAATAAAGAAGAATTAAATTGCTATTTATCATTCATTAAATACGTTTTTTAATCATTGACGGGTTTATTTCAAATATATACCGGATGTTCAAAAAGTCTGTTACCAATCTCAATATCTCAATAACTAATGGAAATTTCCTGACTTCGAAAAAATTATCTCCTATCAAATCAGGTGTGGGCATTTTAACAATGATCTTAATTTTGACATTTACATTTAATTTCAAGATCTAATTTAATGCACAATGAAACCTGTAAGAGATAGAAAAAAAGTCAATTGGAAAGCTGTACACCAACCTAAAATTAGTCTAAATCCTTTATCCGACTTCATTTTGCAGCAATGGTTATTAATAAAAAGAATTTTGTGACAGTAGGAATGTAAAGCCGTAGAAAGCACCAACAGATAATTACGAAAATAAATGTTCAATATGTTGGCTGTCAGATGTAACACACAATTCTGTACGACATTTGATGGATTGATGCACAGCTTCATTGTTGTAGTGGTTATTGCTGCACATGAAATTGTAATTCTCTGTTCAAGTTCAGTTCAAGAGTCTAGTGAGCGGGGTGGTCCACTTCTTCCAATCCATTTATCTGGAAACATCAATTTTAAACATTCACGTACTGCCATTGAAAAATGTGGAGGTGCACCATCCTGCTAAAGCCAAATTTCACAATGGTCTCTTAATGGCATCTCTTCAATAAACTCTTGCACAACATTGTTTAGAATAAGATGTCGATAACGCTGCCCAGTGAGATTTCCATCATAAAATACTGGACAAATAACTTGATTGCTGTACATGCCACACTAAACATTTGTCCTCCTATTCACTTGGTGAGCAGTTTGCTTAACCAATGAGGACTTTCATTGTCCCAGTAGTGGGGGTTGTTTTTTAACAACACCATTACGTGCAAATTGTGATTCATCTGATCACAAAATAATCTTTGTGAACTGTGGAAGATAATCAATTTGACAAAGTAGCCAGTTACAGTTGCGACGTACAAGATGAGCTGGTAGTAACATGTGTCCGGGGGGGGGGGGGTGTTTATGTAGAAATTAAAAAATTAGAGTTTGGCTTTATGTGTGTCATTGTCAGGTAGTAAGGGGATTCAAGTGTGTTTGGAGCGATTGTCTTGTGTGTATTAATCTTATTGAAAACCGTGATTTAGTTCGTAAACGGGATGTTTTTGAGTAAACCAGTGCTTATAAAAATAATGTTTGTGCGTATCTGTATTGTTGTAGCTGGTGTTGTTGTTTATATTATTGTGAGAAGGGTGAATATTTCGTGTGTGTGCTTTGTTGGTGGCTGCAATTGTTAGTGTCGATTTCCTAGAAGATCAACGCAGCCTCCAATAAAGCATTGTCGTGTGAATTTCAGAGAATAAGTGCTTGTGTGTGAATGTTGTTTGTTGCGCGTGGTTTTTTTTTTGAACTTTTTTTGTTTATGTGGAATGGCATTCCAGCGTCGATTTCTGAGTGATGTGGACATATGTTTGTGTTGAAAAAAATAACATCCATTTTCGAACACGATGTTCAGGAGTTCGGACTGGAACGATATGGTTCGATAATTGTATTTAATTATGTTTCGTACAATGAATAAGTATGATTGTTCTGTTTATTTGATCTGTTGAATTTTTTTGAGATGAATAATTTGTCCAGTTACGTTGCGAGGGCCGTCGAAGCGAGCGAAGACTAGGCGCAATGGAGCTGCGGCGATGACGGATGCTACGGAACGGGAGAGTGATGACTTCACCCGATGTGCGTATTGTGGAGTGTGAACATATGGATAACCTGATGTGGCGTTGTAACATTTAAGTGACGGTAATCCCGGTGAGTGGTATCGTTTTCGATTTGTTTAGCGACACAAAGAGCTACGAGAGTGGAAATTTATAATGGTCGACCTAGGCGTGGATACGGGACCTCCCACCGGATCTCACGTGAACTAAATTAAAAAATTACCCTGCGTCTCTTTTGCGGACTTTGAATAGTCGTAACAAAAACAATATAGATATAAACTCGCCATTAAGAGTATTTTCGAACTCATCCTTCGTCGCTGCATGATGATACAGCGACCTGTATTGTCAAGGAAAACTTGTAACTAATTTAATACAATTATGCATACGAACGCTCTTGTGTTGAATCTGAGGCGAGTGCTGAAACAGCGGAAGTGAAGGGGAGCATTACCCTCGAGCCCAGTGTTCGCACCGTGAGTTTAAAAGCACGTGTAGCGAAGGTAAACACTAGGCGCATTCGGCGGCACTCAGATCTGGCTCAGATCTGAGAGAACTGTCACGTGTTATCTGACCGCTTTTCTGAGCGTCTGAGTGACTGTTGCCGAACGCTCTTTTATCTCAGAAAGAAATGGCTTTACCGACTTTACAAATATTGAGAAGAAACAGCGGTTTTACTAATATTAGTGTACATGAAATAAAATTTGTATCAAATGAACAACTCAGCATGATTAATATTCGATCGCGAGAAGAGTATACCATAAGGCCAGGGAGGAAAGGGTACACTGGGCATCGCCATGATGTGGCTCTCGTAGCTTTTTTGATAGCTTCGCATCGCAGTGGACGCCGCCATATTCAATCTGAGCACTCAGAAAAAGAAAAGCTTGCTGAGCGTCTGAGCTCAGAATCTGACAGATTCGTTGCGTGCCGAACACGTTTTCTTCTCAGGCGGAAGTAACAAAGTGCTCGCCGAACGCTGTTCTCTCAGCTCTGAGTGCCGCCGAATGCGCCTACTGACGCGCTCTTGGAGCTCGCCAGCGGCGTTCGCGTTTTAGATGCTCGATCCTTCTAAGAAGGGTTTCAGTGCCTCTCCCTTAGTGGGTAATTAAAAGAGGTGCACACGATCCCGACCTTATAATAAATAGTGTTTATAAATTATTGCATGCCAATATTGGATTAATAGCGCTTGTGGGGCCCCTAGAATGTTATTATAAGAGATATGGATTTAAGTAAATGTACTGTATGCTAGAAAAGGAAAATATGAATAGAAGCGAACTTAAGTTAACACGTAAACCTAAGCTCTCGTAGTCCAATGACTGGTCCCGAACCCTTGATCGCCTCACTCTCCCGTGTTGTTCTTAATACATGCGCTCATACGCATTACCTGGAGGGTGGGACCATCACACAGTACTCTGAACATATTTCATAGTCACGTGCATTAAGGCTTTGATGTCATTGCACATAAAATGGATGAAATTTACGATCATGAACCCATTCCACACGGAACCTACACGGCAATTAATATCAGCAATATGCTGGGATGTGGATTAGGAGCAACTGCAGCAAGAACCACTGTTGACCTGTCCTCGTTTGTTGGTGTTTTTAGTCGTCCCTGTCTTGCATGTTTGTTACAGTGAATAAAACTCGTAAAAAGGCTCCCGAGATCCTTCTCGACGGAAGAAAGGCGGGAGATTCGATTGGAGAGAGGAGGAGAGGCGCTGCCGACTTTAACACGAGAAAAGCAAATGCGAGATTGGAAGACGTGGAAAGAGTATCTCCAAGAGGACGATCCATCGGGCAGGGGAAGCGAAAGAGCTCCTGAGTTGGAGAGATGCGAACAAAGCCCCAAATAGTTGCCGGAAGGCAACGGGAGATATTTTCCGTAAGCAGAGAAGAGCGTCGATCAATAACGGATGAGCCGAGCGACGGGAGCCGACCAAGCCAGAACCAAGGGAAAGCCAGCGGAGCGGGGTAACAGCGGATTTCAACGCTGAATGTGTCGCAGCAAATTCTTCCTTCCATTTTAGTGTCGGTGGTCTGTGTCGGTGGACTGGTGTCAGCATTCCTATAAATAAGACTAGTCGTGGCTTTGCTGCATCGAGCGGGAGCGTTTCGCCGGTGGTTTCCCGCATGGAGTGAGAGCCTTCATTCACGACGACGTCGGGCGTCTCGTCAAGCAGAGCTGTATGTGGAAAACTATTGCTGAAATAACACTGAAGGCCCCCGAATTTTATCACCTCCTATTCCTTCACCTGATTAACGGGAGTATCACCATAATTAGATTAATAAAGAGCTTCCTTCCACGTGAAACTTTCAAATAGCGTTTCTTCTTTCCTGACAACGAAACTCTCGATTACGACGTTTGAGAAACTATTAACTGGGCATATAAGTATGAACTGAAAAAACAATTTTTGACACAAAAGCTTGCTTCTTTATTGCGTAGGAACTGATGAAGCGTGCTCTCGATTAAAGAGCTAAATGTATTCAATTGTGTCTACGAGGGCGATTCAATAAGTGATTGAAAAAAAATGAATGGAGATAATGACATACAAACAACATTTATTTTTCAACATAATCGCCATACAAATTTAAGCACTTGTCCCACCGTTTCACAACTCCCTGGAAACCTGTGGCGTAAAATTCTTTTGGTTGCTGTTTGAACCACGCGCGCACTGCTCTTTCAACCGCTTCATCGTCAGGAAAGCGTTCTCCCGAAAGATGATGTTTCAAAGGGCCAAACAAGTAGAAATCGCTCGGGGCGAGGTCCGGGCTGTAAGGTGGATGTTGGAGGACCTTCCACTTGAATGACCTCAGCGTCGCTGTGGTCTGATTGGCACTATGAGGACGGGCATTGTCATGCAGCTCATGCAGCAGCAATACCCCTTTATTGAGGAGGCCTGGTCGCTTCCGGCGAATGGCGGCACAAAGTTTCGTCAGAATCGTGCAGTACGAGGCAAACGTAACTGTGTGGCCATGTTGCTGGAATTCGGTGAGTGGTACGCCTTGGCAATCTCAGAACACCGTCAACATGACTTTCCCGGCCGATATTGTCACCTTAAACTTCTTGTGCGCTGGGGACGAGGGATGTTTCTGCTGCATGGAGGCACGCTTCGTCTCAGGCTCATAATGGTGCACCCAAGACTCATCACCAGTGACAATCCGAGAAAGCATGTCGTCCCCTTCAACCTGGTAGCGCTGGAGATGCTGCAATTACAAGCCAATTCTCTGGCTTTTGTGTTGTGGTGTAAGCTGGCGTAGCACTCAGCGGGAGCACACTTTATTGAAGCCTAGCTGCTCATGCCTCATGTTGTAAGCCCGTCCACGTGAACAACCAATAGCGGTTGTTACAGCGTCGACGGTTACCCTCCTATCTGCTCGGATGATGTCTTCGACGCGCTGCAACGTTTCTGACGTAGCGATCTCCACCGGCCGACCGGCTCGATGTTCGTCTTCGATACTTGTCCGCCCTTCCGAGAACTTCTGCACCCAATTATGGATTGCCTGACGTGACAGGCAATGTTCACCATACACGGGCAGCATTTCCTTATGGATATCCTTTGCTTCCATGTTTTGTACACAAAAAACGCACAATGGCACGCTGTTCTATCGTGGTACATGCACTCAGGGGCGCCGCCATCTTGTACAGTCATGCGCAGAACGATCGTTGTGCGTCACAATAAAACTAGATAGTGTTGCTATCTAGCGGTGAGTTTCCCGCACTTAATTAAAAAAGAAGATCGCAACATCGATTCGTAACTTACTTATTGAATTAACCTCGTATTTTAGTGTTAACTGTAACCCAAGTTAAGAGGAAGCGCTCATAAGCCTTCAGGGTTTTCAACGAAACTATGAACTGTTTTATTCCTAAGAGAATTAATCTGTTCTCGCTTCTTTTAGAGATATGCACATTGTTCTGTGTGAATATATTTATGTTTGGCTTTAGTTAAGCTTAATTTTTGATAACAGTTACTTTGCTTTTGAATTGTGAAGTACAGGTAGCTCCTGTTGACGTGCTACAATTCATCCGTCCTAAGTTTCTTTGTGGCCATGCTAATGGATTATTGTATGTTAGTTTAAGTACCTGTTCGACATTTCCAATTAGGAGGTAACGATTTTGAAGCTCAATTATTTACTTCTATCTGGAATATTGGTTGTATATTTTTGTTTGTTTTTTGTAATAAACTTAATTGTTATGCTATAAAATTCGCCTCAGTACTTAAGCTTGCCATTAAATTATTGCTTCTTAGCTTCCATTGCATACGTGACAATGTTGTTAAACACTACCTGTGTTCTGAAGAGTGCAATAATTTTTCCAAAGGCTTGTCTTGAAGGATGACGGCGATTTGGACATCTTTCAGCATACATTTGGGTTGCAAGTACGTCGTCTTGTTGACCTCCACCATAAAAAAATACCATGTCAATCACTTTGAGAGTGCTCTGCCATTTTTTGAATGTTACCATTCAAACACTGACCAGGATCAATACTGCTTAACCTGAAATCAAATGAAATGTGTATTAGTATCAGCAAAGCTGATGATTGAAAATTGTCATCAGAAAATTATTTTATATTAGGTAACCATTGTTGCAAAATCAAAACGGATAAGTGATTTAGATTAACTTTAGGGTGCTGTTCAAGTTTCCAATTGACTTTTTTATCTATCTCTTACGGTTTTCATTATGCATTAAGTTTGACCTTGAAATTTAATGTGAAGTTCAAAGTTAAGATCATTGTTAAAAAGCCCACACCTTATTTGATAGATAATTTTTTCGAAATCTGGAAATTCCTATTAGTTATTGAAATATTGAGACTGGTAATAGACTTTCTGAACACCCTGTATAATGTTGTTTTAATGGGATACGAATTGCATTAGCTTTTCAATAGTTTCGATTTTATTAACCAGACACTGTCGACAGCATTCGACATTCTACTGCAATGTACAACGTATAATAAGGACGGGAAAAATTAAACAATAACCAAACAACCAGGGAGAAAACACTCTCTCTCTTTCTTCAGCTTTTTCCCATTTCTTGGAGGCCGCTGTGTTAATTTTTGGTTGAAGCAATGATGTTAACGGCCGGATTCCCTTCCTGATACCAACCTCACTAGAGGAAATGTTAGAAAAGGAGACAAACACAAACATCAATGCCCTCGGTGGGATTCGAACCCGCGATTCGCTAGGTCCGAGAGCGATAAGACCTGCGCCTTAACCCTCTTAGCCACAGCCGGCAATCAGAGAGAAAACACTATTCCAAAAAAAGAAAAAAAATTTTTAATTCATCTAAGGGATGAGGGGGAAATAATTCTTTTGAGATCCATTTGAGAATAAATTTGATGGGTAGTTAGATTTATCAAACAAAAAGTCATGTCTCTATTTATACCAAAAGTTTATTTAACACTAGCTGGTATACCCGGCGTTGCTCGGGCTCTTTTGTGATGAAAGTTTGCAATATCTGAATGGGAATATACAGTAAAAATTAACACATTAAAACAATAAAAATTCATATAGAAAAATCGAAAAAAATCTATTAAAATGTTGCTAATGGATGGCCCTCTAACAGTTCTCCCCGGTTCGTGTTGGAATGTTGTGTATAGCTAAGCGAGTTTACCATAGTGCCGGAGAAACAATGTGTGGAATAATGTGTATGGCTACAAAAGTGGGAGGAAATAGAATGAAAATGAAACAATAGTTTGATCTGACGTTTTTTCAGCCCTGGCTATGGCTGCAGTTCTTCTATTTTATGTGATGGTTGGTTGGTTGGAATTTTAGGGCGTCGGCTGCTATGGCCATTTTGCGCCCGAGAGAAAGTTTAAAAGCCCACAGTTTATGGGCCAAAAGTTTTAAAAAATCAGATGAAAAAAATTTATAAAAACTTGGATGACAAAGATGGAAAAACATCCAATCAAAAACAAACACCATCATAAATAAAAAGACCTACACACACTTCCGCACCCCATACACACAATCACAACAACAACAAAAAAAACACAAAAAAAACCCACAGAAAAGAAACCCAAACTCCAACTTAAACCAAGAACGCAATGAAACATCCAACCCACAAAACAAACAACCCACCCAGCAATCACCTTTTCCGACCACCCTTCCCAAAGGAACACAACCAAAACCTCCAAAAACAACCAAACCACAAAAACCACCATCCCCAAGAGGAACACAACCATACACACAAAGCACTAAAGCCATTTATTCACACCTCTAGGACTAAAAACAGGAAAACGGGAAAACACTCACACTCCAACCAAGTAAAAATATCACACTCAAAAACACACGAAACACAACACCATCGCCTCAAGAAAACCACCAACGAAAACAAACAAATAAGAATAACGAAAACACTAAGCCAAAAACCCTCTCCCCACCAATCCTTTAAAATTTCACCAACCCCCCCAAAACAAACAAAACAAAAGACGCTGAACCCAAAAAACGAAAACGCCCTCCTCACCCAAAACCACTCCACATACATAAAAACAAACACCAAAAACAAACCCCATAAACAACAACCAGGACCAACGAAAAAAACCCCAACACCACAAACCAAAGGAGAATAATCCCCAAACTACCACCCATACCCCTTCTCCCAACAAATCAAAGATTATACAAAACCAATTGATATATACATATACACAAACTCCCATCCAGCATATACCCAATAAGTCAATGGTAACCGAAGGCTCATCGTCCATTGCTCCCCAGACTTACATGGACAAGTCCCTTTCTCGGAACTCATAAAATCCCCTAATAAATCCCCAAAACACACACAAACCATATACATAGGAACCATCACCCAAGGCGTACGAACAATAACCCTCCTGCCCCCAACCCACTAGCTCATAACAAGCCCTCTGAAGAAACCCAAACCATAATCCCATTCCTAGAACTCAAAACCCCTAAACCCCACAAACAAAACAAAAATAAGAACCTTCACCCAAGGCATATTAACCCCCCCCCCTCTTTTTTTTTTTTTTATTTTTATTTTTTTTCTATTTTTTATTTATTTTATTTTTATTTATTTATTATTTTTTTATACATATACAGACATGTCCTCAGCCAACACAAACCTAATATATCTATGATACCCCACGGCCCATCATCCAAAGCTGTCCAGACTCACATGGATCGAGTACTTACAGAGGTATCACCAGCACCACAAACATACCACGAAATCTCTCAAGAATCCCCTTGAACCATCTTCACCATTAATTTAAACATTTGCCTGTCCTCAAGAGACAGCCGAGACAGATTCCACTTCACCATATCCTCTGAAAAGCCTTCTGCCCACCTCACCTGCTCACCCGAAGACAATTGTATGTTAATTCGATCAAAAGACAATACACTGGGTATCTTCACCCGCGTTAATGGACGGACCTGAGGGGAAAGAAGTGTGGAATGAGCCGAACCTAACGAACTCAAGCTGGACGAAGGGCCCTTGGCACCATGATCCAACGACGACTTCGATGTAATCTTAGCAACTGGAGCCTCAGGAACTTCCAGCAGATTAACTGAAGTCTCCAATACCGAGGAAGGAACCTCGTTAGGCGAGAAGCAAGAAGCCTCCTTCATGCCCTCCGTATCGTCCTCACCCACCGAGTTCCCCAGTTCATTAAGAGCGGGGTCTCCTCGAACCTTCTCCACACTTAAAACTAACGGATGAAAATCCTCGTCATTTGTTGCTAAGGAATCCTCCGAAACTACCCCTCCTGAAACAGCAGGGGTACCCGTTGCATCCGCCACCCGACGCTTCAGCGGTTCCTCACCATCTGGTGTTCATTCCCCATATCCCGCGGCCTTTTAAGCTGAATATCCCGCCCTTTCTCAACCTCCATGTCCTCCTCATTAAGAAGCTCATCATCCCCTGACCCATGATCCTCAAATCCAGGACTATCCTCAACCCCAATTCGGTCCTGAACCTCACCCCTAGTCAAAACATTACTAGATGCACAACCTATTTTCGATGCACACCCCTCCACCGTCTTAACAGACTCACTCGACTTCAAAATCTGCGCCGACGCAACCACCACATCGCACCCTTCAGAAATATGACCATATCTCTTACAAAGGTCGCAACGGACACAGGCAGCTATCAGATGATCGCTAGCCCCACAGCGAAAACACTTTCGTGTCATACACGGGTAGTACAGGAAACCCCTGTACCCCCACACCACTATGAAGTCCGGGATAGGCTTTTTTACCTGGACCCTTGCCCGATAGACCGCAGTATTCACCCTTGGGGCTTCTTCATACGGAACATTTAAACATTCTAAGACATTGCCAAATTTTGCCAGCTCTTTCTCAACTAATACCAACGGGGTGGAGGGCGCCAATCCCCGTACAAAGAAATTCATGATTCGGCCCTCAACCGGGTCACACTGAACCTTCACTCGGCCGCACATAAAGCCCCGACGCCACAGAGCTACTGCGTCGTCGGCATAGCGCAGAACCATTGTAAACTTGCCCCCCACTGCGGACCCATCGCCTCGATGGCGTTGCCATTCTTCAGCTCTTCGTACACACGAGCAATCAAACTGACCGGATTCACAATGCTCTCCGGCGAGAGTAGCACAAAGCGGGGAAAATCGGGCCCCGACATCGCCGACATCTTGCCGGCGATGCGAAGTCGATTTACCGCTGGCAAACAGGGTAAACTAAAAATTTAAACGAACGGTAATTATGTAGATAACGGCCTCCACCCCAACTTGCGTTTTCTCCTACCTTGCGTTGATTTTTAATATACATCTTGGTTTGCTTAGTGTTTTTTGGGGGGGTGGACGAAAAATTTAGTTTTTATTTTTGGTGGGAACGGCTTTTTTTTTTTCCACTCGAAAGCGATCTCCTTTAGATTTAATGGCGCCGACTTCCTTCTTCCAGATACTAGATGCGCAACGCCATCTGGTGGTAGCGGTTAAAGTCAGGCACGGAAAAGCAGACGATGGTGAAAATGGTCAATGGAAAAATACTGACCATTAGCCTCCTGTAACCGGCCAGGGGAAAACCAACTGCCTCCTGTGACCAAACAGGTTGGGGTATATATCATTAACTTACCCCCGGAGGGGGACGTCGTAGACGGAACGCCGGAGGCGTTCGAGTAACGGAAAATAGTGACTAATGAGCCTTATTGAAAGAGGCCCGCAGGGCCGATGTGAGGCGCGGAGCGCCGAGAGTGGTTAAAGTTTGTTAAAATTTAAAGCTAGTTAATTTTTTCCTTAGATAACCTCTCTAAACAGACGGCTGGTGGTTCGTCACTTGAACTACTTTCAAAGCAAATTCCGTGTCTAAACTGATTGCTGTCGTCATGGTTTCTTAATTGAAGGAATCATGGCTGTCATCAAAGCGAGGCCTGGCTTCAAGCGCTGTCGCTAGATGGCGTTGCGTGTTTGGAAGACGGAAGTCGTCGCCATTAAAGTTAGCGGAGATCGCTTTCGAGAAAGAAAAAAAAAGGCATTCCCACCATAAATAAAAACTAAATTTTTCGTCCACCACCCCAAAAACACTAAGCAACCCAAGATGTATGTTAAATATCAACGCAAGGTAGCAAAAAACGCAAGTTGGGGTGGAGGCCTTTATCTACATAATTTCCAAAACAACAAAGGAGAAACTAACAAGATAAGAGGAAAAAGGTTTTATCAAACCAAGCTTTTATAATGTTTTATTTAGTGGCAACAATACAGCTTAATTTTGCAACAATAAACAATAGATACATTTACCTCTCGCCATAACGAAATGTCCAATTGTTACAACAATCAATTCGTAGTAATGAGTTAGTACCATTAGAACACGAACCAATGAACCGATTTGAAAATTTTTTTCTTTATCATAAATTATCATCGATTCTGCATAAGTGTGTCAAATTGCAGCTCCCTAGCTTGTCGGAAAGTTGGTTTAATATTGATTACAAGATTTGACCTAAACAA
>JAHWFO010077051.1:0-10568 GCA_023313115.1 Rhysida immarginata | reverse complement strand
CTAAATACATTAAAAGTAAAGTCAGAATTTTGTTTTATTTTATTTTATTTTATTTTTTAGTACGTCAGTTAAAATTGTAGGGAATAAAAAGCAATCAGTAAAATCTATCTATATATATAAAGAAGGATGTTTGTGGGTCTGTCTGTGGGTCTGTCTGTGGGTGGGTCTGTGGATCTGTGTGTACGTTTTTTATACAAATCTACAGTTTTATTCCGATCTTGATAAAATTTCGCATACATGACCTTTAAAGCATGAGGAAGGTCACTGTCTACCTCAGATTTCGGAAAAATAATAAATATCGATAAAAAATCGATATTCATGGTTATGGCAAGGCATATTAATGAGAAATATCTCATGACCAACAATGCAAGGCAAAGTTGGTACAACAATAGGTATCAACAATGGTATCAGCACGCAATTCACAAACACACTGCATGAACCAACAATATATATCTCATGACTAACAATGAAAGGAAAAGTTTGTGCAAGTGTAATTATCCCGGGCAACGCCGGGTACCTCTTCTAGTAGTAACTAAAACTGAAAAACCTTGTAAACTTTTCATCATCATCATCAATATTATTTATAATTATTTTTATAAGAAATCAATGCAAAACAGAAAAAACAGAGATATGGAAATGTGGAGATAAAATTTCCTAGGTAACGAATGACTGCAAGAACTAAGAAATGAACAAGTCCTACCGCACATGTGATGCTATTGTATTAAAATTGAAACACTGCATTGTATTAATTTTACATTAGCAAAAATGCGGCAACCCTATGGAAGAGACACGGGTTTTTTAGCTTAGATTAGCGCGAGCCTTGATCATAGCTGCTTTCGTGGCGGTTCACGTCCTGAATACGTTAGGCTACGTACGGCTCGTGTGATAAGAATTACGTACACTTTTTGTAAATAGGAAAGCTTTAATTTAGCCGGAAAAGCAAGAAACGAATGGGGGGAACACCAATGCATCATAAGCAAAACGTATATCACATACCTGTGCTAGAAAATGCAAGGAATTTTAGCCCGGATTAGCTGGAACACTGACTGTAGTGTCAAACGACGCTGTACTCCTCTTGAACATGCTAAGCCTTGCCCGCCGAACTGTGTGATAACAAGTACGTACGTTTTTTGTTAATACGACAGATTTTAATTAGATGAAAAAACTCTGAAAGTAATGTGAAAACGTCAATGCAGCACAAACAAACGTATTTCAAATACCCTGGTTTGTCAGATACGTAGATTTTTAGCTTGAATTAGCCTGCGCGCCGAAAGTAGCGACTAGACGTCGCTGTACACCGCCATTAGGCCTCGTGCGATCACCTCGAAATCAACTGCGTGAAAATATGTTAGCGGGGAGAGAATTTAATTAGGATAAAAAACAAAAACAAAACGATGAAACAGTTGGGTAACCCCTAACAAAAGTACAGAAATACATATCTCATATACCTTTGACTGAAGACACAGTGTTTTTAGCAAACACAAACGCGTGAACAATGCAACCGTGAGCGAACGCGCTGAACAAACAACAACGCCCCAGCGTCCGTGACCTAGCAATCACCACCCACGCTTGAGCACACACTTGCGTACAAAGCGTATCACTCTTGTATCCTAATACCATAAGTGAACAGAAAAAGTTGTATAGTATATGAGAGAGAGAGAGAGAACAATTTTTAGAATACAATTTTAAACAACATTTTGCAAACTTGCATTGGTTATGTAGGAGAGAGAGAGAGAGAGAGAGAGAGAGAGAAGGGATGGGTGACTGAATATCGCGAGGTAGGGGAATCAAACGGTGTCCTCCACTTTCGCCCCCTCCACTCTCGCCCCGTCCACTTTCGCCCCTCAAATTTTCCCCCTTTCTACTTTCGCCCCCGAATTCCACTTTCGCCCCGGCGCCATTTTATGGTAATCTTATCGCCAATATATTTTATCGAGGCCCTGAAGAGAGGCTAAGGCTATACGCAAGTAACTTGAATACAACAGCCAGGGTTTCAAACGGTTACCCTACACATGATCGAATATCACTTCGTCGAACCACATATAATCGAAATCAGGCCACATTTAATCGAATATAAGGGAATTTTAAGGGGTTGATATTAAAAAAATCATTCAATAACTGTGGAAATGCACTCATATGGCATTGAATAATGAACCTAAAGGGTTCAAAATACGTATATGTCTAATTAAAATTCTTTTTGTGGACAAGAGGTTTTCCTTTGTTATTATTAAAAAAAAAATCGGTTATTAAAAAAATATTTAAAAATTTTTTAACATCGATTATTGTTGTTTTTTTTTGTTAATTGATTGTAAGTTAAACAATATCAACAACATCAAAAGACAGAATAATTGATCTTTTAAAATTGTTTTTTTTTAATAAAATTTTTATTTGAATTTTTTAGTTGGATCTGAATAAATTTATTTCAGTTCACAATAAAATCTGATATGTGGATATACTTAATAAAATTGATAATATTTAATCTTTAAAAAATCGATTAATCGGTCAATAAAAATATCTTCGAGGCATGGCCAGAAATTTTCTACTGTAAGAATTATAATAATAAATAAAAACAAATGTAAATAGCAGTTAGCTTTCATGGCCGCAGTGGCGCAATTGGTTAGCGCGTTGGCGGTCCGAGCCAAAGGTTCCTGGTTCGATTCCGGGCTGCGGAATTTTCTTTCCTATTTTTCATCATTAATTTAAATAAAAACATTCATTAATAATATAATTTTCCATTTCAATAAAATATTCTTTGTTTTACATCGATTATTGTTTTTTTTTTTTTGTTAATTTATTGACTGAATAGTTGGATCTGTGTTAATGTACTTATGTTTATAGTATATTATGTGTTAATGTACTTATGTTTTGTGTAATAATTATGATGCGAATTATACTAAAAATAACAACTATATTAAATTACTACTAAAATACCGGGAAAAATCAGGGAAATAATAATAAGATAAAAAAATAATAGAACCATCGATGTAATTGTTTTAGTGTACTGATGTATTGTAACAATCTGGTTTGTGATCCTATGGATTCATAATTAAAAATTAATAAGAAGAACGAAATATAGTTAACACATTTAAAAAAAAAAAAAAATTAAAAAAAAAATCATTTCGTTTTTTATTGTAAATGACGTCTTCATGCCGGGTCAATCATTAAATTATTATTATTATTAAAATTACATTAAGGATTAATAGCACAGCAACAAACATCAATAAGAAAACTAAACCGTATGCTTTTTTTTAACCTTTTATTAACATTTTATTTAAGGTTTGTTGCTGTTGACCAATGCTGGGCAAAATCCGCCAGTGCAAAAGAAAAAGTACAGAGCCATTGAAACAAGACATCAAAATATTAGGAATCAATTCATCAATGGGACAAAAAAGCCTCATTGAATATATTGATGCAGCGAGTCATTTGTTAAACATAACAGACGTTTAGGGAAAATGTGTTAATAAATCATCTTTTTCTTGTTTTTGAAAGATTGTTTGCGTTTTTTTTTTATTTTCTAAACCCTATTATTTCTTTTAAAACAATTTAGATTTTAGGAAAGCTTTAATTTAAATCATTCTTAATTAAAAGGAGAATTTCGTGGGTTAGGTTAGGTAAGTATTCTAAATAACTGAATTCTTAGTTTTCTATTTGACTTGTTAACCTCTCTGCAGGGTCTTTTTTTATGAAAGTGGGTCCTAAAAGTATTTTTGCAGGGGGCGAGTGTGGAAGGGGTGAAAGTGGAAGGGGCGATAGTGGACGCGGCCAAAGTGGAAGGGGACAACTTCACGGGGCCAAAGTGGAGTGAACCAATCAAACAACGCGTTTATCAACCTCTGTGAGGCAAAGTTGTGCAAATTTGTATAGAGAGAGAGAGAGTCAAGTATGCCTCAGCAACATTGAGAAATGTGAAATTTGTATTTTTATTTTAACATTTCAACCAGGTTCAACCCTGAGAAAAAACAACCCTTCATGCGAGGAAAGGCAATCAGTGAGAGAGGCAAAAATGAAAATAAAACAAATTTCAAACAGTCCACCTTTAAAATAAGCTTAAAGTTAGTGAATAAGTACATTTCATCAGGCTGTGTGACCTAGCTGTATTTATAAGCATGTATATGCGAATTCAGACACCTGTCAAACACTGCATCAGGATGTGGGAGCAAACAAACAACCACTCAAACGAGACAATGCAATGCAATTTTTTAAAAATTAATTGAAACTTAAAAAACAAACTGAACGCCTTGAAACAGAAGTAGTTAATTAGAAGGGAGTGTAAAGTAATACGGGAAAAATTTGGTTGTGGTAGAAACAAAATGATAATTAGTAATTAGGTAAAAACACCTTGAGGTAGCAGTTACTTTATGTCACCCCTAGATAGTGGGTATATATAGCACGCCCTGAGTATCTTATGTTATACGATAAAATCACAAAGAGCCCCTTTTGCAGTGAACCCCAACACCCAGTGCATAACTAAGAATATGAAATTAATTTTATCATCATCAACCTCAAGGAATCAGAACGTGGCTGCCATCACGTGATTAAACAAGGAGATGGCCGCAGTCACATGAGTGACCACACCCAAAAGAAGTACCACCAGCAAAACATAAGGACCAACACCCAAAATAAGGAGCACCACCACCATCAAAAATAAAGAGCACAGCTGAAAAGCCCACATCCGAAAATTAGAAAATGGCCGGTAAAAAATTAAGATTAAAAATTGAAATGAACAATAAAATTTAAAAATAATCATATCAGCTGTGACGTCATGGGTAAAACCCATCACGTGACCTGAAAATGGCCGCCTGTGACGTCAGGCAGAGGGTGTGTGGGGTCACGTAACACGAATACTGCACGCTGATTGGCTGAATTTTGGGCCGCCTACCTCAGTATATATGCATATAGAGTAAGACCTCCACTACTTTACTGGAATAAAATATAGAAGATGTAACTTCGTATTTCTTTTCAACTATGACTTGTTTCCATTCCGATTTTGCTAATTGTAATGGCCTTTTACAACGAGAGCCTATTGATGTAATGAGGAAATGTATTCTAAAGGTTGAAAAATTTTCTGTCAACATGCATCAAAGTTGGTGCATTATGCGTTCTTGGATGATAATACAGGCAGGCTAACGATGAAAAAATTTTTTGAATGAAATTGCCTTTTTCTTGTCGTTTTTAGTGTGCTGAATCAGAACCTGCTTTTAGATTCTATCACTTCACGTTTCCAAGTTATAAACACAGAGACTACAATGTTAAAGTAATGGATGTGAAAGGAAGCAGCTGCAATGTTAAAGTATCCATATTTTTGTGCCACAAAGAAATTAATCAAACCTTAAACACAGAAAAATATTAAATGTTTTATTGAAAAATAAGAAATTTGTAGGTGACAGAAAAAACTGAGGTCAGCACACACAATAAAAGAACAACATAAGAATTAGTTGCTCTTAACGTTAAAAAAAGTTTTAAAAAAATGGGTTTTCAATTTTTTTTTTGACTTGTGGAATTGAAAGACTGTAATTTTAATCATATTTTACTTAACTATTTTAAATATTTTAATCAATTTTTTTTATATATTGTAAATTTTTCCTTCCCTGTGCTACCATAGTGATGGCTTATGGACACATATATCGCATGTTTTGGATGATTTTTTTCCTTTATCACGGAGTTATATCCGAAGAAGAAGAAGCTTCCGTCATCACCAGAGAGTTCGAGAGGATACCACTCTATCATGCACTTTCAACGTTGGAAGAAATCATTAAAGGTTAAAGTTTTTGTATAAGCAGTTAGTCTTTCAAAATAAATAATTTGAATCCAAAACATAAAAGCTGTATGCATTTAAAATTTCTTTCTGTTTAATTTTATCATTAAATTCTTTCAATGATACAGGGTGATCCTAAAATCGCTTTTCTCAAAATGTTATCCCTAAATCAGACACAAATTAGGCGAACAGCATTATTGAATTCAGTTGGTAAAGAAATTTGAAAATGATCCTCTATTGTAGGCCAAGATGAACGCGACGACTCATACTTATGGGCAGTGTTGATTTTCACTGGTTGTTTTGCATTGAATCAGAGATAAGAGATTAGCGATTGCAATATTACCGTATTTTGGCTTCACTTTTTTTTTTTTTTTTTTTTTTTTATTTTCACACTGATTCCCGAAATCAATTCTTACTTTACTAAAATAATATTTATTTTATGAAAACAGTTCTGCTAGAGTGATGACATATTGCAGAAGTAATTTTTAGAAAAGATAATGCTCTGATGATAAACCAAAAACGATTTCAATAAAACAATGGGACTGAAAAAATTACTATTGTATATAATGAAATTAGGTACAAGTTTTAATGAATTAATAAATTTAATCTCTTAATCCGCAAAATAAATACGGAAAAACCCAATTAAAAACAACAAAACTTAAAAAATAATACCGTATTTACTCGATTCTAAGGCGCCTTCGAATGTTCGGCGCATGCTGATTTTTGAGACCATTTAAAAAAAAAAAAAATTTCTTGAATCTAAGGCGCACCAAAAAACAACATGTTTTAGTGTAATATGTACATATTTTTATTAAACAATTTTAGCAAAATAATCTAAAAAATTAGTTAAGGCATCGTTATCCAACGATAAAAGTGTTTTAGCATCAAAAGGTTACGAGCAATAGCGGCTCGTGACTATAATAAGTGGAGGGGCACAAATACAAAATTTCAGGTCCTTAGGCCTTTTCATACAAAAGTTGTATTTGGAGCCTCGCGCCGCCTGCCGAGGCCTCAGAGGACTATATCAATTTTAGTGTGTAATAGCTAAAATTTTAAGCAACGCATTATAAATATAAAACATTTCAGGGTTCTGGACTCCGGTTTTAAATTTATACTTGATTTGAGATTGACTTATAGAATTTTTAATATAGATTAGCTAAATTTTTAAATACCACACAATGATTAAACAAAATGTCAGGACCGTAGGCCTTTCCGTTCAAATTTTATAGCTTCAATTGTATTTGAGGCCGCCAGGCGCCCCCAAGGCCTATACCAGCCTCCTTGTATATTGACAATAATTTTTAAGTAACGCACTGTAAAAATATAAAAATTTTTTCTTAGGCCTTTTTATTAGTCAAATGTTAGAGCTTATTTGTGATTTGGGCTTCAGGACCCCTGTGGAGACCTAAGAGCCTTAAAACAATTTTCGTGTATATTAGCTAAATTTTTTAGTAAACTACTATAAGTATACAAATTTTCAGATTTCTAAGCCTTTTCGCTCAAACATTATAGCTCTGTTTGTGTTTAGGGCCCCTACCACGGCCCCAGAAGACTATATAAGTTTTAGTGTATAAGAGCTAAAATTTTAAGTAACACACCATAAATATGCAAGAATTCAGATTTCTGGACTTACGGTTCAAAAGTTATAGCTTGATTTGTGACTGGGGTCTCAGGGCCTCTGTCGTGACCGAAGAGCCTTCTACCAGCTTTTAGTGCATATTAGGTAAATTTTTAAGTAATTTTCTCTAGGTAATCAAAATTTCAGATTTCTAGACCTTTTCGTTTAAAAGTTGTAGATTTGCCTGTGTTTGGGACCTGTGGGGCTCTGCTGGGGCCTATATTACTTTTTTTATATATTTGCAATATTTTTTTAGTATCACACTATGAATAGATAAAACTTCAGGTTCCTAGGCCTTTCCGTTCAAATGTTATAGCTTCAATTGTATTTGGTGCCTCGAGGCCCCTGGCGGGGTTCTAGAGGCTTATATCAGCTTCCTTCTAAATTGACTTTATTTTTTAGTGCCAAACTAAAAATATACAAAATTTCAGGTTTCTAGACCTTTCCGTTCAAAAGTTATAACTTGATTTGTATTTGAGGCCTCGGGATCTTCTGGTGGGCCCCAGAAGCTAATACTTCATCCGCACTACCTGAACTAGCTTGAAGTAAACCAGTTTAGATGCTATTTGAAAACAGTTTTAGATTAAACTAGTTTAGAGAGCTAAATATGCTTCCGCACTTGAAATAGTTCGAACGAGTTAAAAACATTTGCACAATGCCTCATGGGGTTGAACGAGCAAAGAAGCATTCATTTCCCGAGCGTGAGCGATTTCGAAATTTCATCACAAGGTGTCCTTCCTTCTCTATAAACAAGCAGAATGCCAGCTATTTCAATTGTATTATATGTGGTTTTGTAACCATGATAAGTTCAAAAATAAATAAAAAAAATTATGTAAATTTTTTTTTAATAAATTAATACTGTGTCAAAAAATGCTACACAGCTGAATAAAGTTAAAATCTTTCGACGTTTTCATGGTTCTCTTCAGATGGCAATTTAAAATTCATTATTAATAAATTAATAAAAAATACAGCTATGTAAATATTTTGAAAATAAATTGTTCAGTAAGGGGTCCATAGTGCTGTTTCTATCGATAAAATTGGTAGAGACTTTACAACACAACAACAAATAAATTAAAAATAAATTATCGAAAATAAATTATTTACTGAGTAAAAAAATAAAATGCTACACGTAAAAGGACATCTGGCAGCAGATTTGGGAATTCGCTCTCGCACGCATTTTAGCATTGAAACGGAGCAGCATGCTCAGGGCTTGTTAATCTCGAAGGCGTCGACTCCCGAGAGAGAGGCAAGGCCACAAGGCAAGGCGATCTAAAAAACAGAGCATCGCATCAGCGCACGGAATTCTGGGATCCCACAATTCCACGCTCGAAGCTAGTTAAACTGTCTCAAGAAGGTTTGGGAAACTCGCTTAATCTGAGACAGTTTCTAACGCCTGAAACCGGTTTCGTTTAAACCAGTTGTGTACGCACTTGAAAATCGGAACTAGTTCGGCAATCTAAACTAGTTTGGAAATGCTAGTGCGGATGAGGTATTATATCACATTTCTTGTATATTTGTTATATTTTTTAGTACCACACTGTAAATATATAAAATTTCAGGTTCCTGGGTCGTTCCGTTCAAATGTTATAGCTTCAATTGTATTTGGGGCCTCGGAACCTCCGGTGGGGCCCTAGAGGATTATATCACTTTTCTTGTAGATTGATTTTATTTTTTTTAGAACCGCACTACATATTTAAGAAATTGCAGGATTTTTGCCCTCTTTGTTCAAAAGATAAAAAAGGAACCATGAAATTCATCCAAGTCACCTCTGAGGGGCCCCGGGCCACCCAAGAGGAGTCGCTATATTTTTCGTACCGTCCTCTGTATTGGGCCTACGTGTGTAGAAAATTTCAAGTCTCTAGGTCAATCCTTTCAAAAGTTATGGCGTGTGACATACATCTTAAATACATCTGTACCGTTGTTAATAGGGTTTTAGATGATGCTAAAACCCTAAAAAGTTCGCCTTAAAATCGAGTAAATACGGTACTGTGCCCGCGCCACGAGAAGGCGGCTGCGTTTCCAAAATCTCTCACATAGCGCGCTGCTGCCTTGGCCAATCCATTTTGCTAAAGGGTAGGGGTAGTATACTGCAAAGTTACTCAGGGCTTGGAAAAAGTTATTTTTGTACATGGAAATTCGTGCAAAAATGGTAAAAGGGAAAACGTTACATTCTGAAGGAAAGAAGGTTGCTCTGAACGTCATTTCATATTTTGATGATGTTGCGAAAAAGAAACTGACAATGAAATGATGGGGCCGCTGTCTTTAAAAATATGAAGAATTAATTCTTCTACATGACGATGGGATATTAATAACACGAGCCAAAAAGGTGTAATACTGTATTGAATAAATGATGTGTTGTTTTATTATTTCATTGAGTTAATTAAATTGTTTTCGATTAGGCATTTAAATACGTGAATATTTCTAGGGATGGTTTTCCCTTAATTTTGAAGTAACTCTGCACTGAAAAGTTAATTTAAAATGACAAACAAAAATTGATGTTCTGTAGGGAAGCATTTGTTTCTTTCTCCAGCATAACTACTTCTACCCTATAAAAAAATGGATTGGCCAAGCACCTAGAGCGCCATGTGAGAGATTTTGGAAACGCAACCGCCTTCTCGTGGCGCGGGCACAGTAGTAAAAATTTTTATTCTTATAAAAGGCTCCCCTACCCTTGTAAAAATGTGAGCCTCCAGATTAAAAAAATAATACTCCAGTGAAATAATAGTTCTCAGTCTACAAAAAAACATTTACAAATAAAATCTTATTTATTACATAATTGAGGTGCTCTTACATTTGCTGAGACGAATTATGAATACAAAGTGGAAAAACAATCTTGGAGCATAAAAACTGGATGAATAACAATGGCGGAGGTGTGTAGGTGATTGAAGAATTTTCTTACATTTAAAAATGAAAAGGTTGAAGGACTAAATTTGGAGTTGAATTTCGAAGACGCAAATTTTGAAACATAATTTTGAAGAACGTAGAAAAGTTTAAAAACAGTCCAAATTTTGATGTTATGCCAATTAATAGTCCGAAAAGAAAGAAGCAATGTTTATGGTTAATTCGTAACACTGAACGTTTTCGAACGGAACCAGCCGTTTTTCTTCAAGAGCACTTACATTGGAGAGTGATACAACAAATAAAAATTTAGTTAAGGCATCGTTAGAATAAAATAGAATAAATACAAAATTTTTT
>JAHWFO010077050.1:0-24138 GCA_023313115.1 Rhysida immarginata | reverse complement strand
CCCCCTTCCCCCGTGGTTCTACACAACTATATTTTAAGAATACGATGGCTTCGTCCAAAGTATCAACGCTGAAGTCGGCAACGGTGTCTTTGCTGGCGCCTGACGGTAAAAGTGTGTCCTGCGAAAGGGCCTACAAGGATGCTTGTTTAGATCCTAGGTTTGCTGCATTTGACCTAGTATTTAATGAAATGCTGGAATCTCTCAGGAATGACATAAACACCAAGTACAATGCACTGGAGGCGAAGGTCGACTTCTTACGGACAAGTTTTGAGGAGAATTTTAATGGAATCAACACGGAAATTCAAAACTCTCGAGCAGACGTTATCAACAAGATAAATGATCTTAGAATAGCCTTTGAAAAATGTTCCGGGACTCCAAAGGCGGGAAACTCCAAGGAAGAAAATAAGGTAAGAGAAAATTTTCAACCTATCTCCATTGATAAAAAAGTGCATGGACTGGAGTCCATGGAATCAAGTGATGAACATGACTGTTCGGCAAACGGTGGCAACAAAAGAAGCCATTCCGACGGAAGTGATGGGGAATTGGAAGACAGCGCCTGGCCAGTTGTTCGTAACAAAAAACCCAGAAGGGGGACGAGAACGGAAAATTCCCAGATTAAGGTAAGTGAAAAAAGAGCTATTTATATTCCTCCTATTATCGTTAGACACCACGGGAAACCGATTAAGGAAGTGCTAAATGAGATAAAAAGTCACGTAACGTTAGACAAGATTACTGCACATACCGGACGCTCAGACACTATCAAGATAAAATGCCACGACGAGGACACACACAAAACCCTCGTGTCAGGAATCAAAGCAAATGGCGTGCTTAAAATCCAGCATCATCAGCTCAAGTCTGAGAAGCTATTAAAATACGTTGTCCGTAATGTGGACATAACCTATGACATGGAAGATTTTTGCGCAGATCTTAGAAACGCTAACTACTTCCCCGATAAGTCAGTTAGACTTAAAAAAGCAAATGGTGCAGTTGAGATGCCAATGGTCCTAGTCCTCTTACAAAACACTGAGCATAATAAATCTTTCCTAAATTTAAAGCGCGTGGGTCCACTTGCTGTAACGGTTGAATTGTTTAGGGGCAACAAGAAGCCCTTACAATGTTACAATTGTCTACGTTTTGGGCACGTGTCCCAGGGCTGCACAGAGTCACCGCGTTGCAACAAGTGCGCGGGCGACCACCAGTCACGGGACTGCACAAATATAAAAGGTAAAGACCCTCCTAAGTGTATTCGATGTGAAGGCCAGCACACATCGAGTTATAGTAAATGTCCCAAATACCCACAAGTTAAAAGGAATAAAACTTCCAAAGTAACTGAGGGAAGATCTTTCGCATCGGTTGCTTCTACTTCTATTGGTAAGGGAATCGCTGACCACGACGAATTGATTAAAATTCAAAGGTATCTGGGTAACCTAATGAATATGTTAAAGGATAGTGGCAAAGCGTTGCCGCAGACCACTCAAACTGAGACAAGAAAATAATCATGGATAGACAGCCCTACAAAGTTATAAATCAAGGTAAGCTACGTTGCACTATATGGAATGCGAGGGGCATCCCTCGCAAGTGTCATGAGTTCTACGATTTCCTCACAAGCTGGAACATCGATGTTGCCTTCCTGTGCGAAACCCATCTCAAACAGAGTAAGGCTTTCAACCTACCAGGGTACTATGTTTACCGGAAAGATAGGCCCCCTAAAAAAGCTTCAGATCCAGCTTCTGGTGGGGTAGCTATTGTTGTCAAAAAAGGTATTAACCACACTAAGATTGTCACACCTAAACTTGTCAATATGGAAGCAGTTTCCATTGTCATCAAAGATGCTGATGTTGGAGAGGTGAAGTTTACTTCCCTATACAACCCACCCAGGCACAAGTTAGACCCTCGCGACTTAGATGAACTACTGTCTGGGCCCACTCCAGTCGTTATAGCGGGTGATTTGAATGCGAAACACCCACACTGGAACTCCAGGTGCACTAATCAAAGTGGTTTGGTACTTTATAGGTACATGGTAGATCAGATCGACACTTCGGTTATTGGCCCTCTTGAGGATACATACTACTGTGATCACTCACCCGCTAGTGACGTGCTCGACATTGCTGTTCTCAAGGGGTTTTTCAAACCCTACAATATTTTTACAGTGAATGCCTTGTCGTCTGATCACCTACCAGTTGCACTAAATTTTGAGGGGATAAATATTGACCTGAGAATAAATCTTCGTTGTAGGCAGGACTGGAAATTTTTTAGAGAACTTATGAATGACAGTAACATTCCCTATCAGGATCCCGTCACCAGCAGTGACATTGACGAAAATGTCAAAAAGGTCACTCACTCCATCAAGATGGCTACAAATGCTAGTGCTACTCCGGTGGATTGCAAGCGGCCAGACCACCTGGAACTTCCTCCCTCCATCAGGCAACTCATCCACGAAAAAAACCACTTCAGAAGACTTTGGCAGCGTACCAGATTTCTCCACTTCAAGACGAAGTACAACAGGCTATCCCGCAAGGTAAGTGATCAGATTAAGGATTTGAGGAATCAGAGATGGAACGACAAAGTTAAAAGTCTGTCCGTCCAGGATAACTCTCTCTGGAGTATGGTCAGGGCCCTTAAAAGCAAAATAACTATTGTTCTTCCTCCTTTGCTTACAGAGGGTGGCGATTTCGTTAGCAATGACCAGGACAAAGCACAAATTATCGCCGATTCACTGAAGAGCCAATTCTCTACGCCCAATAAGGATGATCTGGTCAATATTACTCGTGAAGTCAAAGACGTGTGTGATAGGTATGACCACACACAGCACGCTCTTGGCTCTCCTGATGTCATTGGCACCTCTGAGATATGGGACATCATAAAGCGCCTCAAAAGCAAAAAGGCAGCCGGCATCGACACCATTACCAACAGTGCTCTCAAGAATTTGCCTCCCAGTGTCATCTGCATCATCACCAAGGTCATGAATGACTGCTGGCTTAGCGGCCATTTCCCTAGTGCCTGGAAGGACTCAGTCATCGTCACCATTCCTAAACTTGGACTGGATCCTGCTCTTCCCACAAGTTATAGGCCCATTAGCTTGTTGCCCATGCTTTCCAAGGTCTTTGAGCGCACTATACTCAAGAGGTTCAACGACTACTGCGAGGCAAACAACCTCATTCGTAGTGAGCAATTTGGTTTCCGTCCAGGCCACTCTTGTCAGCTTCAGTTATGGAGGCTCGTTGCTGATTTAAACGGTCCTCTCAACCTCTCTATGTTTGGTGGTCTCGTTTTCCTCGATGTCCAAAAGGCCTTTGATCAAGTCTGGCATGATGGGCTCATTTACAAAATGATTACCTACGGGTTCCCTGACGACCTAATTGCTCTGGTTCGCTCCTTCCTGTCAAAGAGGACTTTTCGTGTTAAGGTTGGGGACTGCTTGTCTGAACCCTGCGATGTTAATGCTGGTGTACCCCAAGGCTCTGTCTTGGGGCCAGCATTATTCAACTTCTTTATCCATGACTTTCCCAAGTTTACAAAGTGTAATCTTTACTTATTTGCTGACGACGGGTCCATCATGACCTGGGCACGAAACCCAGCACATGTCATCACTCGACTACAAAAAGCTTTACATCAGTGCGAGAGCTGGTTCACAAAGTGGCGATTAAAGCTGAATGTCAAAAAGTGCAAAGTCATGTTTATCACTCGCAAATGCAAAAACCCTCCAAAGCCTCTCTTCTTATTTGGCAAGAAACTTGAGTGGGTAAAATGCTACAAATATCTTGGTGTCATGATCGACTCCAAACTAAATTGGAACGACCAAGTCCAATACGCGCTCAACAAAGCAAAGAAAGCGAGGTTTAGTTTGATTGCACTTCTGGGGCGAAACAGCGCTCTTGGTGTGGATAACAAACTCTTGATATACAAGGTTGTGATTCGTACTATCTTACTTCATGGAATGCCTGCTTGGGCTTCTATTTGCAAGTCTAGGTGGAAGGATCTCCAGACCTTCCAAAATGTTGCTCTCCGGTCCATTGCCCAACTTGACAGAAGAGTTGCCAACAACCACTCTATCTATGAGGATCTGGGAATGACCCACATAGGCACCGTTGTCCAGACTCTTATGAAGAACATGCTACCCAAGATGGAGAATCATGAAAACACCCTGGTTTCTGGTATCCTGGACCACCCACTCGCTGTTAAGGGTCCCCTCAGGTTTCGAAGACCCCGCCATGTCCTGGATGTCTGCTTTGATGACGTTAACAAGGCCGTCTTCCCCAACTATTGGATCTTCTAGATCCTGCTGATTTTTGGGGACTCTATTCGTCAATCCACAATCTGACTCGTCCCTTATCGGGACTCATTCTCTGGAGGACTAAAGAGGTTCATCAGGCTTCTCTCCCAGTTCAGTGTACTTCCTCTGGTTTACTTTTTGGGCGAGCGTGCAAAGTGAGCTTGGCTCCTGGACCACTCGCGTCTTTCTTTTTCACTACACTGTTCGATTGTCGATTGTTGTTGTTCAGAAGGTTCTATCAGAAGGTTCGAGCTACTCTTAGATGGTATAGATTGGATAAGGAATGTAATTGAAGGCACACTCTTTTAAGGTCAGCGGTTTTTTTATATCCTATTCTTTAAGGCTGTTTTTTTCTACAGATCTTATTCTGGAAAAGCCCTTTTCAGGGCTAGCAGTCTGACTATTCTTTACTGACTATTATTTTAAATTTTATCATAATGCCAGACTCAGGCAAAGCGTTAAGTGGCATTGCAAGCCAAAAAACAAGTGACGGTAAATATACATATGGCGAGATATATAAAGATGCCTGTAAAGATTACAGATTCGAAGCTTTTGATGCTATAATTAAGGATAAGCTAGAGGTTTTGCGCCAAGAAATGTGCACTAAGTATGATATTTTACAAGGAAAAGTCGAGTCACTAAAAGGGAACATAACTGAAATCCACGATAAAATTGCTAATATGAATGCTGAAATATCTGCAGCACGCAATGAAGCCAACAAGAACTTTAATAAGTTAGAGCAGTTCCTCAAAGATCAATTCTCTGCTCTGTCAATGAAAGGTAATCAGCCTACTGGTGTAACTTCTGACTATCTAAGAGACTCTTGTGAAACAGAGAGTGTGAATCCTCAGCCTATGGAAATTATCCCCTCCGGCTCAGGGAGTAATGATAACGATGGCAAAGACCCGATTAGTACAAATCGCAAACGGCTATACAATGATACGGATAAATGGATACCTGCAAAATCTAAAAAGGCTAAAAAAGGGTTGAAAATTGACAACATTAAGGATGTTGTTGATATAAATGATACAATCGCTGTTGCTTTTCGAGAAAGCAAGTCCGAACAGCGGAAAAATATTGAAAAGCCAAATACCAAGAGCAGCTCCTATATTCCGCCAATCATAATACGTACTCACGGTCAGCCAATCAAGCAAATCCTGGGCGAGATTCAAAAGCATGTGGCGATTAACCTAATTACTGTACACACAGGCAGAGCAGAGACGATCAAAATAAGGTGTCATGATGAGGAAACTCATAGTAAATTGGTGTCTGGCATTAAGGCTGATAACGTGCTAAAGATTCAGCATCATCAACTTAAATCGGAAAAAGTCCTCAAATACGTTATACGAAATGTAGACGTGACCTATGACCTTAACGATTTTGATGAAGACCTGAAAAAGGCCAACTACTTCCCTGAGAAAGTGATTAGGCTTAAAAAAGCCAAAGGATCAATTGATATGCCCATGATTCTGGTTCTGTTATCAAACACTGAACACAATAAGACACTTAAAAATGTGACCCGCATAGGGCCTTTAGCTGTCAGTGTTGAAATGTTTCGAGGTAATAAGAAACCTTTACAATGCTATAATTGTTTGCGATTTGGCCATGTATCTATGGGTTGCACGGAATCCCCCCGTTGTAACAAATGCGCTAAAGATCATCAGTCAAAAGACTGCCCAAATGTAAAAGGACAAGATCCCCCAAAATGTATTCGATGTAATGGACAACACACCTCCAGTTACACAAAATGTCCTAAATATCCGCAAGTCAGGAGAGTGCAAAGTGCTAAAGTGTCCCCGGAGATTTCCTATGCCTCAATGGTCTCCAAACAAGATAAGAGCATTAACGTGAATGATTTTCAAGAAATGTATAAACAAATTGGCAGTGTATGCAATTTGTTAAACGAACTGGGCAAGAAAATGCCACTGATGAGTGGAATACTTACGAATAAACACTGACAGTATGGCTGATCGATGTTATTCTATTACAAATCGAGGTAAACTTCGTTGCGTAATATGGAACGCCAGGGGGGTCCCCCGGAGGCGTGTTGAGTTTTACAACTTCCTAAACCAATGGGATATAGACATAGCATTTCTATGTGAGACACACTTAAGGCCAGACCGCGACTTCAGGCTACCTGGTTACTGTGTCTATCGTAAAGACAGAATTCTTCCCACTACAGTAAAGTCCCCGTCAGGTGGGTCAGCAATTATTATTAAGAAAGGCATTCATCATCGGGAGGAACCAACCCGAGACTATATGGGAATGGAAGCTGCCTCTGCTATCATTACTGATGCCACACTGGGAGAAGTGAAACTAGTGGCTCTATATAATGCGCCCAAGCATAAATTCGATGCCAATGAGCTCGACGAGCTGTTTTCCGGGAATATTCCCGTTATTATGGCGGGAGACCTGAACGCTAAGCACTCGCACTGGAATTCAAGATGCCATAACCAAAACGGTGTCCTTTTGTATGGCTACGTGCAAAAGCAATCTGATATTATTGCAGTAGGCCCTGTGGATGATACATATTATTGTGATCATTCCCCCTCAAGTGATGTACTAGATATTGTGTTGTTGAAGGGCTTCTACAAATCATTCAGTATCTATACTGTCAATGATCTATCCTCAGACCATAAACCAGTTGCACTAAATTTTGATAACGTAAACATTGACCTCAAAGAAGAACTGAGGCTCAAACAAGACTGGAAATTTTTTAGAGAAATTCTCAAAAATGATGACGACCCACTAAATAACGTACATAGTACGAGCGACATAGATACCAATGTGAAAAGGCTTACTGAACGTATAAATGCAGCTATTGACTCTAGTGCTTCTCCCTTAGAGTCGAAGCGAGCTGATCACCTTGATCTCACCCCAGAAATCAAACAATTAATTGAGCAAAGGAATAAGGTTAGAAGGCAGTGGTACCGAACTCGTGATTCATGGCTTAAGACCAAGTATAATAGGCTCACAAGAAGAGTTCACGAGGAGGTTAAAGCACTTCGTAATGACAGATGGAATGATAAAGTTAAGAGTCTGTCGACCCACGATAACTCTATGTGGTGCATGGTTCGAGCCTTGCAAAACAAGAAAGCCATTAATATCCCACCTCTGTTAGCCCAAAATGGCAAATTCATCACGAATGATGATGATAAAGCGCAGCTTATTGCAAGTTCACTTTCAGAACAGTTTGTCACGCCTACTGATGGTCGGCAAATAGGGCTTGATATGTCCGAGAAAGTAAAATCCTGCATAACTGGCTTCTATAATATTCACGGCAATGAATTCCCAAAACATAGCATTGATGTAAATGAAGTTCTAAGCATCATTAAAAATTTTAAAACGAGAAAAGCTCCAGGTAAAGACTATATTAAGAACACTGCTTTGAAAAATTTACCTCCAAATAAAGTTCAAGATATTGCAAAAGTGATTAACGACTGCTGGAAGAACACTTACTTCCCGGATGCTTGGAAGCAATCAGTTGTCTTAAGCATTCCTAAGCCAGGACAAAATCCTGCAAATCCTGTTAGCTACAGGCCCATCAGCTTGTTACCATCAATTTCCAAAATCCTGGAAAAAACAATTCTCAAGAGATTCATTGAGCACTGTGATGCCAACGATAACATCCGCGATGAACAATTTGGCTTTCGCTCAAACCATTCCTGCCAACTCCAAACATGGAGACTCGCAGCGGATATCAATGAGCCCCTTAATCTCTCTATGTACTGTGGGGTCGTTTTTCTCGATGTACACAAAGCCTTCGACCAAGTCTGGCACGATGGTCTTATTTTTAAAATGATTATGGATGGATTTCCTCAAGACATAATTACTCTGATACACTCGTTTCTCTCCAACCGGTTCTTTCAGGCCAGAGTTGGAGATAGTCTATCTCCTATGTATGAAGTAAAAGCTGGTGTCCCACAGGGTTCAGTCCTGGGGCCAGTATTATTCAATTATTTTATGCGAGACTTTCCAAGTCCTTCTAAATGTAAGCTCTTTTTTTACGCAGATGACGCTGCTATACTGACCTGTGCTCGTCAACCAGCCATAGTAGTCTCGCGGCTGCAGAAGGCTCTAAAGGAGTGTGAAAGCTGGTTTAGCAAGTGGAGGCTAAAATTGAATGTAGACAAATGCCAGGCGATGTTTGTCTCCAAGAAGAGAAAGAGATCATTAAATTCTCTAACACTATATGGCAAAAAGCTGGACTGGGTTGAAACTTATAAATATCTTGGTGTTGTTATTGACTCTAAACTTACCTGGACTCCCCACGCAACTTATGCGTTGAATAAGGCCAGGAGAGCCAAGTTTAGCTTGATTGCTCTGCTGGGCCGGAATAGTGCTCTAAACATTGATAATAAACTCCTGCTCTATAAGGTCATTGTTCGGACTATCTTGACCTATGGTATGCCCGTCTGGGCCACAATATGTAAAACTAGATGGAAAGAACTGCAAACGTTCCAAAACGTTACTCTTAGGACTATTGCGCAAAAAGATCGGAGAATTGTTCGCAATTCCTCCATTTATAATGACTTCAACATGACTCATATTGGCAAATACGTTCAAGGGCTCATGGAATCCATGCTGCCCAATATAGAAAATCATAGCAACGAGCTAGTCTCGGGCATTTTAAAGCATCCTATGCATAGAAAGAGATATCGTGATCCAAGGCATATACTTGATATTAATTTTGAAGACATTGATAATGTCTTATTTCCAGATTACTGGACTTCATAGGTCGTGTTTTATCTAATACTAGTGGTCTGCTTCTAGTCTAGACAGTCGTCAATCAAATTCTCCTCCACCAAGAGGAGGCAATTTTCTTTCATACTTTGGATGACCCTTGTGGGTACATCAGGCTTCTTTTCTAGCTCAGTGTATTTCCCTTGGAATATGATTATGAAGGGTGAGATTATGGAAGCTATGCTTCAAGTTCCACTTGAATACCGATACACTACACTGTTCGATTGTCGATTGTTGTTCTTTACTCACTGATGAAGGAAACTTCGTTTCCGAAATGTACATCTGAGTCATTAAAATTTATTATGTGGAATAGTGGTTTTGGAGTTATTTTTCTTTCTACAAAACACATTATTTTTTTTTTGTTTGTTGAGAACAATCACAAAAGCTGGATTGGAAATTAAACCAAATTGATCAGACTAATACGTTCACTGTTGCTACATATTCTTCTTGACGTCAGATCGACTAAGCTGTGGCAGAAAGCTGTAACGACTAATAGGACGCAGTGACAACCGCATGTTCCAAAACGAGGGCTTGCAGAAAGTAGAAAAGAGCTACGTTGAGGCCTACGATTTCCAGGAAAACTACTTGGATTTCAGAGACAAGACTGAAAAAGGAAGAAAACAAACAAGCAAAAATATTAACGGGGAAGGGAAAACGGAAAGGGGGGGGGGAAGGTAAAGGTCAAACCATAAGGAAATTAATATTGTTAGTTGGAACGCTAATACTAAAACTTAATACTACGCGTTCAAAGCAATCCTGGTCAAACTTGCAAGGTCTTGATGGCTGGCGGTAGTTGCTAAGTTGTAAAATTCCCATCCGCTTGAGATGTTTTACGGCAAGTTCGGCCTAACGAACACAGTTCAGGAAATATATACTTTTGTATTGAATAAAATTTGATAAATTAACAATCTTGCCTCGGTTTTTCTAGTTACAGGCGATCTCCAATCGCAAAGCCATTTAACGAGTGAACGTGGAAATGTGCCTCATTTCCTTCCAGGTTTTCGGGAACGGTACCGATTACGCCGATCCAAACGAAATCGATGCATCATAGAGGAAATGAAATCACTGTCGGCCTTCTCGACGACATAACTAACGTCTCGTTAGTTAACTGTGCATCGTCGTAACAGTTCTTAGGCAGAATGAAATGGCTGCATCGCTACAGTGTGCTGAGGACTGCATTGGGCGACTGCCTCTCTTGCTCCGCCATCCTCCTTGAGCCAGACGGTTCCTATCAGGCTGCTTGCGGCGTCGAAAAAATTCTGATTCAAATCCAAATAATTTTTAAAACAAACGATTGTCTTGCGCACGGGCCCATCGCACATCGGTGTTCGTTCTCGAGGACTTTTAAAAATTCCTTTTTCCATTTAAAGGCATTTAAGTTTGTTTACGCGCACAACAATAAAAAGAAATATTATTGGGGAAGACGTTAAGCTCTTCCAACAATAGACTTTTAAAATAATAAACTCTTAAAATCAAACGTCGTATTTTAATGTTATTATTTATTTCCGTAATAAAGATATTTTCTTGCCGCCTAGGTGGCGAAGTGGCTAACACGCTGACTTCTCAGGCTCTGGGTCGTGGGTTCGAGTCCCACCACAGGCATGGTTGTTTGTGTTTGTCCGCTTTTATTGATGATCCTGTGTACAAAGGCGTATTTCTCTATATCTCGTGTGCATATTTAAGTAATAAAATTGCAACTTTCTGTATACATTCGTTATTTGTAATTTACATCAGCTAGCCTCCATCCTACAGGAGGTGCGGGCTGCGAAAGGAAGGAAGGAAGGATATTTTCTTTACCTTAAGAAATAGCCCTTTGACTGGATGAACTGAATAAGAAACATTCCTACTAAGTTAGAATACTTATCCATAACTTACGTTATGATGGAAAAATTCACTTAAGAAAGATTAAAAGACTCAAAAAGTTGCGTTTCTAGCTAGAAAAGATTATAGACAAATTACTTATTCAGATTAAGGGGCCAGGGATAGAGTTGCTCAAAATATATGCTACAATATATAACTGTACAAAGTTCAGAAAGTTCTCACAATGCAATTCCTAACATTGTGATTTAACATGAAGAACACTGGTCCACGTTGCTTATTTCACCGGAACAAGTCAAGGAACTTATGACTACACCTGCTGTTGTGGCCGACATAATAAAGGCGATACCGGTATTTTCCTGTTAAGTCGTCTGTACTTAAGGGTACTCAAACTCAAATACACAAAGAAATGAACATAGAGATTATTGTACTTATATGCCATGCTGCACATCCTATACTTATGATTCACTCAAATTATGTAGCACATTATCATTTTCCATAGCCGGTCATAATTGAATGTAATTTGTTATAAACGTGGAGAATTGTAAAATACCCTAACAATGGCACAAGTCATTTACGCTAACATTGGGGATTATTGTATAACACTCACACTCGTAATTTGGTTGATTTCTGTGAAGAGACCATTACAAAACCACGACTGTCCATAGGTGTTGATAAAACTACTCCGTGGGTTAATTCACTAAAAGTGACGACACTTAGGTATATGTGAGAAAATGTCTGTAGTCGACAGGAGGTTAAATTTACAAAATGAGTCGGTTGGAGGAATGGGCATAAGGGAGGACTTGTTGCATCGAGTCGCTTAATAAAATGTGCCTAGGACTAACCTTTACGTTTATCGAAGAACACTCGTCCCTTTACGAATCGGCGTTTCACCTTCTGAGCCGCTTTTATTGCCGTTAATTTCTTCGGTGCCAGTTCGCGAAGCTTGCTGCGTAGTTTCCTTAACTACTTTCACTCTAATTTGGCCGTTCTCATTAAGGACTGTTCACATTCAGCGACTTCGCGTCGAATTCGCTGTATCTGGCGACTTCGACGCGATTTTGATTGCCGGAGCCGTTTCATATTCACCGAATTCGCGGCGGAAAGCGGGATAGAGGCGACAACGGCGCGGCTTTTGGAGTTCCAACCGTGTTGGAATTTTCAGAAGTATCTCCGAATGCGCAGCCAATCAGCTACGAATCAGCTGACAGCGGAAGGAGTAGGGGGAACGGACATTCATCGAAGAATATCACAAGTGTATGGTGAACACTGCATGACCCTTGCAACACAATCACGGCACTCTTGCAGAAATTTAAGTGGGAGGTTCTCGATCACCCTCCATACAGTCCAGACATCTTTCCCTATGATTACGTCATTTTTGGTCCCCTATAAAAGGCTCTGAGGAGCAAACAATTCACCTCGGACGGCGACGTCAAGCAGTACGTGCGGAACTGGTTCACAACGCAGCCTCGGGAATTTTACGAGACAGCCATTCACCGCCTTGTGTCGCAATGGGACAAGTGCCTCAACAGCCAGGGTACTTCTGACATACAGGTACTGGTTTCTGTTCCTAGGCATCTGGTTCGTTTCTTTTTGAAAGCTCCTTTTATATACGAGGATGAGTCAAATGAAAACCGCAAAATTGTAATTAAAACTCCAATTTTCGCCCCACACTGTTGTAATTCTTCAGATCCGTTAAAAATGAGTTGTAGAAATATCCGGTAGGTGGCAGGAAAGTAGAAATAAGCAAACAACGCCACAGCAGCAGTTTAAAGAAGGCCGCCCGACTTCAAACATGCAGCAAAGAAGTTTATCAATGGTGATGCATGTTTGTCATAGCGGCAAGTTTATGAATGGAGGGTGAAGTTCACTAATGGTGAGACAGCAGCATTAGACGCCTCTCGCCCGGGTCAGGCACAACGAGTTGTGACGCCAGAGAATATTGCAACAGTTGAAGCCTTAGTGTTGGAGAATCGCCGAGTAACGCTTGATGAAATTGCAGAATCATTGGACATTAGTCATTATTCAGCCCACCACATCATTTCAATAGGTTTCACACCTTCACTACTCAAAAATTCTTCTGCTGCTGTGACGTTGTTTGCTTGTCTTATATTCCTGCCACCTACCGGATATTTCTACAACTCATTTTAACGAATCTGCAGAATTACAGCACTGTGAGGCGAAATTTGGAATTTAAATTACAATTTTGCAGTTTTCATTTGGAATTTAAATTACAATTTTGCAGTTTTCATTTGGAATTTAAATTACAACTTTGCAGTACACGATGCCAAGAAAGCCATATTATAACGATACACAGGGTGTTTCTAAATTATCTCTCGTATTATACATGTTTATTACTCAAAAACTATTACAGATTTTAACGTGATTTTTTTTTATTCGCAAAGAAAAACTCAAAATTGATTAAAAATGAACACTCCTTTTAATGAAAAATTGAAAAATAAAATGAAATAATAAAAAATAAAAGTCACCCAATGTGGAGAAAGTCTTATGAAGGCAGGTGAGGAACAAGTACAAACACAGGAAGATACACAAGAACAGACGACGCACATAAAGTAGGAGAAAATCCGATGATGAGAAGCACAGTTGAAAAAAGTTGATGAAATTACAATTTGAATATAAAAAAACGTTTTCGAGAACATTTATCTCATCTTCAGTTTATCATCAAAACTTTTGAAATAAAATTTCAGTTAAAAACCATAATAATTAAAAATAAAAACAATGAATGTTAATTAAAAGTGAAGAGGTATTGTTGGTTGTTGGATTGTTGTGATCAGGAGAGTATGTTGGATTATGTATTGTAATTAATTTTTTTTAATAGTAATTTCCACTTATTAGTAATTTCTATTGATGGTTTGGCCAAATTGTTTTCATTCGAAATAATTTTAATGGTTTCTTTTATTAGTTTTTTTTTTTGTAATTTGTTTCTTTGCCAATGATTTTGACATTGTCCCAATCTGGATTATGATTTTGGCTAGTACATTGATTAACTAGATGATTATTTTTGTCTTTGTTTCTAAGTGCTCTTTTATGTTCTTTAATTCGTGTTAATAATTGTCTTTTTTTTTTGACCTGTGTAAATGTGTTGACAGTTGGTGCACGGAATTTGATATACAGGGTGATTATAATTAAAGTTACGATTTCAAAAATCGATAATTTGAAAACTACTCGTCAGAATGACCTGATATTTTAGCAGAACAATCGTGAGGCAATGGAATTTTGTTTGGCGAAGGAAAAAAAAATAGCTCCAAAATCTGCCGATAGATGGCGCTGGCAGGGTTCACATTGTCTGGAGATATGCAAATTACTAATACGTGATATGCGCACCGCAGACATAGCTGCCATAAAAATACAGAGCACCAGCTCTTTGCTTGAATGCTTCATCATGACTCTGACTCCTGCCTTAATCATCCATCAGTAAGATGTTTGTTCCATGAAGCTGTTATTTTGGCATTATCATTGTTGTCGCTGTAAACATGTATTCTTGTCTTTTCGCTAATAAATTTTTCGTAAACCCCTGAACTCTATTGTTTCCTTTTGGCTAACAATATTCCTGTATTTCACGAATCCATTTTTGGTTTTTCCCCTGACATTATCACGCAAAATTCCATTACCTCACGATTGTTCTGCTAAAATATCAGGTCATTCTGACGAGTAGTTTTCAAATTATCGATTTTTGAAATCGTAACTTTAATTATAATCACCCTGTACTATGTTAGTGGTGCTCCATTTTTCTTTATTATTTAAGCAAATGTCTTTGAAATTTGTAGTTGCTTTTTTGTTTTGATCTTTTGTTGTTTTAATATTGGTGGTTGTTATTATTGTCTTATTTATGTTGCTTGTTATTTTTGGTATGATTTTAATGTTTGGTATCTGTTCTAGTATTTTCTTCTGTTTGTGAAAAGTTTTATTATTGTATTGTATTGAAAATATCTTGTATTGTTCTATTTGAGTTATGTTATGTGTTTTTGTGTTGGAGAATGCTTCTAAATAAATTTTATCAATTAATTCTATCGGATATTTATTGTTTACTAGGTTTACTTTCAGAATTTTTAATTTTTGTGGGATAAATTTAACACTCATTGTTTTCAATTTTAATTATGTTTTTTTTTAACTGAAATTTTATTTCAAAAGTTTTGATAAACTGAAGATGAGATAAATGATCTCGAAAACGTTTTTTTTATTCAAATTGTAATTTCATCAACTTTTTTCAACTGTGCTTCTCATCATCGGACACTCATCACCAGATTTTCTCCTACTTCATGTGCGTGTCTGTTCTTGTGTATCTTTCTGTGTTTCTACTGTGACTGTCATTCTACAAGACGTTTTCTTCACCGGTGTTTTTTTATTCCACACCTGTCACCATAAGAGTTTCTCCACATTGGGTGACTTATTTTTTATTATTTCATTTTATTTTTCAATTTTTCATTAAAAGGAGTATTCATTTTTAATCAATCGTCGCTTTTCACTCCCGACACCAGAATTTTATGTGTTTCCTCATCTTGACACTTTATCTTAATCGTGTTCCTACGACCAGTGTGAGCAGTGATTTTACTTAAAGGCACGTGCTTTGCGATCTCCTGCAGAATTTCTTTAATTGACTTGTCATGGTGACGAATAATGATAGGAGGAATGTAAATAGCTGCCTTCTCATGGGTGAAGTTGTTTTGGGAATTCTTAAGCTTGTGTTTGTTGCCACGAAGGGCCACGGAGACGGTGTCGTTGATGTTGAAAGTAGATTGAATGTTATCGAGCCTAACACCTTTTTTGTTCATTTTACTTCGTGTTGTATGCCAATCACCATCATCAGTAGAATCATTATCGAGTCTCCTCTGAGCTAGTTCTTAATGAGAAGTTACCGTCGTTTACTGCTTCCGGGCCAGTAGAATCTTCTTTACTATTAGGTAAGGGACCAGGATTAACCACTATTCATGGGCGAATCTGATGTAATGGGAGAGCCCATACGTTCATTTATAGTATTTTCTAGATTGGCAAGTCCGTTTGTAATCTCTAAATGTGCACTCTTCCTCCATTAAACTATCAATTTTACTACTAACTTCCTTGATCAGCACTTCCATCCTCGATTCTAGGTCTAGATATTTTTTGTCCAGTTCTGTGCGTAAGGCCTCAAGCTGTTCATTAATAATTATATCAAAAGCCAGAAATCTAGGATCCTTACACGCATTTTTGTAGATTAGTTCACACGGTAACACTTTACCGTCAGCAAATTTAACTGTACATGTAGAAGATTTTGACGCAGCGCGTGACGTCGCCATGAAACAGGCGTGGTGCGGCGTTTTGTCGTCCTTAGAAGGACGCACCTACTCAGAATGACACTGTGTCACGTTCAAACCTGATCAGTGAAGGTAAACAATTGACACGGGACACAGTTGTAATAGTAGGAAAAATAAAAGACGGTTTAATCAAAAATAATTGTGCTGTACACTAATAAAGCTAGCGTAAAGCGTAGCTGATCGGAGAAAGGGATAGAACCCTTCTGGGTTACAGCCAGGACCCGAAGGGATGGTACAAAATAATAAATTATATAATTATGGATAAAGAACGCTTTAACCAATAATCTAACTCAGTAACATAAGTTAACTCCCTTTTCCAAATATATATATAGAGAGAACTAATCTCTCTAGCAAGGAGATGGAGGAAATATCCTCCGTACAGATTTAATTCAAAGAGGGATAATTAAGATCCTCGAGAAAGCCGGCAAGGAAATTGTAAGCTGGCTTATCGCTTTCACACAAAAATAAAAGATAAAGCCCACACGGGCACTTGCTTGGACCAGGGTAACGTAATGGAAGGTCTGCTCCTTTCATCAGACTGTTTCACATACGGTATCCTGGAATCTTGCCACCGTAATAACAGAAAACGGCGACGACAAAGCGTTTAGTAACAGGTTGACTTATAACCTATAGGACATAAAGAAATATTAAGCATTAGATATGACCTCGTGGCCCTTAATCTCATTGAACTAAAAAGTAACATGAACTTTGAGAAATAAAGCTACCTGGTAATTATTGGCTAGGTATTGCAATGATATACCGCTCCCAAATCTTCATATATATAGGCAGATAAGCCCCAGGGCATTACATGTAGTTTTAAGCCCTGTTCTACAACCGCGCTATCACGGCCGGTATCACTCGCATTTACGCGACATATGTTCCTCTGGACAGTTACAACGGTCAAAGACCTTAAACCTAACGCAGCCAAAACCGAAGCGCATGATAAGCTGCTCAAGCTAAGCTGGTACAATACTGTACGCCGAGTACAAGAGAATGAATAAGAAGGATACTCACAATTTAGGCCTGCGACGCTAATTTGCTCGCTCGCTCTTTCTACCTGCACTTCTTTAACAGGGGAAACGCTCGTAGAAGAATGGCCACCTCCTGAACTAGTGGAATATGGCTCGCTGACGTCCACATTCGCTCTCACGACGGCAATAGAGGCTACGGGGTCCTCAGCATTCGCACGCGACGCTAAATTCAAATGCGGCCGCTCCTGTCGATGCTCCTCGCGTTGCGAGCACGCCTTCGCACTTTTCAAACGCTTAGAAGCTCGTACTCGATGCCTATTTCGCACACGCTTCGCTCTCCTAACAAACACCGCTTCAGGCTTTAAATTTGGCGGGCCATTTTTGGACGAGGTGCCTTGTTCGCCTACGTCCTTCCCGCTCGCACACTCGGAGGCTACTGACCCAGAAAACTCCTTCGACTTCCGCCAGGTCACTTCCTTTTTCCTCCCCTTTCTCTTCCTCTTGCTCTTCCTTGTCTCCTGCCTCGCAATCGTGCCAATGGATGGCGCCACCAGCAAATCTTGTAATTGCTGTTCTCCAGCCTGCTCGCGATGCCACTCTGAGGCTTAAAACGTGACACACGGTTAAAAGACATAATAAAATGTCTTACCTTGTTAGTCCTCTTGGAGATTCCACCGATGCACTTCAATAGCAAACCAGGATAAGCGAGTATGCACCCGGGCACCTCAAAAATTACAACTAGACGTCCGAAACGAAGCCCATCCACGAGCGGTCAATACACATCCACGATAGACACGCCTATTGAACCATGTGTTCCAGATTCACTCTGTATAGTTATACATGGTGTCCGAAAATAAATGGTAAATATTCATACACGTGAGAGAACATGTATAAAGAAGCATTTTTATTCCTGTGAACATGGCGTCGGAAGCCAACCCCCACAGAGATACAGGGGTATTAAAGTATGGTGCGCTGCCTGATTGTTGGCTTTCCGCGAGCGACTAGGCAATGTGGTGCAGCCCATATTGGAGCCTACAGACCCCAGTACTCACGGGCTCTTAATAACTGCATCAACGATCCCATTTGTGAGGGTTCAGGTAGTAAGCTTATTTGTGAAATGGTCCTGATTGTGTAAATATATGCAAATCAATACGTGTGCCACGACCTCCAGTGACATTTAAAGTATTAAAGGTTTGTGGAGTGACCTGACAGGGGCAGCCATTAGAGCATACATTGACATCTCTTGAACAGATGTGGGTTGCACCACATTGCCTAGTCGCTCGCAGGAAGCCAACAATCAGGCAGCGCACCATACTTTAATCCCCCTGTATCTCTGTGGGGGTTGGCTTGCGACACCATGTTCATAGGAATAAAAATGCTTCTTTATACATGTTCTCTCACGTGTATGAACATTTACCATTTATTTCCGGACACCCTGTATACACAATGTCTAGAAAGTAATAGAGACTGGATGAAAGAACGACTCATCGAACATCCAATCAGAGCGGAGTTCGCCTAGCTGGGGGAGGACGCACGCTGAAAGCATAGAAGGAAGTTCGCCTAGCTCCCCGCATCATTCCCCATTGTAAGAATTCTCCTCTGAATCCATTGAATGCTTAAAACGTCTTTTATTTTGGCTACGGACGATACGTTATTCCCGTCCTTTTCTCCTAATTCCATTGCTGCATCCTTTCTTGCTCGTTTCCTCACGTCCTAGCGGTGAGGCTAACCCACTGTCAGCCTCACTCCACAAAAACGCAAGTGATTCAGTCAATTTCTGAACATTTCACTCGAGGCCAACGAGAAAGACAGGCCTCGAACAATACCTCCTAAAGAGAAAGCCTCTGCACGGAAACCGTCATGCATTGTTACATCATTAGAGTAGTGCAAATTCAGGGCTTATTATTGGTAGAAATACGAATAACAATGCACTACTATGATGATGTAACAATGTATGACGTTTCCGTGCAGAGGCTTTCTCTTTAGGTGGTGTTGCCTCGAAGCGGAAAAGTCACCTGACCAAGTGAGTCTGAACAACAATCCAACCTTCATTGTTTCCAACAAACGAAAAAATACTGATTGTTAAAATCCAAGATGGAGACAATGAAGATTGGATTCTTGTTCAGACCCAGCTGGTCAGGTGACTTTTCCGCTTCGAGGCCTGTCTTTCTCGTTGGCTTCGATTTCACTCGAATGACGTGCATTAGGGATAAACAATTGAAAGAATATGAGCGCAATATCGAATTTCTAAATAGTTGGAGTTTGTATTGTTGCAACGGCGCTGCATGGAAATCGTATTGTTGAAAAATGGCGCCCGCTTTATCAACAGAGCAGAAATGCAACGTTATCGAATGGTATTTCGAGACAAAATCACCTGTAACCGTGCAAAGAAAGTCCCGGAAGGAGTATAAGTGTCGAGACGCACCAGGCAGGCAAGCAATCATGGATTTTGTCAAGCAATTTCGTGCCACTGGATGTGTTAAAGGCAAGAAAAAAGGCGGGAGCGAAGCTCGTGTTCGAACGGTATATCTCGCTTCCTTCTCCCGAACCAGGTACTTCCCCGATCCCACGATCTATGATTCCCAAGAAATTTTTTTATAATCTCCTTGATATTTGCAGAAACCTTATCAAATATTCGTAAATTTTGCTTATACATACTTAGGGGCATTCATAGAAATGAGTTTAAGAAACACTGGTGTAAACCAAAGACGTGAATAGTACCTTTGTTACACTTCTGTTAGACCTCACCAGATGTCGCTTACACCTCTCTAAAATTAGAGGCACTCTACTTTTACCGAGGAATAGCACAGTTTTGCCCTACAGGGACCATGGAAAAAATTATTGGTACTATAATTGACTAATTATTGGCACTATAATTTACTACTAATGAAACAAAAAAGTACTAGCTTGAAAACTACTTTTATTACTCCACATACATTACATGATCAAAGGAGTTAGGACACCTGTTGCTCTACCGTAAAGCCGCAAAAAGCTTCAATCAGTTGTGTGTAGGACCATCCCGAGCTGCTATCACTGCCTCCACCCTACATGGCATACTGTCCACACGTTTACGGTATGTGTCCACAGGTATTGACCTCCATTCCCCGAGGAGTGTTGTGGTCAGTTCCTGGACAGATGTAGGGCGAACCATCTTGGATCTCACACGTCGTTCTAATTCGTCCCAAAGATGTTCGATGGGGTTGAGATCAGGACTCTGGGCGGGCCAATCCAGTTCTTCAACCCGCATCTTGTCAAACCAGTCGGATATGGATCTTGCTTTGTGGCAAGGTGCATTGTTGTACTGGAAGAGGAACGGCCCGTCACCGAAGTGTTCCCACAGCGCTGGAAGCGTCCCGTTATCCAGAATGGTCCTGTAGCCATCAGCATTGAGGTTTCTATCCACCTTGATGAGTGGAACCAGTCCAGTTCCACTATTACGGTAGGTGTTCACAGGGGTGTCCCAATTCCTTTGATCATGTAGTGTATTCTCCCTGTACAATGAGGCACTCGTCCCATCGTTACACAAGCCACTCAAAACTAGCAGATAAAATTCTTTGGGCTACCGTTTGAACCAGGCGGTGAATTACCTTTGTACAGCTTCATCGCTTAGAAAATGATGCTCAGTCTTCTGAGATCACCAGGGTATATTGCATAATGTCATTCGACGGAAGGGACCAGAACTCCTCATCAAAGGCTTGTTGTTATTAACAAGATAACGCGCGTCCTCATATTGCCAATAAGACAACTGATATACTGCGAAAGTTCAACTGGGAAGTTTTTGAGCCTCCTCCGTATAGCCCTTACCTTGGTCTAAGCGACTTCCATTTGCTCGACTCCAAGTTGTACAAAATTAATTCAACGCCTGTTTCGAACAACAGCTCAAAGAATTATATGCTGCTGGTTTTGTGGGCCTTGTAAAAAGATGGGACAAGTGCCTTAATGTACAGGAATATTATGCGGTAAAATATAAATAGATTTGAAATCAATATTCTTATTTGTTTTATTTCTGTATCTATTTGTAACTTACTTACTGACTTCCTCTCATATAATACTTTATCCAAGATTGCATTTTTATTATGTTCTTGCGGCTTGGAAATACAGATCCGCATGAAAAGAGATTATTTGCAAGCCATATTTTAAGTCACTCCATTTGACTTTTTCTTTCGGTCTTAGATATCCTTTGGCGTTGTATTTTTATGTACGCATTAACCACTTCTTTGAATAGTTCTAACAAGCAATATATCCTTACAGAATAGTTTGAAAAAAAATTAAAAATCTAAAGATCTACTCAATTTTCTTATTTTTAACAGACTTCATGGTTTGGTGCCAGGAACTATAGGCACGGAACAACAATGACAGTGACCTGCAAAGACGGATACGAAATAGAAGCAGATGAAGAAGTAGAAGCAGATACTATTAAGCAGAAGGCCCAAAGCGTATGTGAAGATGGGTCCTGGAAACCATTCTTATTTTGCATTGCAGGTGAATAAAACATTAAGTTAAAAATGACAAAGTTTTTTTTTGATAAACTTATGTTACTAGAAACTGCCATAATGGAAAGAAACAAAAAGAATACTTTTTCATGAATATAATTAGAGGTAATTTTTTTATTTATTTATTTTTTTTCTCTTCTTACCTGTTAATTTTTAATTCTTAATTTTTGTGTTGTTCATAGTAGTTAATTATTAGTTGTTTTTTTTTTCGTTTATGTGTTTTTCATTGACCCCGTTTTGGGCATTTAGCCTGTTGGTGGGCAACATGGGACTCTCCCCTCCGGAGTATCTGGCGGGGAATTTCCCTTTTGTGCTACAATGATTATAAATAAAATTATTATTATAATTATTATTATTGACATATGGATACATGGCCGCCAGCCGTATATCGCCTACACGGGTAGTGATCGTACCGAAAAAAGAAATTCAAATGGTTAAAGCAACAAGGCGATGCCTGGAAGAGGTTACTATGTCACAGGCGGACCCCACAGAGTTGAGTTGTGGCGGACTCTGACGAATCAAGTCGGAGTTGAGCTTTAATGCAACTCATCTTTTACAGTACAAAGATTAGTCGAGTAACTTTAATCAAACGCTTCATGCAATTAGAGGTCTTTTTGTCGTGGTGAAAGATTTTATAAATTCCGCTAACAAGATACAAGAGGAGAATAGAGCAATTAATGCGGAGCTTGACAAGCTGGATCGTACTCGCTCGAAAATGCAGATTCCTCTGGCGAAACAATTAAGAAGACAAATTACAATATGGACTTGGTGGCGATTTATCTACTCAGGGAGACATTAGAAAGCACGATTACTAGTAAAGTTAAGAAGCACGGTAATAAACCTACACTGAACGGCCAATTTATTAGAGACACCTCTTAAGGAAAATGGATCGGCCTCCCAGTGACACCCAAACAATGGAACAGACCGAGATGGTGTATAAAAGGGATGCATTGGATCACAAGTTGCAGTCAGCAGCAGCAGTGGACTGAATATGGGTAAATCCAAGTATTTGACCGACTTTGAACGAGGCATGATCGTTGGAGCTCGACGCGCGCAGTTGAGCACTTCGCACCGCGAACCTCCTCGGGTTTTCCCGTGCAGCAGTGTCAAGAGTATTCCGTGAATGGCAGTTATGCCAAAAAACAACCTCCAACAAACAACTCCGGAAGAAACAGGACCGTGGATGAACGAGGCCGACGCTACTGGCACGAATCCTCCACAGCAACAGGACGAGAAGAGCCCAGCAAATTGCAGCGCAGTTCAATGAGGGAGCATCCCAATCCATTTTGGAGCACACGGCGCGGCGCACCTTGCACCGAGCTGGGTTTAACAACAGGCGGCCAATAGGGGTACCACCGCAAAATAGGAAAGCGCGCCTGCTGTGGGCACACAGGCATCGCCACTGGACACTGGATGAGTGGAAGAATGTCGCCTGGTCCGACGAATCGCGGTTCCTACTCCATCATGCGGACGGCAGACTGCACATCTGGCGCAGACAGCAGGACGCCATGGACCCATCCTGTCAGCAGGTAACCGTACAGGCAGATGGAGGAAGAGTGTTGGTCTGGGATGTCTTCTCTTGGGACACACTGTCCTCTGATATCAGTAGCACATCCCTGAATGCGTCACACTATCTGAACATTGTTGCCGATCAGGTGCACCCGTTCATGATGACTGTGTTCCCTGTCACGTGCTCGAATGGTCTTGGACTGGTTCGAGGAGCATGACGCCGACTTCCATCTGCTTCAGTGGCCAGCTTGGTCGCCCGATATCAACCCGATCCAGCATTTATGGGATGAAGTGGAGAGAACCATCCGACGCCGTTCCACACTACCGTCCAACCTGCACCAATTACGGGACGCTGTGATATCAGCCTGGGCTGCTATTCCTGCGCAACTGTTTCAACACCTTGTTGAATCCATGCCAGCACGTATCCAGGCAGTTCTCGCCGCTAAAGGAGGCGCAACATGCTGTTAGCGGAGTGTCTCTAATAAATTGGTCGTTCAGTGTATTTGCCTAGGTCCAGTGGTAACTCTAACGTACCACTAACGTACGAGCAGCTCCAAGATACTGGAGAAAAAAACTGTTCTTATCTCGTTTGTAGTCTAAGGTGTCTTGCGAGGAGATTGGAGATTTTATTGCGTCTACCTCTCCCCCTATCGAGTTACGTAAATATATTAAATTGAAAGTCAAACTTCAGAGCTACGCTTCGTTTGTATATTTTCAACAACAAAGACTATGATGCTCTGTTCGTACCCTCGCTTTGGCCAGATGGTACGTTATTGTCTCATTCTTTGGAAAAATTTACGAAAGTCAAATAGATTCCTCGCTTTCTCATCAAGAACCTCACGATTGGCTGGGTTAAGTTTGTTGCGCTGTATAACTTTCCGGGGCATGCCATTGACCCCAGTGATCTCGACGAGTTGCTCTCTGGTAATTTTCCTGTTGTTTTGGCAGGGGATCTAAACGCGAAACACCCTCACTGGAATTCCAGATGCATTAATCACTGTTACATCCAGAACCAGCTG
>JAHWFO010077049.1:48571-72645 GCA_023313115.1 Rhysida immarginata | reverse complement strand
TTTTTTGTTTTTATTAAATTTTAATTTTACGATTTTCCCCATTAAAAGGAGACTACCCACATTTAAATTTAAAACCTCCTTCTATATATATATATATATATATAGAAGATTTACATTTATTTACTATATTCCAACGGGAAATCCCATATCTTCTATCTATATAAAGAAGGATGTTTGTTTGTTTGTGGGTTTGTTTGTGGGTTTGTTTGTTTGTTTTTTATACAAATCTACAGTTTTATTCCGATCTTGATAAAATTTCGCATACATGACCTTCAAAGCATGAGGAAGGTCACTGTCTACCTCAGATTTCGAAAAAATAATAATTATTTTCCAAATGCATGCCCGTCGGGTCTCGTACATGGATAGAGAATGCCAATATCCGCCAAACCGCTTCAGAAGTACTGATGTAGCGTCCAGACTAGTACAGGTCACTTCATTTCGACCAGTACATTGTAAGGTGAGTGTTGTCTGGTCGCTACCTTTATTGACGTACTTGCAGATGTATTTAATCGACTGGACACTAGTGCACGACTCAACGCTAATGTGCATTGCAAACGTTCTGGATAGTACAGGCGAGTATGGAACTATCCACCTATTGTCGATCTGAGCCTACCGATCTGAGTCGACCGTCGGTGCGACATCCGCCCTCTGCCGGAGATCGACGCCGGTACGATGGGTATCCATCCTCACCCGTAACTGTTTGACTTGTAAATGGTTTTGGAAACCTGTTTGTAAAAAGCTCTTCCTTCATGCACGGCGAATTCGGGTTTATGGTGCCCGTGTACCATGGCCCGTGTTCTATGTGGCTCTTAACGATTTGGTGTAACAGTGGGTGGATTTCGGGATCCGGCAATTCAGCGCTTATGACTTGATCTCTCTGGTTGGGTCTGGTTTTTTCTTCCAACTACAAAAGCAGGTGCGCATGAGACAAGCCACGTTTTCGCCTTTCAACTGAATACATGTGGCACCGGACTGCCCCAAATACTTTTGCTTTTGTAAGGAGTTCCATGAGGAACTTTAATAGATCTTATCTATCAAATTGGTACAATTCGAGAGGACTATGTCTTAATATGACAAAAACAAATATAATATTTGGGCCCAAAGTGAAATCTCCTCAAAACACCATCACAATACTTGGTATCCAGTTTGACGCCAGCCTTAAATTCAATGATTTTATCGATCAAATTATTACCTCTTTGTTGCGAAAAACTTATCTGATTAAAAGGTTAAGATCGCTATTGAATCTAAAACAAATGAGGCAATTCGTCGTGACAGTAATAGTGCCCAAGCTCGAGTACGGAGCAGTGTTCTGGTCTTCATCTACAGCAACCAACTTTAAGCGGTTAAAGGCAGCCTACAATCGAGTAATCAGGACTGCTTTCAAAATGAAGAGATTAGATTCCGTGACTATGAAATGTTCCAGTCACCAGTTGCCTACTCTAAGGTGTATAAGTAACATTGCCTTGACCATTGAACTGACTGAAGCCTTGTGGGACAAAACCCTCCCAGCAGCTTTTGTAAGGGATTGGATGGCTATAGGGAATAACATCCGCCAAACTTGTCGGTTCTTAATTGTTGTTCCTTTTAAAGTGTCTAATACCAAAACGAGACGATTCCCGTACAACGCTATTAGATTATGGAATGATATTCCATTTGAAATACGCTCCTTAGTTTTTTCATGTGAGTCTCCTGGCTGTACTATGATTTGCCATCATTTTACTCGACGACTGCGAAATTATTATATTGAGACTCAATGTTTATGAACTATACTATAAACCGATATTCTGGTTCACCTCACGGCATTGTTTGGTGTCTCTTACAGTGAAATTGGATGTCTTCTAGTCTTTCTATTTTAGTTACTCAAAGTTGAGTGCTTTAGCTAATAATAAATAATAATAATAATAATAATAATAATAATAATAATAATAATAATAATAACTTTAAATGGAACACCCGAGAGATCAAGTCATGTCTGTAGTACGAAACCTGTCCTGTTAAGAGCTCATTGGTAATCTCGGGCCACTTTGTGTTAGTGGTGATAGTAATAAAAAGATCCGGGGGTCCATATTTTCGCACGTAGCAAAATGCGTCCTGAGTGCGCTCGTGCATGAATCGCGGACCACCTGTAAACGAAGATAGGGAATGACCACCCTGCCGACGTTTTCAGCATCCAAATCTTGCTGAATGGCATCCCTCAAATGAACGTAATTATCTACCCTCAGCTGTCTCTGGTTTGTTTTTCTAAATATCAAACGCCCCGTTTCAATTTTGGCGTACTGGTCAACCAAACATTGACTGAACTGCGCTCGGAAATAGTGAACGTAAGAGACAACATTAAGGCGGATCTGTATTAAATAATTATAAAACTGAAGAGCGGACGTTTTTTCACTATAGTTAGGGGCACCTGTTTGGGGAACGACGTTATAAACGGCGAAATTGTAGCCTTCTTCTCCGCGACAAAACATCAATGGCTACTGCAGAGTATCATAAGCGCGGTGCGTCTCGCTGATCCGCTGAAGGCGATCGTCACGTGTGCGCAGGACGATATCCCTTTTGTCGCATTCCTGTTCCACTAAAAGGACGGCTATCTCGTTTGTCTGTCGCATTCCTGGATGAGCTGCGGTCGGTCTCCTATCTGCGCTAATAACGATTTTTAAGTTATTGCGAACTTCGTCAGAGATCAACTCCAGTGCGGCTTTGAAGTTGCTAATGTATGGACTTACATTGTGTAACATATTTTGCAACCCCCTAATAAGACCAAGATCTGAATTTGAGATGTATCGGCTTCGCACGTTAGCTTCCTTTTTATAGTCAGCTATAAAATAAATTTGCAAAAAATTTGGCACATTCGTAGGTAACACTTAACCTATAAGGTGGTGCACTTGCCCGTAGACTTTGAACGTCGGCATGAAGGATCCTTCAGTTATTATGACGTGCTCCAAACGAAGTCATCTGGAAAGCATTATTATACGCTTGAATGTTCTGGAGGAAGTGACCGGACTTAGGATGCTCTCCATTGAGAAGGGCCTTAAGTAGCTCTGGTGGATCTTCAGCTGGACTCAATCGAACCTTTCCGGAGGCACAACACCTCCTCTTAGACTCCCCTTTCCATTTCCGCGCTTACAGTGGGTACACACTTCTGACATACCTCCAACGTTACCATAATCAGCGTATTTAACTAAAAGGTTATAGCAAAACCCACTTCTCTCTTTATTCAGCCATAGTTGTTCCTCAGGTTAGTAAACCACAGATTCATTCTCAGACGATGAAATATTTTCATCCTCTAGTCTCTGCTCGCTTCGACATAAGTAATCCAGGTGTGTTTGGGCTTCGCATTGCACATCCGACTGAGAAACGCGAATCTCTTCAATCCTATTATGTTCTTGTGACAGAGGAGCAGTGATGCCATCACGGATGTCCTGATATCGCTGTCGAGCAGCCGCACGACGTTGTTCTTGCTGTTCGTTTGTCTCCAAAGATCGTAACATTGCATGGTGAGAGCGAACGAAACTAAGACGCATCTCGCGCTCTTCAGGACTCTCAGATACCCGAGCAGAAGCTATGCAGCTACGCTGAGTACTAAATCAAGAATCCCGCTGCGTGTACGTCTCAGAGGCGCGCCAGTCTGTGTGACGCTTCCGCTCACTTGTACGTCGCGCATCGCGCTCTTCGCTACTCTTAAGTGATCGAGAGAAGGCACTCCGTATATGCAGGGCACTCAGTCGCGTCTGACGTCGTTCGAATGTTTCGGAGGAAAGAGTCTCAGCATGACGTTCACGGTCATTCCTCTGTTGAGCTAGGCGCTCCTCATGACTCTCCAAAGACCGAGTAGAAGCAGTGCGAGATCATTGGTAGTCTAAACGCGCCTGGCGCTGCGTGGTAATTTCTGCAGCCAGAGTCAAGGCATTCCGCTCTCGGGTTGCAACTAACCGAGCGCCAGGCTCTTCAGCGCTTTCAAGCGATCGAGTAAGCCTCATCGTCTTGGAAGCCTTTGAATATTGAGAAAGATTAGTTCTTTTTCTGAAAGGAATGCGTATTTCAAAACTCCTTAAATTATTTCAGTAATCTGACATCAACAAAAAAAGAAATCAAGGATTCGTAAGAAGAGCCAAGTAGTCAAATAATGTATTTACAGAAAACTTTGTTGTATTCGAAGAACTGGAAGAAATGATCCGCTCACGAAGAAGTCGACTATAAAGCTCTGGATAGGGAGCTTTACCAATACCGCCTAGAGAGAAAGCCTGTTCACGGAAAAATCTTACAATGTTACATCATCTACGGTAGGGACAATTTCAGGCTTATTATTGGTTGAAATATGATTAACAATACCCTACCGTATATGATGTAACAATGTATGACGTTTTCGCGCTCAGGCTTTAAGTAGAGGTGGTGTTGGCTTTACTCGACTAAGCAACTAGGCGACATCTGTTGGCAATTATTCTCCTTATATATAGAATCGTAAAGAACGAAACCATTGTGCGATTTACGGTGTCGACATCTGTTGACATAATAATTATGCTGGAATAAGTTTTGTTTTTTCCCATGGAAATGAGACTTTTTCCCGCAAAAAAGTACTCTAAATGTTGAATTAGATAGTAAGTAACCTTCACAGCAAATTTCCAACCTTCAACTAAATCCCTTTAGTAGTTTTGGCACCAACCTCTAACATATAAACAGAGATACAGACAAACAGACAAAGATCCTAAAACTATTGTTTGGGCTTCTGAATCGTTTATAACCACACAAAATGTCTAAAAACTGTTGTTTGAGCTTCAGTATCGTTTATAATACACGTAGCAATCACTTTTTCTCAAAAAAATTTAATTTAAATTTTTCGCCTCCCTAATGTTTTATCTTCTATCTATATATATAAAGAAGGATTTTGTGGGGTTTGTGGGTGTGTTTGTTTGTGTGTTTGTTTTTTATACAAATCTACAGTTTTATTCCGATATTGATGAAATTTTGCATACATGACCTTCAAATTATAAGGAAGGTCACTGTCTACCTCAGATTTCGGAAAAATAATAATTATCGATAAAAAATCGATATTCATGGTTGTGGCAGGGCATATTAATGAGAAATCTCTCATGACCAACAATGCAAAGCAAAGTTTGTGCAACAATACTTACCAACAATGGTATCAACACGCAATTAAACACTCTGCACGGACCAACAATATATATCTCATGACCAGCAATGCAAGGCTAAGTTTGATGCAAAGAATTCCTGTTATTCAGGCTTTTCTTAGAAAAGAGGGTTCTTAGTACTTAACAATTTCTTGAAAGTCTTTAAAACTGATTAGTAACTGGAGATAATGGAGACTTGGCAGACTATTGAGAGAGAGTGAAAAGACGACAGAGGAAGCACTCTTTTAGCTCCGTGTTGTATTGAGCAAATGGTAAGCATGTCAATAGAAGAATCGGCGACCACTAGACTGCACAAAGAGATGAATGGCCACGTTTTGCTTCAAGACATCGAGAGTGGGAATTGCAACAACATCAAGGGAAACATCTAAAGTAAGATTACGTGACTAAGAAATTATTTAGGCTAGCAGCAGCATACATGGAGAGGTCCATCCATTGTGAGCACTTAAAATTTTTTTATGCGAATTTTCATTATTATTTTACTGTATTAATTCTAAGCGTTTTCATGTGTTTATTTTTAGGATATTGCAAAATTTAATCAAAAAAATAAATGGACAAGTGCGAGTCGAACTCGCGTGGAGAGGGTTCCGTACGATGAATATGTTATCTACCATGTTTTTTTTTTAAATCTGACCCAAATTTGTAAAAGAAAGTATGTATGGTACAGGAATGTAGAGGGAAATTTCTGAATATATTGTCTATTGCTGAATTCTGTCTTGTTGTATATTCTTGAATACGTGGAGTAAGACCGAGTGATAGAAGGTATTCTGATATTTCATTTTTTGATTTGTCCTTAAAATTAATAGTGAAGCCTCCTGCTATAATAATCTTTTCGGTGCTTTGAATTGGAGGCATTCACAATGCCCACCCCTTAGACTATCTATAAATAAAACCTGAAGAATTGACCGACCGTTCGACTTTGCGAATTCAGTAACGAATTTTTAATTAACATCGTTCTGGCAATGCAGTACCACACATTCGCAACTGATTTTTATTAAAATTTAAATAAAAATTAAATTTAATTTAATAATTTAAAATAGGTAAAATTACTTATTTAGGATTTTAATTTGATTTTCCTACTGTATTTAATCTAGCGCGAATTCTTTTTAATGATAATAGATATATTAAAAAACGTAGCTAACATTGGCTGCGAGTAAAAAACGTAGCCCACGAGAAAGACAGGCCTGGGCACTCAAAAGTCACCTGACCACAGTAGTCTGAGCAACAATCCAAACTTCATTGTTTCCAACAAACGAAAAAAACACCGATTGTTAAAATCCGAGATGGAGACAATAAAAGTTGGATTGTTGCTGAGACTACTATAGTCAGGTGACTTTTGAGTGGCAACACGGATGACACAGGCAACTCCCAGGCAACACCTTCTAGACACAAGGCCTCGACACGGATGACTCTGACGTCATACAGTAGGCAGCACGGCCAACAATAAATACAGGCCGGGGCAGTTGAAAATCACCTTTTACAATGTTTTCGACTGCCCTGGCCTGTATTTAAAGCTGGCCTTGCTGCCTACTGTTTGACGTTAAGTCTTCCGTGCCGAGGCCTTGTGTCTAGAAGGTGTTGGCCCAGGCCTGTCTTTCTCGTTGGCTACGGTAAAAAAACTATGACATCAGTATTTTCTCGAAATTTAACAATGTTTTTTCATTTGTTGGAAACAATAAAGGTTGGATTGCTCGGCACTATCATGGTCTTATAATTCCCTGGTCTGTACCAATGACGTATATTAAAGATAGACTCCGAATCCTATTGTTGTAACTACAGTGGCTAGAAGAAATAGTGTGTCCATTGAATACAAAATGCAGCTATGAGAGTGTAATGATGACTGATGACACCGCCAGATGGCATGAGTATCGAATTACTCTATAATGCATGGCATTCAATGTAAGTTTCAGAGCATTAACGCTTTAAAAATACTTGTTTAATAAAATAAAATACGATTGTAAATTTGAAATAATATGCAAACAAATCAAATTATATGAATTTCAAAGCAGTATTAGTTTTATTTATTATTTAATCGAATAGCCATTTTTCTCATTTCTTGGTTGGTTTACATTTGTTTTACGGTTTCGTTATGTGTCTCTAAATTAAAATTTAAAATATAATAATATAACCCTGCAGTAACAAATAGCATTATCAAGTTCTACGTTCTTACACGCTTGCACTTTCTATTAAAAACACTAAACGAAGAAAGAAGTGCAAAACGTGAGAAAAGTAAACTTTTAAAGCTCAGACGTACACAATAACATGTAATAAATTATAAATTATGAAATTTGTAAAATATAAAAAGAACATTTCAATTTAAAAACCATTACACTTTTCCATATAATTATCTTCTGCGCTTAACTTTTTATAACAACAGCTATTCGATTAAATAATAAATAAAACGAATACTGCTTTGAAATTCACTTAGTTCGTTTATCTGCATATTGTTTCAAGTTTACAATCTTATTTTATTTTATTAAACAAGTATTTTTAAAGCGTTCGTGCTGTTAAACTTACATTGAATCCCATGCATTATAGAGTAATTGTCGGCGCAATAGATTGTCGTGCCATCTGGCGGTGTCATCAGTCATGATGACACGAAATCAGCGGCAATGGACACACTATTTCTTCTAGCCACTGTAGTTGTAACTTGAAGCAAATTGGGAAGCTCCATGCCCAGAACTGTCATGGCCGAAAGTGAGTGAAGATAATGCAAAAGACATGGCTAAACAGAAGAGTAACTGATTAATAATTCTTTCACACGCCGATCACAGAGTGATAAGTTTATCTTCTCGTTTACTTTGTATTTGAAGTATTTTATTATATTTTATAAACAATTTTTTGATCATGGTTTCAATTTCAATTTCGTTTCGATTGTCTTTCAGTTACGTATTTTCATTTTAGTTACGTATTTTTGATTTATTTTTGTGGAAAATGATTCCTGATCCTTTTTCTTGTTTGTTTGTACAGTTGTACGCAGTTTAACTTTGAGGAATGGTTTTGAATTAATTATTTCTCGGGCTCAAAATCTTCAAAAACAAAGCAGCCAGACAGCTAATTACTCCACGGCTCACTCCTGCCCAGAACTATCATGGCTCAATTTGCTTCACTTTTTGCCGCTGTTAACGATAGGATTCGGAGTCTATCTTTAATATACGTCATTGGTCTGTACCAACACCACCTAGACAGAAGGCCAGCGCCACAGAAACTGTATACATTGTTACGTCATCATTAAACGGCCAAATTTAGGGCTTATTATTAGTAGAAATACGATTAACAATAGCCACTTTCTTGTGATGTAACAATGTATGACGTTTCTGTGCGCAGGCCTTCTGTCTAGGTGGTGTTGTCTGTGCACTGGCACCGATTTCCATTGTTTTAGTCCAACAATTGGATTGCTGTATTTAATGAAGAGTACGGTCTATAGATATTCATGGTCAACGAGCTTCGGATATTTTCCATTGTTTCGAGAAGCTAAGGAAAACAGATCGCGCCTGGTGCCGCATAGATCGCATTGAAACTGAAAATGAAAGTAAAGTTTTTGTCTGTCGATAGGACGGCGCTGCAGGCGTCTTTGGGCCGATTGTACATGCAGTGCCACTTTTCAATAGAGTTCCCACCCTACCGGGAGTTAGAAACTTTAGCTTCATTTTAACAATGAAACTCGATGACCATGAATATCTAAAGACCAATGACGTATATTAAAGACTGTGGTCAAAAATCCTCACTGGTGAGAGAATGATGACGTAATTTCTCACTGGGCTAACCGTCTTTTTTCTCGACGAGGACAATTAGACTAACCGGTTAGGCATAGCAGCACCATAATAGTAAAAGAGATTTTTTACTATTATGGCAGTACTAACTGGCGTTTCTGACCGCGTTAAAATGAGGTCAAAGTTTTCTCACTGGGATTTCTGACCGACCAAATGCTAACTCTTCTCACCGGTGAGAGTGTTTGACCTTAGCCAAAGATAGACTCCGAATCCTATTGTTAACAGCGGCAAAAAGTGAAGCAAATTGAGCCATGACAGTTCTGGGCAAGAGTGAGCCGTGTAGTAATTAGCTGTCTGGCTGCTTTGTTTTTGAAGATTTTGGGCCTGAGGTATTCCTTAAAGTTAAACTGCGTACAACTGTACAAATAGACAAGAAAAAGGTTCAGGAATCATTTTCCACAAAAATAAATCAAAACTAAGTAACTAAAATGAAAATACGTAACTGAAAGACAATCGAAACGAAATTGAAATTGAAACCATGATCGAAAAATTGTTTATAAAATATAATAAAATACTTCAAATACAAAGTAAACGAAAAGATAAACTTATCACTCCGTGAAAAGCGTGTGAAAGAATTATTAATCAGCTACTCTCGTGTTTAGCCATGTGTTTTGCATCAACTTCACTCACTTTCGGCCATGATAGTTCTGGGCATGGAGCTTCCCAATTTGCTTCAAGTTACAACATTAGAATTCGGAGCAAGGCTTTTGTATAGAACAAAACTGTCAGCTACTATTACGTGTTCAGCAACAAATATGTAACATTACCTGACAGTTTTGTTACGTTGTGCGATCTTTAGAATGCATTGTTAAGTTTGAGCTGTAGCCAAATTCATTAAAGAGAGGGGGCAAAAAACAACTCTTCAGTAAAAACAGCAATCCAATTGTTGGTCTAAAACAATCGAATTCAATGCCTGTGCACCACCATGGCCTTCTAGAAACTACCAGGCCTGAACATGGAAAAGATAAAACATTGTTATGTCAAACTGGTGGTGCTATTACAGAAGTTAGTTCAACGTCACAATCTTAGTGCTTTAACAATACATTATTGACGTCATGTTCAGGCCTAGTAGTATCTAGGAGGCCTTGGTACCACGGTCTATAGATATTCATGGTCATCGAGCTTCGGCCATTTTCCATTGTTTCGAGAAGCTAAGGAAAACAGATCGAGCCAGGTGCCGCATAGATCGCACTATTTCCGACCGCAACCTGCGATAGAGATTTTCATTGAAACTGAATACGAAAGTAAAGTTTCTCTCTGCCGATAGGGTGGCGCTGCAGGCGCAGTTGGGCAGATTATACATGCAGCGCCACTTTTCAATAGAGTTCCTGCCCTACCGGGAGCTAGAAACTTTAGCTTCATTTTAACAATGGAGCTCGATGACCATGAATATCTATAGACCGTGCTGTGCCAACACCTCCTAAAGAGAAAGCCTCTGCACGGAAACCGTCATACATTGTTACATCATTAGAGTAGTGCAAATTCACTGCTTATTATTGGTTGAAATACGAATAACAAAGCACTACTATGATGATGTAACAATGTATGACGTTTCCGTGCAGAGGCTTTCTCTTTAGGAGGTGTTGGCTGTGCACAGACCAGGGGATTAAAAGACTATGGCAATTATGGACACGGACAAGGAGCAGGAGAAGTTAGCATTTTACATTCAGGATGATTATTGAAAAACAACTCATTTATTTTACATTTGTCTTGTATTACTAATGTATTTACGTTCATTATATGTATATTTTTTAATTTCTAATTTTTATTTTGAACAAAACAGTTTCAGTTTCAGTTTCAGGAATAGCTGAAGATACTGATCGATAGCACAATATTGAGAGATTTACCATGTTATTTTAAGACCATAGACTTCTTATAGGTTTTCCAGTAATCTATAAGCAAAGAACTATTTTCTGTATTTTTTTCGAAATTTTAGGCTCAGTAGTTTCGGAGATAAGGTGGGGGGAATGGTCAATTTCCATTTTTTTATCTTAAATAACTCTAAAACTATTTATTTTAAAATTATAAAAAAATATATTTGAGACCCCCACAAAAAGCCCTTTCATTTGATATATCACACGATTCAGTTTGCAAAACTTTTTTTTTTAATTTTCTAATTTGCCCCCCAAAAGTGACCCCCATATTCAAAATTCATTTATTTACGTTACACGTCCTTGTTTGGGTCACAAAAATACATATGTGTACCAAATTTCAACTTAATCGGTGTAGTTGATTCGCGAATGGGGGGGGGATGGTCAATTTTCATTTTGTTTCTTAAATAATTTTAAAACTATTTATTTAAAAATTATAAAAGAAATATATTTGAGACCCTCACATTAAGCCCTTTCATTTGATATATCACACGATACAGTTTGCAAAACCTTTTTTTTTAATTTTCTAATTTGCCCCCCAAAAGTGACCTTCATATTCAAAATTCATTTATTTACGTTACACGTCCGTGTTTGGGTTCCAGAAATACATATGTGTACCAAATTTCAACTTATTCGGTCTTGTAGATTCGGAGTAAATTGGCTGTGACACCGGGACAGACAGACACAGGAGTGATCCTATAAGGGTTCCGTTTTTCATTCGGACGTACGGAACCCTAAAAATAAGAAAAAAAAAGTCCGAGCCGCGCCGGGGTTATCACCTAGCTTATATGGTAGCACATGAGATCCAAACATTTCATAAAAATACATTTTGACTATATTCTGTGGGATGTGTTTATTTTGGAAACTGAGATGCTGATAATGCGATGACTGAACGTTCGTTTCCAAGAATTATTAATAATGAGCATAAAATGATGATGCAGTGACAGAACATTAAGAAGGCAGTGTCTATTGATGAGGCAAAGGAGTCACACGTGTCTCCCTTGAGTTCTCTATCAAACGTCCTGACGACTGGCAAAAATTTATGTGTCTGGAAAGGAAAGAGAAAGAACGAGTATTGGTCAGAGAAACTCTGCAACTAAACAGAAAAAGCTATACGGGCGTTTGAAACATCTGAACAACGGGAGTTTCGAATACAGCAAGAGGGTATAAGAGCTTTGGTGATGCTCTGCAATGGTGAGACAAGTTAAGAAGAGTTCAGATAAAATCCCGGTATACCACTAGGATTCCTTTTTTTCGTATTTTTCGTAGAATGGATAGACCCTTTGCTCTGTGTTGTATTGATTGAGTAATATAAACAATTGGGAGTTATAATTTAATTTTTTGAGATTGTTATCTTTACCTGCAAGTGTAATTATCCCGGGCAACGCCGGGTACCTCTGCTAGTTATATATATAGATGACCCAATATTACTGACTGTCCTTCTCTGGTTCTAAGGTTGTGGCCTGTAGTATCGCCCTCTCCCTGATTTGTTTTCTGATAGGGTTGCTAATCAGGTCATTCCTGTATCCGTTAATGGCAGCAAAGGTTTTTATTCTCGTTATTTCTTCCTCTCTCTGTTGGGTTACACAAATCAGGTAACCAATACAGGCCAATCATTGACAATACAAAGTCTCATATCATCTGTATAGCCCAATTTCTCATGTCTAAGCTTCGCACGTTAAAGCTTCCACTTTTCTATCAAAAATAGCGCTACGTTGGTGGAAAAACTGAGCAGCGCAAAAATTGGGAATGGATGTATACTTATTTCGTTTGACATACGTGCATTGTTCCCAAGCGCCCCTATCAAAGAAACTTTGGATGTACTTGAGTCTGTGCTGGACGACAACAATATTACTTTGGGTTAGTCTAGGGATATTATGTTGGCTACTAGGTTATGTTGCTTTAATAACCTGGGTTCAATTTAATGGGTAGTTCTATAGAATGACGGATGGCACCCCTATGGGATGCTTCATTAGCCTATTTTTGACTAATTTGTTTCTTACTGATTTTGAAAATCGAGCCCGTGAAACTTTTCCATACATCCCGCAAGTTTGGTTCAGGTATATTGATGACGTGTTTGCGGTGTTTGATACTTCTAAATATGACCTTAACAAATTCCTCTCCGAACTTAACAATATTTCCCATAACATAAAATTCACTATGGAAATACAAAAAGATAAGAAAATTCGTTTCCTTGACATAGCAATTGGTGAAGACGATATAGAAAACAAATTAACTTTTGGAATCTACAGAAAATCGTCATTTGTTCCATCGTACGTCAATAGCCATTTTAACCACTGATTCGCCCATAAAGTTTCAGTTTTTCAGCAAATGATTCAGAAAGCTTTCAACCTTCCCCTTACAACCCAACGAGAATAAAAAATTTTGCTGCCATTAACGGATACAGGAATGACCTGAGTAGCAATCTTAGCAGGAAACAAACCAGAAAGAGGGCGATACTACAAGTCACAACCTTAGAACCAGAGAAGGACAGACAGAAATATTGGATCATACCATATAACAGAGAATGGCTGAAGGCCTAGACAAGAATCCCAAGAAATTTGGGCATAGAATCGCTTACAAGAGCTCACACACGCTCTGGAGACTTCTTGGATCGGTTACGGACAAGACACCCCAGACCACAGCTCGGAGTGTACAAGCTAAAGTGTGTAATGCTTTTCATATCGGACAATCAAAACGGAGGATTGTTACCAGGATTGGGGTGCATTTTTGACACTTTCGCAACTACAATTCTGAGTGCTTAAGTTTTGCTGAGCATGTCATACAGACAGGCCATAGAGCCTGGAAACCTTAGAAATCAATAAGGAGCAAGGCAATAAAATCCTAAATGCTGTCAAGGGCCCAAAGGATCTTAGTGATTGGAGCAACATTCTAAGGCATTTGCACTAAAATAGATACGGTAATTTCTTGTATTGGACCACACCTATGTTTACTGTAACCCTATCATTTTCAACGAATAGCGTTAAGTTTAGATTGTGTAATGTGCAATTCGCCTGATTGACTTAGAATACCTTAGCTTTGTAATTAACTCGGTGAATCAACCTGATTGGTTCTTGTTGTATATAAATAGTCCAGGTTCTCTTTGTCAATTGCCGATTGGCGAATTGTAAACTTTTAGTCATGTTGAAAAATGAACGCTTAGCGACATTGAGGACGATCAGGACGATCAGAACGGACTAGCTTTTCAAGGTATCACCTCTACTCTCTTTTCAGGTACCATCTCATTAATCTCATTTCACGGTGCGCCCTTATCAGGGCGATAGTCACCTTCTGTTACGTCTTATGTGCTGGTCCCTGGAGTTGGAATTAATATTCCCGTAAACAAGCACATCAAGACGCTCATTATCGTTCTGGGTCCCTGGCGTTGGGATTAATTTCCTCGCAAAACTAACTAACGACTTTTTTCATATCATCTATTTTTATTCTAATCATTCATGAGTAAGTCCCTGGCATAGAATTAACTTTCTCGCAAACCTGACTTGTTTTCCTTTTTCCGTAAAGCTAGGTGCGTCCTTCTTAGGACGGCTTCTTTAGCACACACCTAGCTGCGAGGTTCCTCCCCCCCTGGTTCTATACAATTATATTTTAGGAATATGATGGCTTCGTCCAAATTAACCACATTGAAGTCGGCTAAGGAACCTTTGCTAGTGGCGGTTGGTAAAACTGTGTCTTGTGAAAAGGCCTACCGGGATGCCTGCTTAGATGCTAGGTTTGCTGCTTTTGACCTAGTGTTCAACGAAATGATAGAAGCTCTCCGAGATGAAATAAACGCTAAGTACAAGGTGATTATAATTAAAGTCCCTTTGTAAAAATGCTATAAAAAAACAACCATGAGTCCGAATGACTTCAAATTTGGACTGAGCATTCTTGAAGAAGGGGCATTTGATATGGATAAGAAAAAAAATAGTTCCAAAATTTATCACTAGATGGCGCTGTAAGCGGCATATTATGCCTAGGAGGATTTGTACTATGCAAATTGAAAGATACGCATGCGCATGAGACATTGCATGTGTTATAAAAACGCAGGCCTCATGGCGTTCTCGTCATATTTGTATCTCAGCAGCTTGCCATGGGTCTGTCAATGAAGGATCGCGCTCTGCTTGTGAAGCTCTTTTACAAGAATGGCGACTCTGCCATGGCAGCTTTAAAGAAATTTCGGGTATTAAAGGGAATGAAAAAAGGATGTGATCCGATGTCTGCAAAGGCTCTGAGGTGTATGATTAAAAAATTCGAAGCGACAGGTTCTTTTGCAGTGAAATCTGGCAGAGGGAGGAAAGCAGTTGCTTTGACGTCAGTAGAAGATGTGGCTGAAGCATTAGAGGAAGGGTCGAACAGTGGTGTGCAAACGTGCAGTGCACGGGGAATTGCCCGAACTTTAGACATACCTGTGAGCACGGTCAATAAAATTTTACGCAATATCCTGCATTGTTATCACTATAAAATTACCCATGTTCAGGAGTTACTTCCTGCTGACCTGCCAATTAGACACACGTTTGCTTTAGAATTTCTAGCTCGCATGGAAGTGGACAATGAATGGCCATGGAACATCTTGTGGACAGACGAAGCCCATTTTTATCTCCACGGCGTTGTCAATACACAAAATTGCAGGATATGGGCAACGGAAAATCCTTTCGCATGTGTTTCAATACCGCTTCATTCTGCAAAGGTAACTGTGTGGTGCGGGATGACAGCATCATTGATTATAGGGCCATTTTTTTTCGAGGAAGTGGGTCCTGCGGGTCCCGTTACCTGTACAGTCAATGGTCAACGGTATGCGTGTCTTTTACGCAACCAGGTAATTCCAACACTTCAACAGCATGCATGCGTGGATAGAATAATTTTCATGCAAGATGGCGCTCCTCCGCACATTGCAAAGCCAGTGAAGCAACTACTGAAGACACATTTCGGAGATGATAGAATTATCAGCCGTCATTTTCCGAGAGCCTGGCCTGCAAGATCACCGGACCTCAATCCTTGTGACTTCTGGCTCTGGGGTTACCTTAAAAATCATGTGTTCAGTGGCCCAGTTGCAAATTTAGCGGAATTGAAGGCTCGGATTACGCACCACGTTCACAACGTGACCCCGGAGACACCCTGGTCTGTTGTGGAACATGCTGTTTATCGGTTAAAACTTGTGGAGGAAAATGGTGGACAGCATATTGAACATGTCTTGCGCAAGTCCCGAGATAATTAATAGGCGTTTCCATTGTTGCTTTTTATGCGGTTTTTGGCCCAAGGACAATTAAAAACCGATTTTTCCCATCCGATGTGGTACGACCTTGCCGTGGAGGATGGGCTTTGCACTAACAGTGCCACAACTGTTAAATGACTTGAAAGTCATGTTTTCCATCATCAAACCCGAAGCAATCATGTTCATTGACCGGTACAGTTGATTTTTTGCTAATACTGTACTGTATAATAAAAAAAAATCATGTTTAACTTGTTTTAGTGTCAATTGCATTCCTTGACCAACTTTAATGTAAAAACATCATGCCATAAACAACTCATGCCAAAGCCGTCGTATTTCAATTCAAAATGTCACTTCTAGCTGAATCCGCTTCAGTTATGCCGCTTACAGCGCCATCTAGTGATAAATTTTGGAACTATTTTTTTCTTATCCCATATCAAATGCCCCTTCTTCAAGAATGCTCAGTCCAAATTTGAAGTCATTCGGACTCATGGTTGTTTTTTTATAGCATTTTTACAAAGGGACTTTAATTATAATCACCTTGTATACTTTTTATTTGGTTCAGCTATTTGCCGTTTCAGAGGCAAAATTTTTTATTCAAAATTTCAACATATCTTTACGAATCATGAGTTTTTAAGTCTATTTCAGCAAAAAAAAATTTTTGAATTTCTGAAACGAAAACAAAAGCCTTCAGTCTTAGAGAGTGGTAGGCCAATTAACAATGATAACAATACAGGCAGTGTTACGTCATGATTTTACTGTATACATGGTAGACTCAAATCCAAACCAATATAATAAAAACGTTATTCTGTCCATCATCATTGAGTTTTCCTCACTTCTGACCAAACCGTAAGGGTTACCTTGATGAAACAAACATGCTCTATAGTTCGATGATAAACAATTAAAATGCATTTAAGTTAAAAAAAAATTGACTTCAGGTTTGGTCAAGAATTTATGCCAAATTCTTCACATTTTTTCAATTTAAAAGGAGATTTTTTAGGATATCTCGAAAAAATAAAGTTTGAAATGTAGCTTCTGATTAGCTCTATTCATCGAGGTATAAATGGTTTCAATCGGATGTTTTAGAATCAAAACTTATAATCGTCGATGAAGAACAATGTTAACAAAACATAGAGTGAGATGCATCGATAACTTCTTGATGTCACCAAGTTTGGCGACAGATGTCGCTGCCAAGGCTCCCATTCATGCTTCGCAAGAAGGGAGCAAGCTTGTAGGTAGTGCAGCGCCAGCAGCGGCTAACAGCCACAAAGACAATTATCGTGCTAAGCGAAGGGCTCGTAACCAAGAGACTTTTGTCACGCCATCTATTGCTATAACACAGCCTATTAATAAGCGTTTCAATAGAGGCGTTGAGCGCGAGCGTCGTAAGAAATCCAAACGGAAGCGGCGCGTGAGGATGCGCGAGAAAGCGCGCGCGAAAGAGAAAAAGAATGATCGTGGAGAGTGTCTAGGAATCCGTAGAGTGAGGACACGGAAAAATTCAGTGGATCCAAACCTGCTTTCGACAGCAAAGAACTTTATGCCGTCGAGGGAAGCGACGACTCCGTCGAATGCTTCAACGGGAGAGGAGACGAGAGCCAGCGAGTGCCCGTGTAGGAGAATTTCGCCCTCGCGGTCATTTGCGAGCAAGGCCGTAGACTCCTCGCTAGCGAACATTGTTTTAAATCCTGTAATCCTTGCAGGGGCCGTTTTAGACGTCCGTCACACTGAAGACGCCGGAGCCACGTTCGGAGAACCATCGCCAGCATTTACATTTCCACGACCTGTGTCGGAGTTCCTGACTAGGAAGTTTACGAGGACGTTAGTGGTGGCAGCTGGGTTGGAGCCCACGCGACTGAGAGATATTCCAAATCTAGACAGTCGTTTGGTCCCGGACGAACTTGGCGTTTGGATAACGCCGTGGACACAGGAGGCGTTCTGGCTGCATGGGCTAGGTCATATTGCACCGTACAACAGGTTAGTGAATTTTTCTTGTGTTCCTCACTACTTTTCCTAATTTCTAACGGAGGTAGACACTCTCATGCGCGATTGAGCGCGTTTGCATGGCTTGCGCTCGCTGTCTTAATTCCCCGTTTTCGGGCATCTTAGTTGCAGCCAGCGCAAGCTACAAGCTGTGTTAGCAGGTGCACATAAGCACAATTCAAGTCATATTAGTCGTTAATTTGTCTGGGTTTTCTTTTCCAGTTTCCGGCAGCTGCGTCTTTCGACTTCAATGTATTGAGTCCTCTTCATGTTCCCGAGACCCGTCGTCTGGAGAAAAGCGCGCGTCGGATGGTAAAGATATTGAAATCTAACTGACTTTCCATTCCGCTAGATTTAGCAACTATTTTTCTTTGTGAACCTGGGATTCTCTTTCCTCAGGTGGGTCGGGGAATGAGTGATGGAGTTGATTAAGCTCCTCTCATTACTCCCGAAGGCAACCCGTAAAATTTGTTTATTTTAATTTATTGTTGTTTTACTTGTGAGCGGAATGCATTAAGTTTCCGCGGGCAGACCATAACAATCCATTATTGGTTTAGCGTTTCCTACGCTTAAGTAGGATCGTAGCCCGTTCAATCATTGTTTGTATATTTTTTATTTGTATTTAAGAAACCATTTAATTAATAAACTCTACCAAAAATATACTCTGTTGTCATCCGCCTAATAATTCTATCTTCCACTGCGTCATACTCTTAAACCATGACACTTGAGAGTTGGAGTTCAAAACGATCCGGCTGAACGAGATAAGCCATTTGGAAATAAGGTGATAGTCATTGGAGGAGATATTCGACAATGTTTACCGGTCATTCCAAGAGGAACGGAAACAGAAGTTATTAAAGCATGCATCAAATATCAAATTTATGGCAACATTTTTACAAAACCTTCCTAAGCAGATCAAGACGATTTCAATGAGTAGCTTCTTAAAATTGGTTCTGGACATTTTTCAAGAATTGAAAATTTAGATCGTGATTAAAATGAAATTCCAAATGAAGTTATTGTCTCGCCGGAGACTGGTATAGTTTCTACAATTTTTGGAGATGACATACAATCACTCTCATCTGTTGATTTATCAAATCGAGTACTCTTATGCTCAACAAATACTGCTGCTCACACAATGAACAACGAAATTATAGATCAAATGGAAAGAAGAAAATTTATATTCAAAAGTAATGATTCAGTGGAAGCAGATCAAATGATCAAATATCTAATCAAGTTACGATAGAAATGCTGAATTTATTGACTCCATCAGGAATTCGATCACATATCCATCACATTAAAATAGGAATGATTGCCATGCAAATGAGAAATTTGAATCCAAAAAAAGGACTTTGCAATGTGGAACTCGCTTAATAGTCGCATCATGTCATAGATATTTAATTCAAGCAAAAATTGTAAATGAGGAAAATAGAAATGATATTGTTATAATTCCAAGAATCGATTCAAGTGATGAAATTTGCCTCTTGTCAATTTCCAATTATTCCTTCTTTTGCTATGACTATAAATAAGAGGCAAGGACAATCGTATTCTCATGTATTTTAATTTTAAATGAACGTGTGTTTTCTCATGGTCTACTTTATGTCGGTTTATCACTTTCAAAATTTAAAAGCAATAAAAAAATTTGTATCTATGATATTCCTCAAGAACAAGGGAACTTGATTAAAAATAGTGATAGAACTTTCACTCAAATATGATTTAACGTGATGTTTTGTAATAAACTATGTTGTTTAAAATAGATTTTTTATTTTATTTTTTTCTGATTTGATTAAATAAGACAAACGCACGACAAGCATAGCACACCCAAGCGAAGCGAGGCCAACAACTTGTATTAAATAATAACTTAATAATAAATGAAAGACCAGTGAAACGAACGATTGAAACATATTGGCCTGTATGAATAAGAATCCTGTTGAATAAGATGCCATTGGGGAAAGTTGCAGAGCTGTAGGTAGTCAGGGAAGTGGGCAAAATATTGATTACAAAATTTGCGCACAAACACAAAAGTGAAGTTCAATAATAGTGTGCAAAAAAAACTCGTCATAATCGGAAGAATAGATCGCTCAAGAATGAAATGTTTAAACTGGAGACGATCTTTAGGTTTCTATTTTCCTCTCTTTTCTAGGCTTTTTATTATTAACAAAAGTCCAGGCTTTGTTTTCCACTTTTTCTTTGACATCATCAGAGTGTCTTCTTTTACAGCCACCTTTCAGCGAAAATCTTCAATCTTCGACTACTTAGATAGATTCCACATTACTTACAGAAAAATTGTCAGAATTATCAGACTGTAGGATATCGATAGATTCACACTATATGCCTTCTAATGTTGCCTGCCCTGGAAGTATCTAAACGTTGCTGAAAGATTTCTTTAAGACAACTTACATCGTTAACAACTTTTATACGAAAGTTTTGTATTCCATCGAACTTATTTTCAGTACTTGTAAGCTGGAATTTAATATCAGTGGTGTCCTTAATTAGGGATTTTGCCTCTGCTTCCAGAGCAATATAAAAAAAATCTCACTTTACTTCGGCTGATAAAGGGAATGCACTGATACAGTTAAGAAGCCTGATGAATATAAGATTGACAATAGTCAGCCTAAAAACATAGGCCGAAAATGAATAAAAACAGGCAAAGAGGGAAATCACGTTTTACAGTATTTCGTGAAAGATACTCTGGCAATGCCTTCAAAATTAACATCCGGAATGAATCTAGGTTTCCGGCACTTGCTGCGCCGCTTCATACAATAGTCATACATGCTAAATACGCCGATTGGGAAATCGCATAATTTACGAAAAGCTCAACTTTTTGCTCATCTTCATTTCATGAACTGTACAATTTTTTGCTCATTTTGTGACATGTGCAAAATGAAAATGTGCTCAACGATTTCTGCTTATTGGCAAGTTCATTGGCAACATCTATGCTAAAATTGAAAAAAACCTTGATAACTTCCTAGGCAACCTTACAGTTGTATTTTCGGTGCAGAGAACCGGTTCCCAGACTAAAGAGGCAGAGAAAACCTTTTTATTCTGTGGGTGCGATTTGCAATTACGGTTCAGCATTGCGCAGGTTGAAATTGAGTGGAGCCTTTAATAAACATGGCCTCTTGCTTATCGATACGCAGGCGATAGTGTATACAGCGTTAAAATGACGTAAACCCAATAAAATTATCCACTAATAAGGACAGGAACAGTTTTACGTTCTTCTCTGATAATTTACTACACATCCCTACACAAAAATCCAAAGGCAGCTCGAATGCAAATTCAAATAGAAAACGCGTGAGGATCGAAGTGTGCTTTCGTCATGTGATTGACACTTAGTCAAATCACATCACATATTTACAGTAAATGGTTCAAAATACCCTCTACTTAATGAAATAATCTACAATCGAACAGAAGAGTATACATATATTTCGGTGATAGGGAAGCAGTGTTCGAAACGGAATGATTGGAAGAGAAATTAAAGAAAGAGGAAAAGAAGAGTTTTACGGAGAAGCCACCCCCGCAAGGAATAAGTTTAGTCGGAAGAGTTGAAGCTCGGAGAGCGGGGAACTGAGGGAAGAAAGTAAAGAGAAGAGAAAACAGAAATCAGATGAGATCTCAAGAGCGATAGAGGAAGGACGGAAGATTGAAGAGACGAATGAGCGACAAAGAAAGCAGAGCCTTATGAGAAGGGAGAATATTGTTCTAATGGAGAAAGAAGTCATGGAAAAATAGAAGAACATCATGTTACGTCTCTAGAGAAAATAAACGAATAGGAGAAGATTGTCTTTCTGGAGAGAAAAAAGCGTGAAGTGAAAACACGAGAAAAAGAGCCGAGAGAGCGAACAGCTTTTACCGCTGGTGCCGAAAGCGAGATAAAGCAATGGCTATCATCGAGCCAATAAATGAACAGGCCGGAATATTCTTCACATAGTACGGGGCGGCAGAAGGACATATATCTTCGGAAGCGGGAGGCATCGTGTCAAATTTCCCGAGTGATACTTGTGCCACTACCACGATCGCATCCACTAAGTGTGAGAATGACGATTCATCGCAGCTACCAAGGGAGCGCAGGCGGCAGTGTGCAGGTTGGTATTAGGTGATGTGCGTTGCGCGGCTTGCGAGCGACCACATGCAAAATCGTCCAGCAGTAAGTGAACTCTGTGCTTATTTAATCGCACTATAATTTTGCATAATTGTTTTTTATTGTTAGTGTGGTTATTTCCATTTATTTCTCGACGTCGAGAACTAATTCATTAACATATGTTGTGCTTTCAATTATTTAAAATTTTTTCATCAAACTTTCTGATCATTGGGCTTTCCATCCTGACTACTTGGTAGTCTATAAGACACTTGGTTTATATGATGGTATCTTGTGGGATTATGTGGAGCAGCCACCTCCTTCCAATTTTTTCTTACGTTCAGCAGCAACGCGTGTGTAGTGTAACGTGCAAGAAAGAGAAAATTACCTTTCCGACACGCACAGCCAAATTCCCGCCGCGAGGACCAACAAAATTTAATGATAAATATTATTTTGTGGCTAAAGTTAAATGAAAAGCGTTTTTAAATATTATTAGACATAAAAAGCCAGAAGTTAAGCCCAAAAACTTCCCACCTGAAGAAAATTAACGAAACAAAGTAAACAAAACTAAAAAAGTAATTTTATAATTATCCGTTCTATTATCTGGCAAAATTAAATAATATTTGTTTAACTTAAATCAACTTCCTGAGTCCCGTTAATTATTAAAGAGTCAAGACAGAAATAAATCCAATTAAATAAATTTATTTATTGCGTTTTTCTTTTTGTAATTCTTGTTCTCACTTTTTCTTTTATAAATACAACAAAAATTGAAAATTAACAGGACAGAGGACGACCATTGAAAAACAGGGGTGTTGTTTCCACAGTGAGTAGACCGGCGGTGGTTGAGAAGTTCGGAAGTAACAACATCTGAGGAAGACCTGGATGGCCGAGGCGTTGACGAGAATAAAAAAATCACCGAAGCAGAGTCTACTATTATATGAAACTTAAAAAAAGTTCTAAACAGGAGAGAAACGGAGAACACGCAATGCTTTTAATTGGAAAATAAACAAAGTTTAAAAAAACACAGAATAAACTAAAGAGAGTACAGGGCAAATCCAAAAGTACTATGATAAAAAACTGAACTAAAAGAAAAAAGAAAGAAATTAAAAAAAACAACAAAAAATAAATAATAAAAAACCTCAAAAAAAACAAACAAAAAAACTCGTAAAATAAAAACAGCATAGAGGGAAATAGTGGTTACTGCTACTCAACTCACCTGTACGCACAAACATCGCACAAACAAATTAAAACACCAAAGAACAAGACAAGGATAGAGGACTGAAACCAACAAAGGGAAAGGATCAATCTTACCGGGACAACGGAGAAACGAGAAGGGAAATGCAATGCGTTCTATTTTTCTAAGAGAAAAAAAGGAAACAATAATAAATAAATAAATCAGTTTAAAAAAAATTCATTTACAAAAATGAAAAGATAACAAATAAAAACAGAAGTGGAACGTCATCATGCGCACACTCTGAGTCTCGAAAATCAACTAGCATAGGGTTAAATCTTTCGAAAGAACGACGCCCTTTTCTTCGGAAATGGTACTTTACATCCAAGGCGGAAAGTTGTAGCTAAAAGTCTCAGGAACGGCAGGTAGCCAAGTTCACCACAAAGACGCAATGAAAATTAAATGAAAGTAAAGTTTAGCTGGAAGTAGAGGCAATGACTAATTTAGACAAACCGGCACTCCAGACGCACACCCGAAGGAAGGGGAAAAACACACATTCCACAGCTCGTCGGCACTGGCAGTACATGGCCAAGTCTCGAAACGAAGCATTCAACCACATCCACGCATCCAAAATTCTATATAATAGCGACATGTGCTAAACTGGTTACCAGAACGAATAGTCCAGCCTTTCCAGGCCATTGGAAGGAGATGGAAAAACTATAAAGTAAAAAATAAATATACAAGGAAATTGAGTAACCCATACTTAGGCCGAACTACTCCTCAAATCACAGAAGTAATCGGTATGAAAGACGCAAGAAGACTCCTCCCAAAAAGATCAAACCAAATCCAAA
>JAHWFO010077049.1:37444-48471 GCA_023313115.1 Rhysida immarginata | reverse complement strand
TGAAACGAAGCACATTCCACGGCTCGTCGACGCTGGCAGCTACACGGCCAAGTCACGAAACGAAGCATTCAACCGCTTCCACGCATCCAAAATTCTATATAGTAGCGACGTGTGCTGAACTGGTTACCAGCACGAATAGTCCATATAGTCCAGCCTTTCCAAGCCATTGGAAGGAGATGGAAAAACTACAAAGTAAAAAAAAAATAAACAAGGGAAATCGATTAACCCATGCTTAGTCCAAACCACTCCTCGAATCAGAGAAGTAATCGGTATGAAAGACGCAAAAAGACTCTACCAAAAAAAAACCAAATCGAACCAAGTCCAAAACTGCCTAAAAAAGCGCGCGCACGCGAGACGGTACGGAAAACAAAACGAAACACGTAACAATAAGACAACACGGACAAACAATAAACAGAATTAAAAAGACGAAGGATGGCCTAACTTAGTAATAAGCTATTAATATAACAATAAAGGGTGTCAAAAACAACTTCAAGAGCAATTCAGAAGATTTGCCATAGCTAAAAAAAAAATAATATCCCGAGACAAACAGGAGGGTGAAGGAATACAAAGCCCAAAGAAGGAGAGGCTAAGATTATCATTTAAGTCAGCAAAGCAAAAAGCGCAATAAATAAATTATCCCCAATTAAATATTTTATTCGGACATACTTGAAATTATACGACTATTTGAAATCAACGTAAATTTTTAAATTTCTCCACAAACCCAAAAATTATAATATAAAGAAAAAGCCACGATAACCTTCTGTGGGAATATAAAGAAAAATTAATCTATTCGTGGATTATAAGTGACCATAATTTCACGGAGAACAGAAGGTGACACGAATAAACGCAAAGAGGAGAGCAAGTGGAGGATTAATTAAAAAAAAATTTGATCAAACAGATCAAACGGAACGTAGGCACGTTACAGTAGCTAAGTAGGACCTCTGTCCGAAGCACTGCTCAAGATTTTACAAACGTAAGTGTATCATCACAAAAGTGAACGCGATGATAGATTTCTTGCGTCTTTCTGTTTATTAGGAGCTGAAGCAAAATATACTGAAAAGATGGACGCTTAATCTGTGCGTTCATCCGGCGGCCGGCCGCCGTTTGTACGATAACTTTAAACAGGTTAATATTTTCAAATTCTGTTTTCAAAGGTCTTAGCTCGGCTGTATCAATTTTTCAGGATTTTTCGTGGACCCCTTCAAATCTAATTCACGTGCTAAAAAAGTGACTGTGAAGAATACCAAGATAATGGCATGTCATATAACAATCCATTCGTTCAACATTTATCTTTTAAGTAGTGTTGAAGTTACCACGCGCACGCGACGATCGCAAAATCGACGCGCGATTGCTCATTTGCTCATAATCTAGCGACGATCGCAAAATCGACGCGCGATTGCTCATTTGCTCATAATCTATTAGAGCACTACCTCGTATTTAGAGTCTTAAATCTACCAGGTGTCCATAATTTAAGGACCCTATTGCAAAGCTGCCTACAGGCGAAACCAGTCATCAGCAAATTGTGAAAATTTGTGGAAGACATAATGAAGGGATGGGAATTTGTCTCAGCGTAAAAAAAATTAGGTACGTAGTTCGCCACCAGATGGCACACTTTCGATTTCAGACGTTTTGTCGAATACAGGGTGATTCAGAATTCATCAGGGTGCTCTCATTCGATTACTAACCAGCACGTGTTATGATGTTGAGTGCGTAACTCGGAAACTACTCGTTGGAATTCGATCAAATTTTAACGGTATACAGAGTTTTATATACCCTATTTTTTTTTTAATATTCATTATCCTAGGCGTTGCAGAACACGAGTTATTAACTTGTTGATCTTGGTGCCGGCATTTTTATTTCTATTCATATTTCAGTTAGCGTTCAAATTCGGACCCATGTTCATATGAACTTTTTTGCTTAGAATCACCCATACTACCTCCCCTAGAAGTTTGTCAAATGAATTCTGAATCACCCTGTATATAGAAAAATATTTCAGTTTATCTTGAAACTTCAGGGGTGTAAAGGGTATGCTACACTTCATATATTTCAGCGAAGGCAAATACAGGACCAACAACAAATATCGAGTGAGATCTGAGGATCGGGCAGACCACACATGACGAAAGTGACGGCTGATGACACGTTCTTCTGTAAAATGCCGTCTAAGAACATCCTTAGCACACAGTGCAATGTGTGGAGGAGCCCCGTCTTGCATAAAAGATTATACGTGCAAGGCACTGACGGGCTTGCAGAACCGGAACAATTTCGTTCTCTAACAGCGAAGCATGTTGCTTCCCAGTGATTGAGCATGTCACTGGACCTCTAGAACTTAACACCTCGAAAAAATACGGGCCGAGAATAACTGATTCCGTAAATCCACATCATACCGGAACCTCCAAGAAAGCGTGAGGATTTTATGATTCCCAAATGCGACAGTAGTATGTATTCACTGCGCCGTTCAGGTGAAAATGCGCTTCGTCTCTCCAGAGGATATTCCATAGCCATTCTGCATCGATTTCAACGCGAGCAAGAAACTGAAGTGAGAACTGGAGTCGATCTTCGCAATCCTGTGGAAGCACCTGCTGCAGAAGTGTAAGTTTGTACGGATAATATCGGAGGATAGTTCGCATGATCTAATGGACAGTTGAACGTGGCCTATCCAACCTCTTTGCTACACGCTGGAGACTGGTGCTATCATGGAAATTTGTAGTTCTGTCCTCTTCCACCTGAATCGAAACCTCCTCTAATGTGTCTGCAGACACGGAATTTCTTCCTCTGCCAGGACGGACTTATGATCCTGTTTCTTCAAATTCCGTTATCATTTTCCGAATGTTTTTCACATTCATGGTATCTTTTTGCACCCCTTTCAAAGTCCGAAATTTCCGTAGAGTACCTACTGCGGAATTACTGTTTTAGTAAAACAATTTCACTAACAAGGCGCGATCTCTGAAACTTGACGTCATTGTGACGCCAGAAGACCCAAAAGGGATCAACCAGGCCAAAGGTGTAGGCCTTTATGAAACCAACGTTCGATAGATGATAAACTAACATGAAGTGTTGACAATGGTGATCCTTCGCGCCCCTCGGTTTTACAGGTAAAAGCTGCTGCCTGAGGGGACATAAATTTACATATTTACTACAGCGATTTAAATCTCTGATTAGGGAAAGTAACGGCATTCTTTTCCCTGTAAATTTGCCGCCAAACTCATGCGCTGATTGATCTAGAGCTAGTCACAGGCAAACTATCCGCCATTATAGACCCAGTCGCTCATGTAAACGCACGTGTGTTTATGTACGGACTGAATGTTTTTCACTCCGAAATGCCGCAGTGCTGCGCTGTAAATTACAGTACGAGACAAGAGAAATGTAGCAAACTTTTCCGTAAAGGAAATGAAGGTCGCTTAAAAATATGGCTGCATCGAATTGTACGAAAACATTGGCAACCAAATACCGACGAACGACTGTGTGAAATAAGTAGTCAGCTCTATTATTGTACATGTAATCTACATTATATCCTTAAAAATCTAAGTAAAATACAGTCGAATCCCATCATTGCGTTACCTTTTAATACGATATCACGCTTTATTCGTTTTCCCCCTTGGTCCCATCTTCGGTCAAGTACAGTCTTTTAAGACAAAATGTTTTTTTCTCAAATCCCAAATAATACGATACACAAAATTATAAAATTCATTCAAGAAAGTTAAATTAAATGAGATGTTTATTTAAGAGATAAAACAGTGGGAAAAAGTTTTTATAGTCCACCGAATTCTGATTTGTTCCAGAGAGCACAAATGACGAAGCATAGTTGTTGCATAGTACTGTAAGAAATGTAATTTCCAGCTATCATACACGTTCATGTAGACAGATATCGATAATCGAGTTTATTTCTCTGAAATATATAAATAAATAAATAAATTCGGAAAGATTATACGTAATATACACTAGTTTCAAGCTTAATTTATAACTAGTATAAGACAAAATCTCCAAAGACAAAAGCCCCAATGGACAACACAATTCGAAAAACGTTTTAGCGGGGTTCGACTGTATGTTAATAGTGTAAATAAAAAATGCAAATAATGGAAGAAAAGATATAAATGTAGTAATAAAAGTGTTTCTGTAGACTCATCCATATCCGATCACTTTCCTATATTTACTATACTTGAATCACAAACGCCGTACCTATGTAAACAGACTACCACTCGTAAGCGAGTTATGTCAAATCATAGGCTTATAGGGAACTTTCGCAATCCTTTTTTGCTTTAACAGATTGGGGAACACTATTGTCAGCTGAGCAAGATACTAATGCGCTATTCGATACTTTTTTAAACCATGTAAATATAGGATTTGACTGGTACCTTCCTTAACCATGTTCTTCGAAACTAATGACACCTATTATTAGCTTACGGAAGCCCTGGATCACCCCCACTATTCGTGCTGCAGTCAAGAAAAAGAACAACTTTTACTTAAAAGCTCGTCGAGCCCCTTCTCCGGCTAATATTAAAAGATTTAAATCTTATTCAAATACTGTAAAATTGCAGATAAGGGAGGCTAAATCAGTTTACTTCGAAAGATTGTTGGAAAGATAAGTGGAAATTAATAAAAAAAATCTTTCGGCAGGTTCTCGTCCCCCGGTGACGCCATTAAGACAGTCTGACCAGGTCACGAGCTCCAATCTGACTACTTTTCTGCAATCCCTATTACCATGTAATTCTGCATCAACTGACCTTGAAAGTACGCAAAATGATATTATTTTCTCTAATATGGTTTTCGAGTTTCTTTACAGCACCTACTGCTTCTGAGGAGGTGGATAAAGTAATATTTTCTTTAAAGTCTTCATCGGTCCTTGACCCTCTTGGCCTATCTTCTGATACAATAATCTGTTCACATCGTGAATTAGCCGAACCATTAGCTTTCTTATTTAACCACTCACTAATTACGGGTATTTTCCCAGATGTCTTAAAGATCGCAAGAGTCACCCCTATATTCAAAAAAGGGGATCCTAAGCGTTTCTCGAATTATCGGCCAATCTCTGCTCCTTCTACTTTTGCAAAAATATTCGAGAAACTATACTATTTTCGACTATCCCAATACGTTTTTGATAATACCCTAATCTCGCCTTTCCAACATGGATTCGTTCCAAAAAGAAGTGTTGAAACTGCATGCCATGAGTTTTTTAATTCGCTTCGAACGAGATGGCTAATAATAAATTTGTTGCTGCGGTATATGTCGATTTTATCAAGGTTTTTGACTCCGTACTAACTGATCGACTCCTTTTCAAATTATCCAATCTCTATGGCATCCGAGGGCTTCCTTTGCGGTGGCTTACGAGTTTTCTCACCAACAGGGTTTATTTTCTTCTTCATTCTGATATCTCTTTGCATCGAGTTATGAGAAGTCTGGGAGTCCCCCAGGGCTCTATGCTTTCTCCCTTGTTGTTTTGTCTATATATAAGACTTAAGAAGTCAGTCATCAGTAATAGCAAATAACATTAGTGATCAATATAGTGAAATCATACAACAAAATGAAGAAGCAGTTCCTGATAACCTACCAAACATCATCAATTTAACTAATGAAGATATCCCAGAAAAATGGATGAACATTTTAGAACTAGGACCGAAATTTGCATATAATGCCCCAATAAACCTAACAGATATGATAACCAACATAGAATATATATTACAAAAAGAAGAAGTAAATAATAAAGAACAAATAATCAATCAGAACATAACCACTATAATAAGGAATAATAAAGAAAATCTATATTGGCATAAGGAAATAAAAAAATTTAAAACTTATTTAGAAGATAAAGATCTAATTATAACAAAAGCAGACAAGGGTAAAATAATGGTCATACAAAAGAAAAAAGATTACATTATTAGCATAGAAAATTTCATAAAAGAAAATAAAATTTTCAAATTAGAAAATAATGATCAAACAATACAATTCCAAAAAAATGTTATTAAAAAAATAAATGAATTAAAAAAAGAAAATATAATTCATGAAGAACAACAAAAATAAAATAATTCCAGGAGAAACATCACCAAATTCAATTTATGGAATAATAAAAATACACAAAGAAGGAAATCCCATAAGAATCATAACATCCACCAAAAAATCACCAACTTACAAACTAGCAAAATTTCTAGATAATTATTTAAAAAAATTCTTTGATTTTAATTACACAATAAAAAACTCAACACTAGCCAAACAAACATTAGAAAAACTAAAATTAGAAAATAAAGACAAAATTTATACTATAGATATAACAGCTATGTATGATAACATCCCAATCATACCAACTCTCGACATCATAAAAAATCAATTAAAAACAAAATTACTTTACACGAAAGTACTAAAAATCATACAATCCATAAATCTATGTTTCACCAACAATCAATTAAAATTTAATGAAAAAATTCATTCACAAATTGAAGGCTTACCCATGGGTAGCCCATTATCACCAAGTCTGTCCAACATCTATTTAAATAACATGGAGCACAATTTACTAAACAAATCACAACACAAACAACACATAAAAATGTAGATGAGATATCTAGTCATAACAAACAAACCAATAGAAATATTAATACACCTATTAGAAGAACGATATCCTTTAAAATTTACACACAACAACATGACCAACAACCGTATCACATTTTTAGATATAAACATTATAAAAAATGAAATTAATCTAGATTTTGAGATATATGAAAAACCAACAAAAGGTAACAACATACCGCATTACTTATCACAGCAACCCACACACCAAAAAATTAACACTATTAAACAATATTTACAAAGAATAAAAAATCTTACATCCCCGAAATATATTCCTACAAATTTAAAAAAAATTAAACTGAACCTAATAAAAAACAAATATCCAATAACTTTAATAGACAAAATTTTAATAGATGCATTTACAAACAATACAACAAAAACTATACCAATTCTACAAGAACAACAAAAAAGATATTCCATACAATACAATTCCACAAACAGAAAAAAATATTAGAACAAATACCAAACATAAAAATCATACCAAAAATAACAAATAACATTACTAAAACATTAATAACCACCACCAACCTAAAAAAAACAATCAATCAAAATAATAGCACAAATATCAATTTCAAAGAAATATGTCAAAATGATAAAGAAAAATGGAACACTAGAAATATAATTTATCAAATACCATGTAAAAATTGTGAACATATCTACACAGGTCAAACTAAACAACAATTAGAAATAAGATTAAAAGAACATGAAAGAGCACTTCGCCACAAAGACAAAAACAACCATTTAGTAAATCATTGTATCAAAGAAAACCACACACCAGATTGGAATAACACAAAAATCATTGGAAAAGAAGAAAATTATAAAAAAAGATTAATTAAAGAAACAATAAATATCATTACAAATAACAAAAATTTAGCCAAACCATCAATAGAGATAAACACTAAATGGACACTACTTTTAAACAACAATCACCCTAATATACAATAGCCAACAATCATAACCAGCAATTACAACCAACTTAGCTTCATCACCTTTATATCAATTGTTAAATTCTTATTTCAACTGTTTTCAACATTCAAAAATATTTAATCCAACTGATGATGAGAAAAATTCTCGAAAACGTTTTTTTATATAAATTTTATCCCAAATATTTGGATCACCCTCTTCAAAATTTCATCTGTACTTCAAGATTATCGTTTTCCCCTATCAACATTATCTGCACAAGACTTCATCTACATCCTCATTAGACTGGGTTTATTTCTACTATCAACAACATCTTCAATAGACTACATCCTTTGAGTTTTCTTCCATCTCACAAGTTTCTTCAAGATTGGTGACTTTATTTATTATTTATTTTTTTGTTTTTATTAATTCATGATTTTCCCCATTATAAGGAGACTGAACTCATTTTTTTTTTTTTTTTTTTTTTTGTTTTATTCAAATTATTTATTTATATGAAAACTACTTGAATTTCAAATTTTAAACTCAATTTTATCGATAAGGGCAAAGAGACGGAGGGTCGATCTTACAAGGAGAGGCTACGGCGTTGGAGAAACGGATTCAGGTGGGACTTGGCGTATACGTTGAGGGTAATTGCCTGTGTATGCGTGCAAAGCCATAGCTTGCACTATTCAGCCATTCGCGAGATAATTGAATTGGAATTTGGGCACCTGAAACGGCGCGACTTATGTAGGCTGTGCGCACATAAATTCTCAGCAGCAGAGGTAATGCAACGATAAAGTGTGCGCTCGGTATCCCGTAACTTCTTGCGTGTTGTTGGTTTAAGTTCCCGGGCGGGGAAATATTTTTCAAAACTCTGCACAACGGTTTTTTTTTTCATTCCTTACTAATAATAACGATTAAAAATGCACTTTTATTTATTTTGTTTATCAAGATTCTTTTTTTTAAGTACGTTATAAAAAATTTACGCTTTTATACCTTTTTATTAATAATAACAATGAAAAAAACATTTTTATTTAATTTTTCAAGTTTCTTCTTTTACAGTTTCTTCTTCTGCGAAAGTAAACTTCTGGTAAAATGTCCGTAATGAGGACAGTTCTCATTGTGCAACGAGTGACACTGACGATACTTCAATGTATAAAGAACAGTCGAAAAAGAACTGTATATTTAAAATATGTCCCATTTATTGAAAATGTAAAAAAATGCCCTGCTGTATCGAAATTATTGACGAGATATAAGAAAATCTGTTTATACCTTTAGCGCAATTCTTTTTAACTTATTTGTTAAAAAAAATCTTGACAAACAAAGTAAATAAAAGTGCATTTTAATCGTGATTATTAGTAAGGAATGAAAAAAAAACCATTGTGCAGAGTTTTGAAACAAATTTCCCCCGCAGGGACTTGAACCAACAACACGCAAGACGTTAGGGGATACCGACCGCACGCTTTACCTTTGCGCTACCGCTGCTGCTGACAAATCACGTGCGTACAGCGTACATAAGGCGCGCCATTTCAGGAGCCCAAATTCCAGGTCAATTGACTCGCGAATGGCTGAATAGTGCGCGCTACGGCTCTGCACACATACACAGGCAAGGACCCTCTACGTATACGCCTAGTCCCATCTGAATCCTTTTCTCCAACGCCGTAGCCTCTCCTTGTTAGAGACATTCCTATTCTAATTTTCGATGGTCTATTCGTATCTGAAGTCAAATTCAAAGAATCCGAAAAAAAATGCCAACACCAAACGACCGACTGCACAAATCCTCTGTATCACTGCTTTGATTTATTTTATTAGAAATACTTTTGTTGTGGGATGCTATTTGGTATATTTACGGTACTTTTTGAATTTTGCCTTTTTGCAAATGTACAGGGTCTTTATAATTAAAGTTCCATTTTGACATGGCCATAAAAAAAAACTACTGGACCAAAAGCTATAATACTTGGTAATATTATACAAGAGGACATGGGAAGTTCATACCCACCAAAAAAAAAAATTAGTTCAAAAGGTCACCACCAGCATTGAATGGCACTCTATGCAATATTCGTATACGAAATTAGACACGAAGACACTGGTTAACAAGTCTTTAATCGGTACTAAAATTAGATACTGAAAGCAGGTTACACCGGATTGCTGCGTTCTCAACTGTAGCTCGTAGCATATCAGCAGGAATGTTGCGCACCTGTCGGCGTATCGCATCTCTCAGTTCCGCCAAATTCCTGACGTTATCACCATAAACAGTGGCTTTGAGGTAACCCCAGAGCCAGAAGTCACAGGGGTTGATATCTGGTGACCGGGGTGGCCAAGAAAGGGGGAGGTCTATAATCCGTTCATCTGTGAAATGTTGCTGAAGTAACTGTTTGACACATGTACCAATATGAGGTGAAGCCCCATCCTGCATAAAAATCGTTGTGTCTATAATGCCACGTTGCTGAAGTTCTGGTATCACAAAACTTCTTAGCATCGACGCCATGCGAGCAGCAGTCAGTGCATGTCACGAGTCCATCTCTCGACTGCTCTTCAAAAAAATACGGTCCAATTATGACATTTGCTGTCATACCACACCATACGGTAACTTTAGGAAAATGCAATGGAATTTGGTGGAGAACATGAGGGCCCAAATCCTGCAGTTATGGGTGTTGACATCCCCATTCAGGTAAAAATGGGCCTCGTCCGTCCACAAAATGTTCCTTGGCCAATGCTCGTCCACCTTCATCCGTGCAAGGAATTCCAATGCGAAGTTTTCTCTACGAGGAAGATCGTTAGGTTCGAGTTGTTGGACAAGGTGGATTTTGTATGGGTAGTACCACAGCACTTTACGTACGATCTTGTACACCGTACTCAGTGGTAAGTCCATTCGACGTGCAACAGCACTTACGCTGCACGCCCCTTGTGAGATTTTCAGTTTTGCTTCCTCTACGGCTACTGAAACAGCCTCCACGGTTGCCTCAGAGACGGGTTTCCTTCCTCGGCCAGATGCTACCGATAACAAACCTGTGGCTTCAAACTTTGTCATCATCTTCTTCAAACTCTGCGGTGTCATTGGCCCCTAACGTACATCTTCGAATAAATAACATACTTGTTCTGCCAAGTAAAAGAATTTTATCTAATTATTAAGAGATCATGGTGCTTATTTTCACAGAAACAGTGATGATAGATTGATTTACTATATTAGTGGATATGTGGCAAGAAAAACTTTAAAAAGTCTGAACTGCGAAATTTTAAAAATGGAAATGTTAAGCACAAGAGAGATAATGACCGATGAAACTGTTTGATAGGTGTCCTCCACTTTCGCCCCCTCCACTCTCGCCCCGTCCACTTTCGCCCCTCAAATTTTCCCCCTTTCCACTTTCGCCCCCGAATTCCACTTTCGCCCCGGCGCCATTTTATGGTAATTTTTTCGCCAATATATTTTATCGAGGCCCTGAAGAGAGGCTAAGGCTATGCGCAAGTAACTTGAATACAACAGCCAGGGTTTCAAACGGTTACCCTACACATGATAGAATCTCACTTCGTCGAACCACATATAATCGAAATCAGGCCACATTTAATCGAAT
>JAHWFO010077049.1:23755-37044 GCA_023313115.1 Rhysida immarginata | reverse complement strand
GCCAGAAATTTTCTACTGTAAGAATTATAATAATAAATAAAAACATTTATTAATAATATAATTTTCCATATCAATAAAATATACTTTTTTTTACATCGATTATTGGTTTTTTTTTTGTTAATTTATTGACTGAATAGTTGGACCTGTGTTAATGTACTTATGTTTATAGTATATTATGTGTTAATGTACTTATGTTTTGTGTAATAATTATGATGCGAATTATACTAAAAATAACAACTATATTAAATTACTACTAAAATACCGGGAAAAGTCAGGGAAATATTAATAAGATAAAAAAATAATAGAACCATCGATGTAATTGTTTTAGTGTACTGATGTATTGTATTGTAACAATCTGGTTTGTGATCCTATGGATTCATAATTAAAAATTAATAAGAAGAACGAAATATAAAACACATTTAAAAAACGAAGAACACATTTAAAAATCAAAAAAAAAAAAAATTAAAAAAAAATTATTTCGTTTTTTATTGTAAATGACGTCTTCATGCCGGGTCAATCTTTTAAAACAATTTAGATTTTAGGAAAGCTTTAATTTAAATCGTTCTTAATTAAAAGGAGAATTTCGTGGGTTAGGTTAGGTAAGTATTCTAAATAACTGAATTCTTAGTTTTCTATTTGACTTGTTAACCTCTCTGCAGGGTCTTTATTTATGAAAGTGGGTCTTAAAAGTATTTTTGCAGGGGGCGAGTGTGGAAGGGGCGAAAGTGGAAGGGGCGATAGTGGACGGGGCGAAAGTGGAAGGGGCGAAAGTGGAAGGGGCCAACTTCACGGGGCCAAAGTGGAGTGAACCGTTTGATAAAGGTGGTTTACTTTATCCCTCATTAAAACTGTTTAATTTTATTAAAAACTTAGAAGATAATATTACACTGAATATTAGTTTTAATGAAATTCATCGGGCTATGTACTGTGACATATTTAAATTGTTATTGGTTGATATTGGTTGACAAAATCATCAAAAGATAATAACTTCTAAAATTTTTAAATTTTATGTTTCGACAAGGCTACACTTTTTTATACAAGGTATTAACAAGTCAAAAATTAATAAGAACAAAATGAAATTTTTAAAATTGCATAGAAGCTAACAGCTTAAAAATTAATGAGTTTTTTTTTTCTTTTTTTTTTCCTTTTTTTTTTACGTAATACATTATTTCAATTTGTAAATAAATATTGAAAACAATTTTAATATCTTTTATTCATTTAATTATTTATTGAAGATTGTGTTTAATAAAATAAAATATTATTTCTATTGAAATTTAATCGAATTAAAAGCAAAATTTCGTTGGAAAAACATGTTTAAATTTAAATATGATATATCTATGAACAACTTACACTATGATACCCTAACAGGGAACAGTAACGCCATCTGGCCGTGTCATCCGGCATTGAGATACGAGAAATACGCCGATTGCGACACTATTCATTTTAGCCACTATACCTGTGTCTTCGTGTCTAATTTCGTATACGAATATTGCATAGAGCGCATTCCATGCTGGTGGTGAACTTTTGAACTAATTTTTTTTTGGTGGGTATGAACTTCTCATGCCCTCTTGTATAATATTACCAAGTATTATAGCTTTTGGTCCAGTAGTTTTTTTTTATGGCCATGTCAAAATGGAACTTTAATTATAAAGACCCTGTATATGGCGGATTTGATTCCAACTGCTGTCCTTTACGAGCTCAGCCGGCCAGGTGGCCGAGAGGGCTAGGGCGTAGGCTTTCTAGTACTCGAGTCCGCCTGGCTGCGGGTTCGAATCCCGCCGTGGGCATGGATATTTGTGTTTGTCCCGGGCTGCATACTGTTATAACTTGTGTGAAAGGCGCAAAATGACCTTTGTAGTCGACGCCAAAATTTCTAGAACCCCCCCCCCTTTACGGGCTCGAAAATTTCGTACGCGTCCTATAGACTCTTTAGCTTCCGTTATATATATATTGTTTGGAATTGCTTCTTCAGTTCGTTTACGAGCTTTATACGCTCTCATGCGTTCTACACTTGTTTTTGGGGACGAACTCTCCGTTTGATTCACATAACTACAATTATAAAAATAATAAGCCCTGCATTTGCACTATGATGATGCAGTAACAATGTATTATATTTCAATGCGGAGGCCTTCTCTCTCGTTGGTTACCAGAGACAAATGAAAGAAAGAGACTGGCAATGACCCTGTAAAGGGGACTCTAGTGGTGCCTTCGCGCCGCCATATTGGGACTAGCAAGAAACAGCTGATTGCCCGAGGCAATGGATGTGAATCAATCGTTTTAGTTTGGTTTGTTTGGGGTTAACGTCCTTTTCAACTGCTATGGTCATTTCAGGACAGGGGCCGCAAATTTTGCCTCGCAAGGGTTCTTTAACGTGCAGGCGGCAAACTCTACACGGGATCAACAGCTATACTTCACGGGATCAACAGCTATACTTCCCTTCCAAAGGAAGTGCGTGATCTCAGGAATTTCCCCCTGAAAAAATCCTCGTCGTCCTCGGGCGGGGTCGAACCCGCGTCCTCGGGCATCAGGGGCGATCACGCAACCACTGAGCCACCGAAGCCAATGTGAATCAATTGCAAGCAATTATTTTTTTCTAATATCTACTAAGATATCTGGATGAATTTATTGGGGACCACCAGAAAAACTTGCTCTATTAAACAAAAAATAAAATCATCCAAATCGGTCCATCTGATAAAAAGTTATTTGGTGATAAATAAAGTTATTCTTAAACATAAATTTAAAAAAAACAATTTAAATGGAAAAGGAGGAAGAGATTATACAATTAACTAGGAAAATTCTCCTTTATAAATTCTAATTTGAAAGTAAATGAAATAAAATATACAGTTCACTAATTATAATCCAAATTATCGTGGATTTGTACGAGATGTACTAATTATAATCTCTCCTTCTAATAACTAACTGGACGACATTCTCATACATTTTGGTCAAATCGTTTTTTAAAAAGATCCAATACTTCAGTTCACAAGTATTTATAGTATTAGTTAATTTTATTTATTTATTTATTTATTTATTTATTTATTTATTAATAAAGATTAATGCGACACCCAACTGGGACCTGTATGGTCAAAGACCGACGAGTTAGGTCCCAGAGGGCTATTGTAATATTACAAAACAGGTTAGAAGGTTAAAAATAAAAATAACATGAATTCATACAATAAATAACATAGCTATAAATATCAGACAATGTAAATAAAACAACCAAACTAAACCATAATAAACGGTACCATAATAGGTAAGTTACAGAGTACTGGTTGATAAAAAGTACCTAAAAAAAAACATGTATCATCATGAAACAGAATGAGTTAAAGAATCAAACAGCCATAAACAATGAGCATCGACATTTTAAAAGCATAAACTGAAAAAAGTGTCGAGACCAAATATGTTGCTTAAAACTAATTGAATTAGGTGATTTAGATAGCGGTAATAGTATAGTAATTTAGAGTTTTCCTAAACTCTGTAAAAGAAGATAAAGTATAGATTCCTTTAGGCAAAAGAGACCAGTTCTTCAATCCTTTTATGGATATACATCTACAAATATATTCCCGTTTGACAGTCGGTAGACAAACCTGGTCGGCAATACGGGTGTTATAATTATGCCTCTCACAGGATGTTATAATGGTTACTGGGGTTGAAACCTTCAGAAGTGAGTGTATCACTTTGAAAATGAAACAACAAGATTGCAGAAAATAGATTTTGATTTATAGTTAAGATATTTAGTCTTCGGAATAAATGTGAGACTGATTCTGACTTAGATGTTTTCGTTAGAGTTCGTAGGAACCATTTTTGCAATTTAAGAATTGCTTATTACAATATTCGGATTAATAAACTGATTATTTTATTGAACTGAGAATTATTTCTTCCTTTTCTTTTATTTTAAAATTTTCAAATATTTGTCTTTTAATAATTCGTTAGGCATTGAATCAGCTATATGAAGTCATTAAAAGTATACGTTAGTTAACCCTTTACTTCCTGCTTCAGTTCACTAAAATTATTTAGATTACTTTGAAAATTTTTTTTCTTAAAAGGTTTGGTTTATTGGTTTATTAGAATTTTGGCGTCGACTACTAAGGTCATTTTGCGCCTTTTACACAAGTTATATCTGTACGCAGCCCGAAACAAACACAAACATCCCATGCCCACGGCGGGATTCGAACCCAGTACCAGGCGGACTCGAGAACTAGAAAGCCTACGCCCTAGCCCTCTCGGCCACCTGGCCGGCCTTTCTTAAAAGGAAACCTATGTACAGCCAAAAATTTTTTTATATAGCATTCATAAATGTTGAGGGTATTTCCGTGACCCATTTGTAAGTCCATTATATGTATTTAAAATTTAGAAAATATTTTTAAAATACAAACATTTATTTCGAAATATAACATTGTTTTCTTTCAAGATTTTTTATCAAAAAAACTAAAAATATTCTCAATCAGCAACTTAGCTCGAGAACGTGAAGAAGTGAATGTTTTAATCGAATTCTAAAAAATAATTAAAATATTCTAATTTTTATAAAACGTTATGATTTTTTTCTTGCCCCAATGTAGAGATCTCAGTGATTAAAATTTGGCGCTGTGACGTCAATTCATGTCATTTGCCTTCCATGGCGTCATTTCCCACTGCAACAATCACAGTGAAGCTCCTCCTCATTTCTTTTTTTATGAATGAAAGGTCTTAAAGGCACGTGTAATTTTACAGCTGAGGCTGTGCAAATGTACATTTATACATTCAGCTCTTATGATAAAGATTCTATGTTTTTTTATAAATTAATCTTGCAGTGACATCTATTCAAGAACATTAGAAATTTTTATATTTATTTTTAATTTTGGCTTGCATTTTGAAGTGATTAATTTAACAAATTGAACTAATTTAGTAATCCTTTCTTTTTTAATATTTTAATAAATTAATAATTAACTCGAATATAACTAAATAAAAAATAATTATTTTTATTAAAGACCAGATGTAAAAAAGAAATTAATACACTTCTTCATAGGTAAATATTTCATAAAATATTTACAACCTGGTGTTTACTATTTTCATTTTGCCATATATATTCATTGCTTATTATATAATAATTTTGCATATTTAATGAAGATAATATAGATGAATAAATTTCATTAAAAAGTATTATAATAAAAATTATTGTAAAAAAAATAATCTTTATAAAATTTGAATCTGGAAACTTAATGAAAAGCGAAAATTTTACGAAAATAAGAGAATGGGATAGCCAAATAAATCAAACACCAAATTTATTATGACAAATGTACAAAAAAATGTTTGTAATACAGCAAAAGGTATTACAAAGTTTCCAGAATGCCATCCATAAAACAAAATTCAATGAGCTGCCTTGGCTGCATATGGATGCCAGCAGTATTACTCATCGAGCTTTGGTTGGTTTGGTTTGTTTGGTATTAACGTCCTTTTCAACTGCTATGGTCATTTCAGGACGGCGTTATAGGGGCCGCAAATTTTGCCTCGCAAGGGTTCTTTAACGTGCAGCCGGCAAACGACTACACGGGACCAACGGCTTTACTTCCCTTCCGAAGGAAGTGCGTGATCTCAGGATTTACCCCTGAAAAATCCTCGTCGTCCTCGGCCGGGATCGAACCCGCGTACTCGGGCATCAGAGGCGATCACGCAACCTGCTGAGCCACCGAGGCCGATCATCGAGCTTTGAAACCATCTTCTTATAGTAACATTTCCTTATAAGAAATGGAGATTTCCAGAAAGAGCAGGAAGGTATGAACAAAGACACTCCACAGTTGATGTAATTATGACGTCAAACTTAGACTGTCTACCGAATTTATCTTTTTTTAGACATGTATATTTGTAGAATAATATTTACTTTTTGAAGAAAATATAGATGAATGTTAATTGTTCAAAATAAAAATTGCATGTATATACCCAGCTATAATAATAGCTTCGAAACCACGCGCCAAAGTTTGAACTTCCTGTTGAGTGGAAAGAAAGGAGCTTCGGATTTACATCGGAGGATTTACGGTAACAAAAATATAAAAAATTTCTCGTTTTATGTAATAATGCTTTTTACAGAAGTTATCATAAAGGTATTCTAATAGATTTTGAAAAGGTTTTAGAACAGTTGAATGCAAATGTATTTTATTTCTAACAAATTTAGAGTGGCATGTTAGATCGCTCACTTGTCTGCCATTATAGAAAGGACTGTCTTTTTAATTATATTTAAATAAATTTATTAATGCAAGTTAAGTGATTATTATTCGAGATTTATAAAGAAAAGGGTCTGCTTTATTGAAAGAAAAACTTTGTTGTTCTGCATATCCAATCGTTTGATTAATAAAAATTCTTGTATTTTAGTCTCTGAAAAATGCGGTCTCGGATGCTTAAATGCATCCAATCGGAAGTAAGGGGTTAGTGCAATAAAGTTTTTTTTTTAAAAATCAGAAAACAGGTCATGCTTACTAATACCTCCAGAAGTCATCTACAAAAAGAGCTGAAATTACATTGAGAATATATGCCGCCTTAGGTTTTTGCCAATAGCAACATGGCGATTGTTGCAAATCTGGTGGCACCAGTACTGCTCAGCGAAATGAATAGGGCACTGCCAGTCTCTTTCTTTCATTTGTCTCTGGTGGTCACGCTCCATTTCGGATGTTAACAATCAGTGTTTTCCGTTTGTTGGAAACAGTGATGGTTGGATTGTTGGAACTACGTCATTTCCTTAATGCGAAAAACTTTTTATTCTAAACATTTCACTCTCCAAGTCGTTGTCGCCGCATAAGAAGTTTCACTTCAATAAACAGAGCAGAAAATGAAATAATATAACTATTTATATCACCGAGTGGAAGATCATTACATATGCAGAAAAGACATATGGCAAATGGAATAAACAACAAAGTAAGTAATAAGCTTGAAGTCCAAGCGTTTATCTTGAGTGAATCATTAGACGAATTTCTATACTTGACACCGAAGGAATATCATTAAATAAAGCAACCGCTGACCTACCGGAAAGACGAACGTAAATTAGCACACGGAGAAAGTAGGCCTCGCTGTTCGTCGAGGTATTTGGTGGTAGGCATTTGTGAAGATAATTAACAACACATGTAGCACAATCACACTCGGGGAATAATGAGAAGGCGCAACACAACACTTTATGCTTTATGTAATCACTCAGGGACACACACTTTGAAATAGAACTAGATTATACGGAATTCAAATAGGCTGTGGGATTTTTTTGTAAAAACACATGCAATTACAGATCTATCTATTATCACATCGGATAAACACAAACGAATCAAGCAATCAAATATCGGAGCATAATTGCACAATCGGAGAATTGACGAACATTCTCTTAACTGACACACTACTTCTTGAAGGCAATAACGACGAAGGGATCCGACGAAGGTCTTCTACTAATTTGAATAAAATGGGACATCCTCAGGGTCAGGAACGCCGAACTCCGAAGCACCAGTCTCAGTCAAAAATCCTTTAGAAGAACACTAATACAGGATTGTCACACAGATTCGGCTCGAATCTTCAATTTAGGCTCGCCGTCACATATGGACCGAATCTGAGGATTTTGTAAGAATTTATTAGCACTCAAGAGTCTCCAGCGCTGAATCCAAAACATTAACGACTTTTACTGGTCAGGTGGAAATCTAGATGATAATACCGCTTGCTCCTCCCTGGCAGTATTCATTTAACGGAAATGGGAAGATTTTGTAGACTCGGTATAGGTTTAAATCCCAACTCGAGGAACGCATTTAAAAAAAAAGCTGCTCAAGCTCACAAAAATAGACACAGTTGACCACAGATAAGCTCGTTGAATAAGTTGCTTAGTCCTCGGTAAATCGTCATACGATTCCAGTTCAATTTATGCCATACCTGATACCGGCAGTTCACGTTTATCATGGATTCGCCCGCCGGAGATAATTCATTCTACCGTTCCGAATAACCGTTGTCGTCGGTAATTTTTAATGTAGAATTGCATACAATAACAATTCTTCTGGCCTTTCTCGATAATTTAGCTTACCTAGGCGTATAGGGACACTATTGTTTTGTAGACTGGCCTCTCCAGTTTGCAGTAGCTCATCGTAAATCTTACGCTCTCTGCGTGACCTGCATCGAATTTCGACAACCGTCGACGGCGTCTTAAATTGCTCTCCTCGACCACTTCTCTCTCTCTCTCGGAAACAATTTTTTTCGAAGTTCAATGCCGGCTCCGATGTTTTTTCTATGGAGCGAGGATTTCCATTTTGTGTAGCCATTTTTAGTCTTGCCTGCGCATACGGATCGGCCTCGGTGGCTCAGTGGTTGTGTGATCGCCTCTGATGCCCGAGGACGCGGGTTCGACCCCGGTCGAGGACGACGAGGATTTTTTCAGGGGGAAAATCTTGAGATCACGCACTTCCTTCGGAAGACAAGTAAAGCCGTTGGTCCCGTGTAGTCGCTTGCCGGCTGCATGTTAAAGAACCCTTGCGAGGCAAAATTTGCGGCCCCTATAACGCCGTCCTGAAATGACCATGGCAGTTGAAAAGGACGTTAATACCAAACAAACCAACCAACCAACATGCGCATACGGAATATTTCTTGTCGCCGGCCATGTGGCCGAGAGAGCTAGGGCTTAAGCTTTCTAGTTCTCGAGTCCACGTGGTAGTGGGTTCGAATCCCGCCGTGAGCATGGGCGTTTGTGTCCGGGCTGCGTACAGATCTAACTTATGTAAAAGGCGCAAAATAACCTTAGTAGTCGACGCCAAAAATTCTAATAAACCAACCAACTAACATTTCTTGTCCGCTCGTAAACCCACAACCGCTCGCTGTGGAATCTCGCTCCCTTCTCCCAATCCTTGTGATAACCTCGGATTGCCAAATTCCTTCCGTTTTCGCTCTTCTCCCCGAATGCATGAATTCTCACATTTCTCGATCTGTGGCTTTTACCACGTGTCAGCTCTAGAGATCTACGTAAAGTTAGTAACTTTATCCTAACATTGTGGCAGCAACCTGGCTAATTAATGGAGGCATTAGGCTCCAACTTGAAACATTTAGTTTCGCAATGCACGCACATTTCCCTCATGATGCCATAAATGTTCTCATCACCTTCGAAATTTTCTTCGCCAATCAATGCGCCTAAACCATTCTGCGTCGCTCTCATTCGGTCAGGGAGAGTGAAAGCTTTTTCTATCTCTCAAGATGGCGCACCACCCAAGTTATTTTTATTTATTTAAGAATTTATAATTCGGTTCAACGCCATACTGCTGATTGTATTGGAACTTACTCTATATGAAAGAAAATTGGGTGAGTAGGCTGTTACAAAAACATTTTTTCGTAATTCTGACAGATTTGTTTATATCAACGTTATCAATCAACGTTAATACAACTTTTCATTTGTTGATTAAAAAGTTGGTATATAACTTATTAATAGTTTTTGTGAATAATTGCCACTAGTTTAAATATTTTATTTACTGGATATTATTTGTTAAAAGTAAGTGTTAAATTTTGAAATTATTATACTTATTACATTTTACACTGTAAAGTCAAAAAATTATGACAGTTGTAACGCCTTTAGCTTTTTGTTTTTAAATTTATAAGTTAGAATTGTAATATGTATATCCTAGTTTATTCTTAATGTTGATTTTTTTTTCAAATGCCTTAAGGTGTTACGATATTTATTTTTGCCAAGAAGTGCCAGTGGTTTCATATTTTTTTAGGTACAATGCCTCTTAAAAATTCTCTGGTATAAGGAAGACCAGTTTAATTTGGCCCCCCCCCCCCCTAAGGGAAGAGTGTTGCAGCTTCTATTCAAAATGACGTATATTCGATTTTCAAACGTAGGTATATAGTGGACATTTCGGGCTGTATTTTGGTGCATATTTTTATGGATTACTATAATGATATGAGTTTCATATAAAATTTAAAATTTTTTGCGTTCGGTCTGAATTACACAACGGGTAGTGTAATTTGAACCAGGTTGTCCAATTACACAATAGGCCGAGTAATAACAGAAATTTTGTTTTAACTTATGTGTTTACTTGTTTTAGCTTTTCCTTTTGGCTCTCGTAGTCATTTTTAGGCACCCTATGGAACGTATTAGATGGGATGAGCTTATATCTTAATTAAATAACGTGTATAAGTTGACACAATATACTAGAGTGAATATTAAGTTTCAAATGCAAGATTTTGCAAGTTGGATATGTCAAAAAAACGTCCAATTTACACAAAGTACATAAGGGTCCAAATTAGACAACACGCCAACAATTCTTAAATCAAAAATGGCAACCGACCTTCAAAACCTTTCCAACTATAACCATGCCTATTAACAAGTACAGTCGTCAAAGGGAAATAATCCACACTTGACTTTTACTCTAGGCTTTACCGTTTCAATATTAATTTATTTTTAATAATTTAATATTACATTTAAAGTTAACATTATTAAGATTATTAAATTTAAATAATTATAATTAAAAAAGCTATTTAAACAAGACATTAGCATGAAAAGTAATATTAAGTATTAAACTCGTGTGGATTATTTCCTTTGGTTGACTGTACATAAAACCCTTCCCTTTTCTTTAACCCATCCCTGATACATACCAGCACTGAACCTTATAGTTACGGATACGATTACTATCCTATCTCAAAGTAACATCAGACCATACCAAAATAGGAAATTTGATATATTTTCACCAATAACTCATGTAATAAAACCCGTGTTTTTCATACGCTTCTAGGAAGGTCTATGATTATTTTTAAATCAGGAGATTGGCGCCATCTAACGTGCAATTGTGCAAAGCAAAATAAGGCTGGTTCGATTTACATTATGGTCCAAATTACACGGGTCTCCCTTAAAATTTTATTTGTTACACAATTATCTCCATTGCTGCACATTAAGTATTAGTTGCGGAAGCTGAAAGAACAACATCCTCCCAACAAAAATATATTCTTCATTGTTCGTTTAATCATAATCATAAAAGGGAAGTAGTGAAACTCTGTAGTTCTCTATGTTCCGCCGCATGATGGCGCCACTGCATGTCAAAGTTACACTTTATTTTCATCACTGAATACAACGATGTCTCCCAATTTAGCATCGAAAAGATATTTGCGAGCCCAAGCAATCCTGGCATCCTTATGTCGCTTTCTCGGGAGTGGTCTTGGTTTTCTATTGATATATTTGATTGTAGGACATTTACTTAGCACACGCTGAACTTCTCTGGTTAAAACTTGCAAGTGGAAGTCTTTTACAATCTCTTTAGGTACTACTTTTGCTTCTTGATGATTTACGATTTTTCTTTTGTCACGAGCAGAAAGTTTTGTTGATCGCTCTCCAGGGTTTTTCTTTCCATATTTGTCTCGTGTCTTAAGAAATGGCTGTACCACGTCTTTGATGATGCTGCCATCACCCATTGGGTGTATCTACTTTGATGATATGCAAAAATTTGTTCTTTTTCAAAAAAAGTCGCTATCAATATAACAGCGACACTGTCACGCTAATTGAAGAATGTGTACTTATTTTTTAAATTCGAAAATGCAATTGGGGTCACGGGACATTGGTCCTGTGGAGGATCTCCAGTGCTCGCAATCTTACGCCATCAGGCGCATGTCCTCAATGGTAATACCCAAGCGACTCAAATATAGAAGCTTCATGTAGTCTACCACCTGGTTTTAGGTCGATCCCTTGGTCTCTTACGTAAAAATTGGCTTGGAAAATAGCAACTGCCTAGGAAAGCCAATTTCCGGCATCTGTATAACGTGGCTATACCAACGCATCCAAAATCTCTCAATGCATAGAAGTAGAGGCTCAACTCCTAAAGACTCCCTTAATGTGCTGCTGCGCACTCTATCACGTAAGGTAACTCCCGCCACACATGTCAGGAATAGTTTTTCGCCCGCTTGCAACCGCGATCGTACTCTTTCGGTCCTTAGCCAATATTCATGACTATAGATGAGAAAATGACGGATGTAGAAGAATACAAGGACAAGAAACCAGAACCTTAGAATAACGTTAAAATGAACATAAATTTTTTTATTATCCTCTTTGCTTTGATAAAAGATAGGCTCTATCCTAAAAGTCTTACCACCCTTTTTCATTTTCATTTTTTACATGTATGAAACGGAGAACTTGGCTTTCTTTTCTAGCTGATGTTACCGCGGATTGCCACAGTTCGCTTCTGATAACGCTTGTTGAACCGATCCCAGCATCCGATAAATAATATTATTTACCTTTGATTTTATTCTACATTATTGATAATATGATAATTCTCTTATTCCAAAATATAAAATTTTATTTTCTTGGAAAAAACCCCAATAATAAAATACAACAGAAAAAATAATACCTATACATTATTGACGTCATGTTCAGGTTGCTAATTTCTAGAAGGCCGTGGCAGTTCGTTAAATGACGTGACAGCTGGTGCAGAATGTTCATAATTGACGTGTGGACGTGATTATTTAGACCTTAAATTTTGAGTTTCGGACATTTTCGATAAGGAACTTTTTGCTTAGATCGTTGCATATAGAGTCGTAATTATTGTCCTTCCATTTAGAAACACCTTGTAAGAACCGTTTACAGGCATATATGATTTATAAAAAAATAATTTGGATATCAAACGCTAATTTTTATTTAATTTATCTGAAAATTTTAGTGGACTTACAGTTTCATTGGTCACGCAACCACTGTAATAGTATCGTGACCCACAGAAATCAGTTTCAAATTATACGTAATATATTCTATGCATGCAATTTACAGGGTCGGGAGACATTAATAAGACCACCTGCTAGTATCCAGAATATTCATCTTTGGCGGCAAGCACAGCAGCTAGTCGACGTGGCAGAGAGACAATAAGTCATCGGAAGGTGGTTGCAGGTATCTGGGACCATTCGGCGATCAGTGAATCCCGTAATTCCATCACCGTGCGTGATGGAGGGTCCGGCTTGCGGACATGGCGATCGAGATGGTCCCACAAATGTTCAATGGGGTTGAGGTCCGGGGAGTTTGGTGGCCATGGGAGTAGTTTGAATTCATCTTCATGCTCCTCGAACCAGTCGTGGACACTTTTGGCAGTGTGGCAGGGAGCATTGTCCTGTTGAAAGGTGCCATCACTCTGAGGAAACACTGTCGACATGAAGGGGTGTACCTGGTCTGTGACGAACGTCAGGTAAAGAACAGCATTCAGTGTACCCTCCAGCGGTATCAGCGGATTCAGACCATACCACGAAAACATCCCCCAAACAGTCACACCTCCCCCACCAGCTTGTCGTCTGCAACGATGATGTCAGGATGCCTGTTCTCAGATGCTTCCCGGCGAATT
>JAHWFO010077049.1:0-18317 GCA_023313115.1 Rhysida immarginata | reverse complement strand
AGTCGATAATCACCGAAACAAAGATAAGATGTATACATCCATGAGTAAATAATATACTTGAACAAATGATCGAAACCGGGCGAAATTTAAAATTTAATCGGATCAAAGTTTTGCTACGAAAAAACTAATTGTGTCCCATGTGCTTTTGTCCATTCCTTCTTCGGCTAGCTCAAAATCGAAGAATAACATACGAGTACGAGGTCATGGAAACCGACGTTAATTTCGCACCGAGTATCTCTCCTCAGTACTTTCATCTATTTTTATTTCTTCTCTCGTGTTGTTTTGGTGCTCTTATGAATGCTTTATTATACTTAGTGCTTGTATGCATGGGAATGAAATAATAATTGTAAGCATACATGTTTATTACAGTCAGATCATAGATAAAGATGTTAGGAATGTAATATCTATCTCTATGCAGACAGATCATGAAAAGCAGCATAAGAGATTGGCATGGTTTCTGGTTTCATGGCACGTGACGTCTCATCACTCTTGAGCTATGACGTAGCGTTTTTTGGTGGTGTCAACTTTAATAAATTTTTTAAAAAGAACTACGCACAATTAGAAAAAAAGAATACCCATACCGGTATATTAGTGATCTAAACTATCGAAAAAAAATGTAAAAAAATTTCATGCAACTTCCCCATTGTATCGTATCATTATCAATTCCCATTCTTGTTAATTTAATAATTAGTTTATTCCTACTAACTGTGTTGAAGGCTTTTGATACGTCAGTGCTTACTAAGTAACACACACGATCAGCATCCAAAGCATTTATAACATAGTCCAATATTTGAAGAATTGGGTGTATAATTGGAGTCTTTGGCCGACCCCTATACTGTTGCGATGGCAACCTGTCCCATAATAATTTTGTCATTTGTTGAAATATTAATTTTTCCACAATCTTTGCAATCGCCGAAACAATGCAGATTGGTCTATAATTTAATATATTATTTATATCACCATTCTTAAAAATTGGAACAATTAGGGTCTTCTTGAACTCTTTTGAAAATTGCTTATTGTCAATAATGCGCTGGATCAACCATTGCAGCAGTAGATTACCATTTGTACCCCAGTTCTTCATTACAATTGGTGCTAATATCCCATCTCTACTTGTTGTTTTGTTTCACTTGGTATATGGTTCGTCTAATTAGTGCTAAAGATATTGTAATATCTACATCTTGATGATTTGCTTGTTTCTTAAAATCCAAATGACTGTCAATAGCTTGATTGTTTGGATTATCCACCCACTTTAAAAACGCTAGACTCTGATCAGTTGGAAACTCTTGTTTAACCTTTTTATGATTTCGAAGACATTGCCAGAGTTGGTAGGTGTCGGCTTGTCTGTCCATTATTGTTTTCCTTTTAGCTTGATGCCTTGTTTTTTAAATTGTTTATTTACCTCTTTAAGTCGCTGTCTGTTTAAATGAGTAGGATCAAGTTTAAAATTTTTAAATTGTTGCTTTTTATCCTTCCAACAATTTAATATATCTTTAGTTACCCATGATGGCCTGTCTTTTTTATTTCCAATTTTGCGAAGTCGTAATCCGGCTAGAGTCAATACTTGTTGCAACCTTAGCTGGAGTATTTCATACATTTCATACATTTCATTAACATCTTGAGTCCTGTAGTATTCAGTCCAGTCTTGATTTGATAGAATAGTTTTAAACATTATCCAGTCAACATTACTATAGTCAAATACCAATCTTGTTATTTCATTACGGTGAAGATTTCCGATTGGTAGCTCTGTAATTTCACACTTGGTGGCATCATGGTCACATTTAGGGAAACTTTCATGGCTCACTGTAACATTTGTCCAGCTAGATGGTAATAAAATCTGATCTATTATAGAGGAAGTTTTCGCAGTTGATCTCGTTGGTAAGGTGATAACCGGATGCAAGTTATATTCTTCGCAGACGTCATTTATTAATTTAAGGTCCAATGATTTCTTGGCAAAATCAACATTAAAGTCCCCTATAATAATGTTTGGCATCGGCCTATAAGCCAATCTCATTATCATGGACAATTGGTGAACCGATATATAATGTCGTCTATAGAATGCTAACAACATAAATTTTAATTTACCAACGACGCATTGTAGGTAGACGTACTCCAAACCATCCACAGATTCTTTTTTAATGATATTATAATTAATCTTATTAGATATTATTACTAGTATACCTCCACCTCTTGTGTGGCGGTCTTGTCGAATGATAGAATAATTTTTTAGTTGAAATATATTACAATTTTGCATCTCAGAGAGCCACGTCTCAGTAACTATACAAATGTCTGGTAGATATTTATATAACCAGGTCAAAAAATCGTCGATCTTATTTAATAATGAACGAGCATTTAAATAAACAACAACTAATGAAGTCTTTTTATCTTCCACTTTATATTTTCTATTCTTAAGTTTGCTCCTTAATGTCAGGCCTCGCATCTTTACATGATATGTTATATGCATCATGGGCTAGAGTTGGATTCCGACCTACGAAAGGCCTGACTCTCAGACCTTTGGGCCATCTAACCGTTGTTATTAAATCCTCATTGTCTTTTTCTAAAATTCTTACAAAATACATCTGCGATGCCGCACCCGATTTCGTTATCCATTTAGAGCATTGGATGACCTTCAAGCCCTGGGTCTCAACGTTTCAGCTAATCTTTGCGGAGTAACTGATTCATCGAGGTTGCCAATTGATAATCTGATCGAATTTGGACTCTTCAATGGTAAACCCCAGTTACAGTTATCCATATTTATTTTTGTATTAACATCATTATTAACAATATTTATTCGTTTATGTTTATCCGAGGTTTGGTCAATTTTTATATTAGTTTGATCATTTCTTAGCTTTAATTTATTTTTGTCTTCATTAACTACATTAGCAATATTTTTCTGGTCATTTTGGTTTGCGATATCTATTTGGATTATTCTATTAGATTCACTATCAATTTTTGAAGTATTTGACTTATTTCCTATATGATTTATTTCATTTGTCTTTTGACTTTTCTCATCACATTTATTGATATCCATCGGAATGTTGGCTATCATTATTCTAGTCTCATGAATAAGCTGCTGTATTTGTGATTTCACCTTCTCCAATATTTCATTCACCATTGTGTTGAGCGAGTCTATTATTCCAGCAATAATAGCATTTATCATCAATTGATTTATTCCACTAAAGCCATTATCAATTTGGTTTATGGCTCTATCCTGTTCTTTTTTAATTTGATCCGTTAATTTCGTACACATACTTTCATTAAGTTGAGATATTATTCTAACATATTTATCCTCTTCACTAAGATTATTAACTTGGTCAGAATCGTTCTGACATTGCTTCTCACCATTGACTGAAGTGGACTGTTCGCCTTTACAATTCTCCAGTATCCAATCCTTCAAGTATCCAATCCTTCAGATATTGCATAAATATCTCAACTGATTTTCGTTATTCAGCTGTTGACGTCCGATTCCTCATGATATCAGTACTTGATGATCCTGATATATTTGCATGATGTTGGTTAAAGATATCGTCATATCATTAGAATCCGGTGAAATTTGCTCCAAGCTGCAATCATTTGCCGTGTTCATGACGGCCATTTTTTTTTTCTTTTCTATTTATATGTTCTAATCTGTAGAGAATTGCTACTTTCTCCATTTAACTTTTCAGGTATTTTTATTCCGTTTGAACTATACATTTCTCTTAGAAGTACGCCTTGCTTAGCATCAGAGGCATCCTTAGCAACTTCATCTAATTCTTAACAACGAAAGGCTTCTTTAGAAATCAAATGCTTTCCTTTTCGTTCTCGAATGCTTTAAAATCCTATCGGTCCTGGGCATTTCGGTTGCCTGACTTGTTAAAATCATTTAAAGTATATTGACTAGTTCAAAAATATTCAGCAAAAGGATTATTTAGAAATAATCAACTAATGGAATATTAATTCATTATAGCAACTTTAGTATACGAGGATGATTCAAAAAGTAATATTATTTCACGCAAAACACGCGTCATCAAGGAACAAATGGGGTCATCTTTGGACATAGTCTCCCTGGCATTTAATGCATGTGCGCAATCGTTTTGGTAGTGCTTCAATGCCTGCAGAAAAAAGTTTTTGGGACGTGAACTTCGTCATCAGATCAGAATTCGCCTCCCGGAACCCGATTGTAGAGCATTACATGTCCAAAGGCACCACTATCAACAGTGACTCGTATTCAGACCTCCTGAGGTCTAAACTGAAACCTTTTATCCGCACCAAGCGTCGTCTACTTCTCACAAAGGGAAACCTGCTCCAACACGACAATGCCAGACCCCATACCGCCCGTGCCACATCTGCCACTATAAAATACCTGCAATTTGAATGTCTGGTTCATCCACGGTATTCCCCAAAGTTCAGGAGCCGGTGCGTGAGTGGCTCCACATACATCCCCATAACTTTTTTTTCTGCAGGCATTGAAGCACTATCAAAACGATGGCGAACGTGTATGAACGCCAGGGAGACTATGTCAAAAAGTGACGCCATTTGTTCCCTGTTGAAAAAATAATGTGTTTTGTGCGAAATAAAAAATTTTAAAGGTTACTTTTTGAATCGTCCTCGTATGAACGATTGTTCCTTCGTATGAATCGCCCTCGTATGTTCCCGGAATTGCTGTCAGCAGTCAGTACTAGCAACTTTAGTATATGTACGAGGGGTGTTCAAAAGAAAAGGTACGAAACGACACTGTGGGTATAATCGAATTTTTTATTCAAAGTAATCACCATAGTAATCACAATTATCGCACTGCGGGCCGAAGGATTCCCTGTTCCCAGAATTGCCGTGACAGCAGCCAGTCCTTCAGTTCGTCGTCCGAGTTGAAGCGCTTAACTTTGAAATAGTTTTTTAGCGGACCAAACAGATGGAAGTCGCAGGGCGATATGCCCGAGCTGTAGGGCGGATGCTCAAGCTGCTCCCACTTGACCTTGTCTATTATACTTTCTGTGACCTTGGAGACGTGTGGAGCAGGCCGTTTGCTCTTGATGGACTTGCGTAGGCTGCGGAGTGTCTCGCAGTACCCATCACAGTTAATGGGTTTTCCGTGCTCGAGGAATTCAATTGGACGGAATCACAACTGCGTCATGTGAGAGCGGCTCGCGCATGCGAACAACTACGCTGGACACTATGTTCTCTTCCCTAGATGTCGTGCTATGTTATCCCAAAGCGTCACAGCAAAATTCCAACCGTTTGGTTTTTACGACGCTGCGTACCTTTTCATTTCTACACCATTCGTACTATGACTTCGGAACTTTGGATTAACTGGTCGGTCAAAATTCTAAATCCTAGCCACCGAACTGATGATGTTTATTAGGGTAACCGCCACATCACCATCCATTACATTTTTATTTTTTTTTGACCTTAGCCTATAGGGATAAAATAATTAGTAATAGATGTTCTCATCGTTTAAAAGAAAGCAACTTAACTAGAATTTAACACGTTTTTCTCCATTATAGGATGATTGTTAAAAATAGAGTTCACTCACAAGAACTCTACCTGTTCGTGCCTTTTGCTCTACTTGTTAATCACCTTGTGAAGTAAACTTGACCTTCTTCTCTGAAGAATGCGAGCAGAGAAAATGAATTAGCATTTTAAAGAATTTTAGTAGAACAATTAGGACTCACGGGAGGCTGCAAGAAAATTGCGATAGGACAACATATACAGAATCCCAATAACAGAAATCGCAAAAGAGATTAGAAATGGTATAGTCGACTCCGTATATAAGAGCATAGGATCAAATGTAACTCTTCAACGGCACTTTCACAAGCAGGTCCGACCGCAACCAAAAATGGGACCGGTCATAAAGATGAACATAAAAATTATTGGAAAACGAGAAATATGTGAGAAAGCTGAATTTAAAAAAGGGAAAAAGTTACAAAGTGGAAAAATTGATAACAGAGATAGGCGGGGGGGGAGGGGGAATTATAGAAAGGAAGTGACAAGGGCCCAGAAAGTCCTGCGACAAATTAAGAAATAGCTGGAACAGGAGGGGAATATGGGAAAGGTAATGACCGAATGGTGTCTTTGCTAAGGTTAATGCCATTAGGGGTTAGGAAATTGAATTTCCAAATAAGAAAAGAAACGAATTGCTTTCTTTCTTTCTTATTGTGGAAATTATTGCGAAGAATACAGAGGGTGACGTCCTTTAACCCTCCGGTACTAACTTGAATTTTACAAACAACATTACTAACATCGGTCTCTCAGACCGATATATTTACATAGTATATATTGTTACATTTATTTATATTTTTGCACATATTAACATAAATTGAAAGATTATATATGTTGAAGGTACAAAAGAAATCAAGATTTTATTTAAACGCGTTTGAGCTGTAGCACCGAAAATTCTATGGGTTGGTCCCTGAGACCGCATGTTAGTACTGGAGGGTTAAAGAGTGACCAGGAGAATTAAAGTGTTTAGCGACAGGGGTGTCAGCATTGCCAAGAATGTCAAACTTACTGTATGTCCGGCGAATCTGGTACGTATGTATTACCAGATTCTCCGATATACTGTTTCTGACATATTTTGCAATGTAAGAGATAAGTGCCGGTCAGGTTCTGATTAATCTTGAGGGTAAAGGTGGAAGCACTGTAGGAAAGCACATGCACGAAGAGGGCAGCGGAGCCGAGAAAATCATTGCTAGCCATAAGGACGAGAAGCGAAGGCGACGGAAAAAGGTTTGCGGTTCAGCCAGCTTCCCGACCAGCAACGGCAGCGAACGATTTGTCAGCGTCGTCGAGAGCGAACGACCCCGCTACAACGTTATCGCCAGCGTGGCATGATGTCGGCACGATAGTGAGCGTCTCCAAGCCCACCGTACCGATATATACGTCCCGCCTACCCTCCTGGACTGTGGAATGCCGAGCTCTACAATTGGTGAGTGCTCAGTTTCAGATTGGTGTTAATATTTGCCTGGTAAAGAGCTGTTTTCCTGAGACGGGTAATAGTGAAGCAAAACCCGCATCCAACGTGCAAAGGGTTATGGTCGTTCGGCATGCAAGCATATCTAGACCAGAGTTTAGGCTTTACATTAATACGAAATAGTGTGTGAAGCGGTGCAAAAGTCCCTGTGTAGTTTTCCATGCGTCTTAGCCACGAATAGTGTTGGCGAGCTGTTTGCTAATATTTCAATGTGCTCATGCTCACGGATAATAGTGGTCTATTTATTTATTACTCTACAGTTCTAAAGCCTGTTAAGGTTAACGAAGTTTCTTTCGTCGTCTGGCTTGTTCTTGTGCAAAAGCATTAAAGTGCTTCAATCCTGTGGCGTCGACCGCCATTTTTATGTTTTAATGTTACGTCAGTGCTTCATATGGATGTAGAAAAGCTCTTTAAGTTAATGGTGGTGTGTTTATTGTCTACTATATTTGTGGCATATTTATTCACATTTTTATGTGCTAATTAATATATTTATATTCCATATCCATTAAGGACGTTTAAAATTATACTGGACATGATTCTATAATTGTATCAACCAGCACGTTGATTATTGACTCTAAGCCTTTTGTTTAGGCAATTTTGTGTGAACGAGGCAGTACTGTTTATTGCCGTTAGGACTTTAACTTTTTAACGTAGTTTACGAACTCGATAAAAATTAGGACTGTTTATTGTTTTTTTGTAACCGTTGTGTGATACGAATTTTCAATTGATTTATTGACTCATTTGATTATTGTCCTAATTATGAAATATAGCAATGTAACCGTACAAAGGGTATTAGTATTTCAATAGTTCATTCCAACATTGTTTATCTTAAGTTAAACATTTTGGTGAATGATGGTATTTGCTAATTATTACGAAATATTATAAAATTCTATTTTTGGCATCGTTAGTTTATGGTGTTGAATGCTGTTTGCTATATCTTTAAAATAAGTATTGCTAAAGGTTTAATTAATTTTTAGCTATTCAATTATTTAATTCATTTACTTATGGAATAAAGGGACCCCGATTGGATCCTTTAAAATTCTTAACTTTTATTTTGTCTTTTTGTTAAATAAACATTAATTACATTAACAGCGTCATCTGTCACTGGATTTATTTCCACTGCGTACACTTCGCTGTTACCTTTTCAAATCCTCACGTGACAGCTCCCTTTTTCCACTTTGACTGTAAAATCATTCTTATTCGAACTAACCTTTTTAGTACATTTTCTATATATAGAAATGTGCTTATGTGATCGGTTTATCCAGCTGTCCGTCCGTCTATCTGTAGACAATCCCACAATTCATTGCGTTGCAATAGAAAGAGTGCATCTATTGAATTGCTGGAAGACACGAATTATCCTCGCATTCAGGAGAACATACATGGGTTCGGCTCTGCGCGTGCTCTAAACGTTACTGAGATGGTGCGCGTGCAGGATGCACGTGTTTGACGATTATTGACAGCGCAGTTCGGTCTCTAAGTCAAGAGAATTTTTTTATTCCTGGAGAGCTTAGTATTTATTACAATAACTTGAAAACGAATTAACTTTTTCAAAGTCTGTGTTCACCAATCCATTAATACGGGACAGAGCATAAATAAGTACGAACGTGAGATAGCCGGAATAAGTACGTACTATAATGACACGTGTTTGAATGGTATTATTATGATACCCCCTTAAAAACTTCCTATAACCAGATATGGCATGTAATATATCAAACAACTCGTACCAACGTGCCATGAGTGAATATAACGAGTAAATCATGATAATGGTTATTGGTTTGGTAGCACGTGCCCTAATGGTGACATGTGGTACCATATGGTAGCATTGGAACTTTCAATGCTAATATATGGTATGTAATATATCAAATAACTCATAACGACATGTAATGAGTTAATATAACGAGTAAATATTAATAAGGGTTATTGGTTTAGAAGCGCGTGCCCTAATGGTGCTATATGATGCCATATGATACCATTGGAACTTTCACTGCTAAGATATGGCATGTAATATATCAAAAAACTTGTAACAACGTGTCATGAGTTAATATAACGAGTAAATAATGATACTGGTTATTGGTTAAGTAGCACGTGCCCTAATTTTGCCATGTATTACCGTATGGTACCGTTGGAACTTTCAATGCTAAGATACGGTTGTAATATATCAAACAACTCATAACGACATGTAATGAGTGAATATAACGAGTAAATAATGATAAGGGTTATTGGTTTAGTAGCACGTGCCCTAATGGTGCTATATGATGCCATATGGTACCATTGGAACTTTCACTGCTAAGATATGGCATGTAATATATCAAAAAACTTGTAACAACGTGTCATGAGTTAATATTACGAGTAAATTATGATAGTGGTCTTTGTTTAGTATCACGTGCCCTAATGGTGCTATATGATGCCATATTATAGCATTGGAACTTTCAATGCTAAGATATGGCATGTAATATATCAAACAGCTCGTAACAACGTGCTATGAGTAAATATAGCGAATAAATAACGATAATGGTTATTGTTTAGCAGCACGTGCCCTAATGGTGCCATGTGCTACCATATAGTACCATTGGAACTTTCAATGCTAAAATATGGCATGTAATATATCAAACAACTTGTAACAACGTGTCATGAGTGAACATAACGAGTAAATAATGATAATGGTTATTGGTTTAGTAGCACGTGATCTAATGGTACCATTGTAACTTTCAATGTCAAGATATGGCTTGTGATATATCAAACAATCGTAACAACATGTAATGAATGAATATAACGAGTAAATAATGATAATGGTTTTTGCTTTAGTAGCGCGTGCCCTAATGGTGCCATATGGTACCATATGGTACCATTAGAACTTTCAATGCTAAGATATGGCATGTAATATATCAAACAACTCGTAACAACGTGCCATGAGTGTATATGACGAGTAAATAATTATAGCGGTTATTGTTTAAGTAGCACGTGACCTAATTTTGCCATATATTACCATATGGTACCGTTGGAACTTTCAATGCTAAGATTTGGCTTGTAATATATCAAACAACTCGTAACAACATGTAATGAGTGAATATAACGAGTAAATAATGATAATGGTTATTGGTTTTGTTGCATGTGCCCTAATGGTACAATATAGTATTGTTAGAACTTTCAATGCTATGGCGTGTAATATGGCGTGTAATATGGCGTGTAATATATCAACCAACTCATTACGAGTTGTTAGATCTATTGTTATCTATAGTTTATTTGTTTCAAGATCATAATGCTGTTAGGCTTAACGTTATCTAAAACTCACTACTGTTTTACATATTGCTAATTAATAGTAGTTTATCGCTGGTCTCAATAGTAGACGATAACGTAGAAACACTTTAGTAATTTAATATGAAAAAATAATGGATGCTTACACACAACGCTTCAGCAATTGAGGCTCACTTCGTTTAACATTATGTGGGAATTCTTACAAATTAAAGAACTTTTATTTTTTTAAATGTAAGTGGATTAACTCCCTCTCCATTTACCTTTCAGTTCTTCAAGTTTATTCCTTTAAATTCTCTCTATACATTAGCTTACTTAAATAGGAATTTACAATTTAGTTTTCATATTTATTTATTTTCTCTTAAGTGTTTCAAAATGTTGATTAATTCAGTATATCCATGTACGATGCTATAACATGAAAATATGCTCCCTTTATCCACTTGGCTTTAAAATCATTCTTGTTTTCCTCTGGGAAAAAATTCCTATCATGTAATGAAGGCATTCCCCATTATTTCATGATTTTCTGATGAATAGTTTTGCTGTAGCGAACTGCAAATTTTCAACTTTAATTTCAGATGCCCTGTATTAATCAAATTAAAAGGATAACCTCCCCTCCACCATTCACACTACACGAAGATCTCAAAATCTTTTTTTAATGACATTGGTTTTCCCAAATTCCAACATTCTCTTAATGACATTGCTTTTCTAAAACATAATAATGTTCTTCACTTTTTTCTTTATAGATTAGGATCATGTCCGCTGTTAGAAAGGTCCTTCTAATCATGTGGAAAAATTGGCTATTAAGGAAAAGACAGAAGATTATGACAGCATTTGAGATGATCATTCCAGCCGTGTTGGCCTTAATTCTTGTCATCATAAGGACACGTGGAGCCAGTCGTTTCTCTGTACGCCTGGAAAATGCAACGTTTTATCCTAAAAGGCCTATCCTAAGAAAAGTTTTACCTGAATGCTTTTATAGACGAAACTACATGCCAAGAGACTTCTCCGACTATGGTTTTGACTGTGGAACTTATTTAATGCTTTATACTCCTCAAAATACTTTCACAAATAGAGCTAAAACATGCATCGAGGAATACATGAATTCTTTTAGTTGCATTAAAGGTAAGAAGCAAAAATATTTATTATTTTTAATTAGGGCAACCAATCATGATCACCGAGAAAGAATGCCTTACTACTGAAAAGTAATACATTGGCTAAGGTCAAAAACTCTCACCGGTGACACGAGTTAGCGTTTGGTGGGTCAGAAATCCCGGTGAGAAAACTGTGAGGTCATTTGAACGCGGTCACAAACGCCAGTTAGTGCTGCTATGCCTAACCGGTTAGTCTCACCGTCCTCACCGAGAAAAAGACGGTTAGCCCAGTGAGAAATTACGTCATCATTCCGTCACCGGTGAGGGTTTTTGACCTTAGCCATTGTTACATCATCATGATTAGAGCAAATTTAGGGCGTATTATTGGTACATATACGAATAACAATGCCGTAATGATGATGATGTAACGATGTATTACGTTTTAGTGGTGAGGCCCTCTCTCTCGGTGGTCACGAACCAACTCAAGGTCTAATTTTTATTATTATGAGGATTACCCAAATGAAAAGAGGACACGTTCTATAGCGTTATAACTACGAGAAGTGCATCAGCGACAGCAGCGTTCTAGTGAAGAGTTGTGCTAAAGTCAGATTCATATTAATCTTACACCATTGGGACAGTTAGCGATCTCATCACGTGAGAATGGCTTCCTGTGTTCCTACGCATCTTTCGTTATTCCGGCTTTCCAGCTTCCCTGCGAGCACATTTCTTACTGCCATTTCATGCAGATATTATATATAAAATTAACTAAAATGTATGAGATATCATAGTTCATTTAAAATTATTAACTACAATGCAGGATAGGAAACAAGTTTTAAAAGATGGAAACTGGAATAGCGATAGATGCGTAGGAATACAGGAAGCCATTCTCAGGTGATGAGGTCGCTAACTCTCTCAATAGTGTCAGCTTAAATAGAATCTGATTTTAGTAAATTCCCAGACATGTTCCGGAGTGCATAAATGGTAACTTCACCTTTTTTCGTGCGAATGTTATCCGGCAATCAATCAAAAACAAACTCCTAGGCCTTCTCTCACAACAGGGATCCTTCTGCACGACAATGCGCGCCCCTACGTTTCCCGTAAAACCACCATGATGTTACAGAAATTTCCGTGGGAAGTCTTGGAGCATCCTGCCTATAGCGCAGACCCTGTCACCAAGTGATTACCACATACTTAGGCCACTCCAGAACGCAATTTGGACGAAAACGTGAAGGATGCAGTGAAATACTTTTTCAAAAAACAACCACAATCCTTCTACGCCAACGGAATTGACCTGCTGTGTAAAAGATGGAACCACTGCCTCAACAAACATAGTGATTACTTTTAAGTTTCAAATATAGATATTGCATATCCAGACTATACCCACCTTTCATTTGGGAAACCCTTATATGGGATGTTTTTAAGGGAATAAAATACAATGAAAACAATAAAGCAATTTTTCAAACTGATGTTTTCTGTTTTGGCTGTGACATAACGAAAAGGTGTGTATGTGTGTGTGGGTGGGGGGGTATATAAATGTGTAGAATGTATTTACTCTTTATATTCTTTATTGAGTCGCACTCCTCGTTACGAACTTTCGATATTACTACTTCTACGAATAACTCTCTAACTAATTTAATGATCGTATAATGGTTTTTATTTACTGAAACTTCTACTGCTAAAGTTATGCCTTATCCTGAACGACTTACCTGTACTGAAATACGATATAAACTCTCCCCAAGAAGGCCGCAATTATCAATTAAATGAATCAGCAATTATTCCCCCAGTGTGATATCAAGTACACAAAACTCTTGCTTTACCAATGACTCAACAAACTTCTATAAAATTTAACCTTATGATATTTATTCCATGATTCCAGATTTAAAACATAAATGACAAAATTTAGCATTATTCTAAGGATGAAATTCGTTTATCTGCAAATACTAAGTATGAATATAACTATATTAAGAACTAAATTATAGTGCAAAAGGAATTATATAGATTAAAGTTAAATTTGTACACCTCTGCTGTACAAACAAAAAAATGGTATGATACGAACAACAAACAAAAAAAATTAATGATAAAACAAGAACGGGATGTCAGCTATTACCCTCTATCTTACGCCTTTCTTATTATTAGTCTTAACCAAGTTCTATAGTCTCGTGTCACTCATTATGCTATACTAAAAACTCTTAAAACACTTTATGTTCTTCAAATAAACAGCTAAATTATGCGCGCAGGCCTGCTAATTTCAACAGTACTTATCTGCTATTTTGTGACTTTTCACGTGTTAAATGAAGGAAATTTGAGTATTAATAGATTCTTAGTGATTATAGATTCATTTGTTGTCTTTTGAAGAGGAATTCATTATGACATATTTAATATAGTGATGACGTTGTTGTAAGAATTTGTGTAAGGGAATAGCTTATAATTGAGTTATTAATTGATTAAAGAATTGAATTAATAATGCGTTTTCATCCAGAGGGGATGTCAGTGGAAATAGAATTTATGATTAGTGTGAAGTATGGTGATTTAGAATCATATTGGTTTTCTCAGCATGAGGGTATAATGCCACATCTGTCATGGCCCCCACAATCACCAGATATTAATATTATTGAGCCTTTGTGGTCTGTTTTGGAAAGAAACTTGCCATTGTTTTGCATGAAGAATGTTACAAGATTCCCTTACAAGTCATACAGGATCTCTATTTGTCTATTCCACGGAGGCTCCAAGCTGTTCTACAAGCCAAGGGTTATCCAACTCCATATTAAATGTGATATGTTTTTTGTTAGGTGTTTCCATATTTTTGTCCAACCCCTGTATAATCTATACATACCGGGTGTTTCAAAAATGACCGGTATATTTGAAAAATAAAAACGGGCAGCGATAGAAATACACCGTGTGTTGCAATATGCTTGGGACAACAGTAAATTTCCAGGCAGACAAACTTTCGAAATTACAAACGTTGTATTTCTATCACTGCCCGTTTAGTTTTTATTGATTTTTCAAATATACCGGTATACTGGTCATTTTTGAAACACCCGGTATAATAAAGCTGTAACCGACCCGGTGTCTGTACATAGAACAAATTTAAGAAAATCTTATAAGACAGCTTTTACTAACATTACCAGAAGCCAAAACGATCAATTTTAGAATTTTTGTCTGTCTGTCTGTATGTTTGTTTGTTACCTCATCACGCAAAAACTACTACATGAAAATTAACGCGTTTTTCATAGTTGCATTGTGTTAGGTGTAACTTAAAAACTGGTGTATGTTTTATCGTGATAGGCCTTCTAGAAGCCGAGTTCTAGGCTAAACTCTCTTAAGCTGGTGGTTGAATAAAAGCTGACATGCCGTCAAGGTATACTTTACTTCACAAAACAAACAACTAAGTAACAATGTATTACGAGTTCAGCAACAAATGCGTAGCATTAGCTGACAGTTTTGTCATATTGTACCATCGTTAAAGTACATTGTTAAATTTGGACTGTAGCCAAACTCATGCAATAGAGCGGTCAAAATCGATTCTTCAGTAAAACTCTGGATTACTAAAGTATGAAAGGCTCTGAGTCGGACGATCTATCCACTATAGCTGAGCGAGGATCAACGTGTGACCACGCTCCCCAGATTCCGTTTCCGAGGGTGATTGTTAAGATTTGCGGGGAAACTGTCATTGCATTACTGGACTCCGGTGCCAGTGTATGTCATGTCAAATTCCTTGTGGAGCAGAATGCAAGAGAGGACAAAGCCCCACGAGGTGAGCACTCAGACCCCACGCTATCCCGAGGAGCAATGGGCGGCATCAACCGCCCGAAATGGCATGCGACAATTCCCCTAATCTTAGCGGAGGTCAAATGGAGAGTCGAATACGCCGTCGTGGACACTCTATCCAATGATGTGATCCTGGGTATGCCGTTTTTAAAGCAGGCGGGAATTCACATGAATTTCAAAGAGAACAAATGGTCTTATGCGGTACAACTGTATACCATATAACCGTCTCTCGCCTGGAGCGACCTACCTGTCCGCGACTGGTCGCCCATAGAGTTCCACCCTCCCTCGGAGTCAGAGCAGGTGGCCATCGACGCCCTCAAGCAGAAATACGCACTCATGTGTTCTGGCCGTATTGGCTGTACGTTCGTTACGATGCTTCGCATCGACACAGGGGATCATCCCACCGTGAACTTACCCCCTTACCGAGAAAGCCCTGCTACAGGCAAGTTATTAACGAGCAAATTGATAAGCTCCTCGTTTAGGGAATAATAGAGCCCGCTGATGGGCCTTACAGTTCACCTGGGGTGGTAGTACCTAAGGCTAATGGCGGCAAACGTTTGTGCGTTGATTTCCGCGAACTAAATAAGCAGATTATCCCAGACCGGTTTCCTATCCCAACAGTGGAATCTATAATGGACGATTTGTCCCGAGCACGTTATCTAAGCCGACTCGCACTCAGTGTTCGTGTTCCCGTGGCTCGTACCGTTTCCTCCGGTTGCCATTCGGCCTGAGTCTGGCACCTAGTGCATTTCAAAATGACTACTGTGCATGGTAATGACACTCGCCATTTTGCGATTCCATATTTGGACGACATAATTATCTTCTCTGAAACGAGGAGCATCTTCAACATCTGGATCATGTACTTACACTTCTGAGTGAAGCTGGCCTTACGCTTAATCCGGAAAAATGCGTCCGAAAAAATGGCCGCTCAACTGGATTTCTTAGGCTTTGTAATTACACGCGAAGCCTTGAAGCCATCTCCCGACAAGATTCGGGCGTCATCGAAATGCCTCCGCCTACAAACCAACGAGGTCTCAAGCGATTTTTCGTCCTATGCGAGTACAACAGGCGATTCCTCCCCCACTTATCGGCCATGACAGCCCCATTCCGCCCCCTCCTTCGTAAGAATGCGCCCTGGAGGTGGACGCAGATGCAGGATGATGCGTTTAGAGAGTGCAAGGAACTAATAACGCGAACACCTGTACTTGCACTTCCCGATTTCAGTCGACCTTTCATTCTCTATACGGATGCGCCCGCTGTCGGACTGGGAGGTTGTCTAGCTCAAGTTGATGAGACAGGAGTCGAAAAACCGATTGTCTACATAAGCCGATGTCACGTGTCAATCAGATCCATCCAAGATCGTGACGCGCTCGAACCTCCGTGACGAGCGACGACGTCAGGAGGAGATCTCGGACAATCCGAGAAATATGCGAGAGGGAACGAGATCGAGAGAGAACAAGGAAAACGTTTGGTCGAAGGAAGAAAAGAGAAAACGTCCCGACAGCCGACGGTTGCTGGAAAGTTATGATTCCATGAGTAACCGAAATAACTCGCAGGGGCGAGGGAAGACCACTGGCGCGACGGCATCGAGTAAGTGCCTCAACGCCGACGTGAGCTGCAAGCACCGACGGCATGGAGAGGAGAGTCGACATAGCAGTGCGACATACGCCGTTTCGAGCGAGCAGCCAAGTGACACGCTCGTAGGGAACGAGGCCGTCTGGCTACGGATTCAAGCGCTCGTCGGTCCTGCCTTAGAGGAGCCGATAGGAATCTCCACGATCGATACGACTGCTGAACGAAAGCACATTAATCCACGGACATTAGAGGCGACGAACGTATCCAGCCGAGCAGCTGAAAACAACGGAGCCACAGACAGCGAGTCTTCGAGACGTCTGTTCCGTCGGGTTGGCGTTGTTGCTTTTAGCCACATAATGTTCATTAATTGCGACCCGTTAATAGACATTCGTGTAGTCAGAACTGTGTTTGTGCATTCTGAATTAGACTCTGAATCCAACCTTCCCTGGAAGGGAGTTTTTCCTTTTTCCATGCTTCAATTTCTTGACGTGGGAACAGGAGGAATTTTCCATATGCGAACGAACTTGGTAATGCATTTTTCACCCGTTTCTGATAATCGTCCAAGCCGAGCTTGAGTGCGAGTCTCTAAATTTAAGCGACCGTTTTTCCTTTTTCCGTCAATAGCACTGCGGAGCTTGTGCTTGTTATTTGACTTTATTCAATTTACGTCAATAATGAACATTTGATTTCTACGTTAAATTTCCGATATTATCCGACAAGGATGTAATCTTTCCACGTTTCTCAACAGGGGATTATTTCATCTGAGCGCCGGGTTGAGCAACTAACCGTCTCGACGGGAGTCCCGACACTTCAGTATTTTTCTCGAATCCTTCGTTGGAATTTATCCTTCGTGCTTCACCTAAAAATGTGTTTAGAATAGTGCTACGTAGTCATGAGTTTGGTGCATTTGTGATATTTGCTTGTCTGATATTTTAACCGCAATAGAGATATCGACATATGTGCTTTCATTACAGTGATAGTAATTATTTGTGCTTAATACGAAAAGTTTTGTAGTGTTTCGTTGTTTCGAAATCGTCTCGATTTTTCATGTGTCATTAATTCTATGTGCTTAGCAAAAAGATACGAATACCTTTTCATTTATTGAAATTCAGTGTGTTGTGTTTATTATCTCCGGAGCCTCTGAAGGAGTGATGTTCAATATTTAATTGAGTTCATTGAAATTCAGTGTGTTGTGTTCAAAGTGTTGTGTGATCTACAACTTCTATTTAATTCTTCAATTATTAGCGGTGTGTGATATCTACTTCACACGGAAGCATCTTTCCTGTGATTCAGCGTGGATCTTGTCGTCTTGATACGCATGTACCATTGCTCTATTCTTTTGCTGCCGACGATCACCACCAACTACCTCAACGAATCTTCATCGAGAATCGCCTGACTTCGTCTGCAATCTCGCCGGTCGTCATTCCCAACGGATAGTCAGCGACGCTTCTTCCAGCGCCCTCTTCCGTATTTTCTTCCGAGCTTCTAGCAGCCTACCTCGAGGGATTCTCGTCGAATCCTCCGATACGGGACTGTTACGATATCTTCTGACTGACAGTACCACCCTTTATTCTTCAGCATTAGTGGCCCCCTCATGATCAAGAACTTTAATCAACAGAGCTTATGATAAGAACTCATACATACGACTCTTTTTCATTTATTTATTTCCACTGCAAGTAATTTACTCT
>JAHWFO010077048.1:104607-119988 GCA_023313115.1 Rhysida immarginata | reverse complement strand
CCCCCCCCCCCCCCCGACTGCTGCGACCATCTTACAGCAGTCGTGAATCCAGGTCCATCCAGGGACCCAACTCGTCGGCCTCTGGCCATACAGGCCCTGGATGGAAGTATTGGATCCAATTAATTAATAAATAAATAAATTCATTTTTTTTCTTTCATCTACAAATTTATATGGTAAATCCTTTTCTTCCACAGATAAGTGAGAAAAATCAATTCAATACAAAATAAATTACTATGGCGGAATGGTACATTCGCACAGGCCTACCACGAGATAAAGAAATCAAATACGGAAACATATTTTTACGGGGCTATGTCTTTAGGCCACATGGTGAATAAGAAAGAATTTTGTGCAACACAATTTAAAAAATTTAATTTCTGATATAAAATGTTCAAACATAAAATGTACTTGCAATTCATGATACATTTTTAACCAAATCTTTATGGCATTCTCAACTTACAAGAATGGCAAAAAGACAAGAATCAATATTTCGCGCAAACATCAAATTTATAGTACTGCCACCCAATGTAATAGGTGATTTGATGGGTTTGTAATCTAAATTGAAATGTTTCTTCATAAATCTAAGAGCATATAAATTTAATGTAGCATCTACATTGATAATGCTAACTGTCATAATTTTAATATCAGTATCCACCTCCACGTTGTCACTGACTGGTCTTGTTGTTGGTGAATATTTCATTATCGCACTGAAGAACAACATTTCCATATCAGATATCGACTCTTTATGATGAATATACACTGAGTGGCCAGATTATTATGACCACCCCATCAGTACATCTTTGGGCCACCTTCTGCCTTCAATACTGCGGCGATTTTCATTTACTCCACGAGATGTTGGAAGGTGATGCGAGGAATCTGACACCATGAATGCTGTTGTCTTTTGCTTTCTGGCTACAATCCGCTTCAAATCCCTTCTGTCTATCTGTGAGCTCCGACTTTCGGCCACTGTTGTGCTTGGCAGATGATGTCTTTCTCTACTTCTTATAGGCTGTCATAACCGTCTTTGCCTGATGAATAGCATTCTCCTGTTGTGTGAAACTTGTTGGTTTTGGAACCACCTGTCTGATGGCTCTTTCAACTTTCTCCCACAAATGCCTAATTGGATTGAGATTTGGCCATTATGGGGGTCACCTAAGCCAGGTTCGTTGTCGTTCGTGGCGATCGCAACAATCTCACCTTATCATCATTTTCAATTGTCGAATCAACATAGGGGTTAAAGTATACATTAAGTAGCAAAAAAAATTTTTTTAAGCAAACAACGCACAGGCGTAGTTTGTTCGTGAAACTATGTCTGCTATATACGAGTACCGTGGCATATCTGATTGCATGAACTTGATCAGCAAAGATACTTAGTATGTTCTGACATTCAGACGTTTTTCTACACAAATAAAGGACCCATAATATGCCAGGAAAATATTCCCCAAACCGTGACTGCCCCCACAAGCGTGAACGATTGTACTCACGCATGTGGGGTCCATGCTTTCATGCAGTTTCCGTCAAATTCTCATTCTGTTATCTGCATGATGCAACTGAAAACATGTTTCATAAGACCACATGACTTTATTCCGTTCGTGTTCTAATGGAGACGTTTTATCTTGTTAAATGCAGATAGCAAAGGTGTTCGAACTGGCCTTCGGCTCCCATATTTCATACTATGCAGTGTATGGCGAACAGTGCGTTCAGAGATCATTTGAGAGGATCCCTGATAAAGATCTGCGGTAATTTGATGGGCTATTGCCCTTCTGTTGTCTTGTAACAATCTTGCCACTCTCCTTTCTGCCCGAACATTGATGGCCACAGCTGGCACGTTCAGATCCAGTTTTTGGGCAGACAGTCCAGTCTGTAACAATTTAACAGCAGCTGCTCTTGAACATTTAACGAATGCAGCCATTTTGCTGATATTAGCTCCATCGTTCCGAGCCCCAACAATCATCAAAGGCTGCTAAATCGCGTCGTTTACCTATTATCTTCCGAAACAAATCACTTCCAATGTCGTGGTAAACAACCTGCTTGCCTATTTACACTAGTCCGGCTCTTTATCAACTTCAGCGCGAAATCATAGCTAATTTGCCTACAAACATCAGGTGGTCACAATAATCTGGCCACTCAGAGTAAACACTTCCTAATATAGATCTCACTACACAATTGTACAAAGCTTTAACAATACAAATATCATTGATATCAGCGTCGATTAGTCGTCTATAATTACACCAGTTTGTCAGTATAGGTTCTATCACGTACTTTTCATAAGCAAAATCTGATTAAGTGATAGAGAGAAGACGAGGGGAAGACTTGTAAAAGTTTCAAATAATATTTAATGATTTCTGTTAAATTACAGAATGATCTAAGTACTTTCTTTTGACAAGATTCGATTATTTTGACAAATTCCAATAAAATAATTGTCCATAGATTCTTGTTGCGGTTGATTTCCTTACTCCTCCTATCGAACTCAGATGTGATGCAATGGTGCGTTGCCAGGCTATCACTGCTGGTAGACTTGGGCCGAATGGAGCTGGGATGCGAATCGGTGAATCCTCCTCTCCTAAGATACCGGTCCCGTTGCTGTCGAGTTTCGCTGAAATCAACGGTAAAAAGAAAGATATTAGCAAAGTAATTTTAATGCCAATCGATCCCTTGAAGGTTGCATGAATATTTAATGCTGTCAATAATTGCGGATGAGCTAAGTCTGAATAAAGCACTATTTAATAATTAACTAACTGTTCACTTTTATCAATTTGGAAAAGTACAATACTGAGAACGATCTTACCCTGCCTCGTAGCCGTGAAAGCTAAGCGCGACTCGCTGCGAGAGATCTCTTCGCGGAGCGCGCTTGCGAAACGGTGATCGTCTTGGCGGGTCGACGTCGTCTCGATTGTAACCACCGGAACCTCGGCGTAGACGGAGCACGATGTCCTATCTGATGTCAATCTGGGCGTGGTCACTTCGGGAATATCCTCCGTGTTATCGGAAGCTTGTGATGGCGTCTCGTTTGTGCGATGAGGCTCGTTTCCGATCCAAAGATCGTCTCGCAGTGGATGAGCGGCGGGGTATGGGCCGTCCGGTCGCTCGGACTCAGTCGAACGCTCGATGTCGTCTATTTGGGCCTGATTCGCTGTATTCCACTTCACCGTCGCGCCTTCATCGGAACTCGCATTTTGTGTGAGGTCAAATCTGGGCTCGTTATGGTCACTGTAGCGTTGGATGATTTCGCTGTCATCCGTTTGAGTGCCTAGATCCCTCTTCAAAACAATAGTCACTGAATCGTTATTCTGATACCCTTTGACAGGTTTGTAATCCAAGTTATTACCACACAAATTCAAAGTCAAATCAAAAGTATTATCCAATTGAATATTTTCACTTGCCTTGCGTTGGCGAAGGTAATTCCTGTCTCTATGTCGAATCCTTCGTCCTGCCGTGTCGTCTCTCGGGAAATTAGCGTTTGTATTCTCGCTTCTCCGGGCTTGGTGTCTATCGTCAGCGGGCTGCCCTCCTTGGCTCGGGATACATTTCAATTTTCCGACTTGACGAACCTGGTATCCGGCACTGGGCTTTCGTTGCGCCTGATGCTTACGATCTGCATTGCCCGGGTTTCCATGTAGACACATTCGTTTGTCCGCAGCGGCCTTCTTTCCTATCGGCTTCGGCGTGGCGGACCTCTTTCCTGTAGACTTCTGTGTGGCTGACGCTGTTGGAGCTGGAGCAGATGATGTTTGCTCCAGCGAATACCCTTAAATTGATTTTATGGCAGGGTATTCAGGCGCACATGCGTAAAGCGTTGTATTCGTGAAGCCTATCACAGGCTTCGACGCTTTAATAAACGCCTCAATTTCGAGGCTCGTTATTCCACCGGCGGGTCATCAGAAGTCTAGAGGGAACGTATATAGATGAGCATAGTTGTTACTATGGTCCCCTCCGATGACCTCACAAAGGCGTTTGGATGTTGCGAAACGCCTTTTGAATACTAGTGGACCTAGACGATACCATTCCAAGAGGAGGAAGGACCGTAGATGAGATGATCCTTTTTTCCACACAGATGACGGTGTGGAAAAAATCCCCCTCGCTCTGTCCACTCTAGCCGTCCAGAGCTCCTTATTTATAAACATAATAGGTATCGCTAGATCTGAATTTAGTGGATCACCGGTGGAATCATCCATCAGGAATCGTACAAAGGAGTAAGAAAACCTTGGAAGATGGTAATGAAGGCACAAACGATTCCAAATGGATTGAGCAAACGAGCACTCGAAGAATAAATGCTGGATTGTCTCTATGACGCCACAATGTAGACAACCAGCAGATCTGACCACCCTCCATAGATGAAGACGTTGGAGGGAGTAAAATCCGTGGTGCAGCAACCGCCATTGAATGGAAAAAACGGTTCCGTCAAAGGCAACGGATTTTAATGCCTTAAAAATGGCTGACCACGGATAGTCTGGACAGAGACGAAAGATGTCGGTAGTCTCGCCCTGGTCAGATTGCTGATAGAACCAAGATAGATGTAGATGACCCCACTCTTGGAGGTCCATCTGTCGTAGCGCCGGTAGAAAGGTCACAAGGTCCCCTTGAAAGAGATGGTAGATCAATGGGTGACGCACATTAGTAGTAATTGGCAGCAAGGGTGGTAACGGAATCCTATTCACCTTAAAAAACACTCTCAGATACATAAACACAAAGTTCGCCCACAAGGGTGGGGGGAAGAGAAACACACGAATCATTGCAGCAAGTCTTGCTGCAATGAGGTATCGCCGGATCTCGGGCAGGCCTAACCCTCCCCTTTCAAAGGGAGTGAAAAGAAACCCTGCCCGAACAGGATGACACTGAGCAAACCTCCCCCACACACAATTAACGATGGCACTGCGAACTTTGTGGAGCATGTTTGCTGGTGGTAAAGTGAATAGGCACTTTGATGATAACACAGATAAGATGTAAGTCTGCACAAACCGCACCTTGACAAGCATTGACGTAGGAAAGCAAAAATTCTTGTCAAGGCGGGCGATACACTTATCCACCACTTGCTGCCAATGAAAAGAATCCATGTCCGGTAGAAATGAAAATATGAAGCCGAGCACTGTGATCTGACCACACCATGTTATTGGGAATGACTTGAGCTTGTCGATGGTCCATTTCCCAATAGCAATTCCCTTCGACTTGACGAGGTTGATGGTACTCCCCGTCGAAGTACTGAAGAGATCGAAGGTTTCTTTGTAAACGCTCAGGGAATATGAGTCAGACGCAAACAACACAACGTCGTCTGCGTAAGCTAATGTCCTGATGTTGATAGACGCAGCTGGTAACTCATATCCCCGAACCTCCGGGTGGCGGTTCAAGAACTGGAGTAATGGCTCCAAATAGAAGATGTACAGGAGGGGCGATAGAGGACACCCCTGCCTGACACCTTTCAAGAGTTCGAAGGTAGATGAAGTGGAGCCATTAACCGCCACACATGATGTGGCCGATACATACAGTGAAGAAATAATCACAGCAAAAGTCCGAAGATGAAGCTGGTGAAACACTTGGAATAAAAATTCGTGATTCACCTTGTCGAACGCCTTTTCCTGGTCAAGACTTAACACCGCAAGAGTTTGTTGACGAGCTTGCGCTTCTTCCATAACACACCGAATAGTAATAAGATTGTCAGTCATCCTGCGCGTTGGAATTGAGCAGGATTGGCCTGGATCAAAAAACTCGTCGGCGATGAGCTTAAGCCGTTGCTGGAACACCCCAGTGAAGATTTTGTAGTCCGTGTTGAGTAAAGTAATCGGTCTCCACTGGGTCACGAGTTTTGGATCCGGGCATTTAGGGAGTAAGATGATTTTCCCTACTGTAAACTCCGGTGTGATGGAAGACGGGTCTTGAATGATGGAATTAAAGACTCTCACCAGGAAAGGCCCAAGAAGTTTCCACGACGAATTGTAGAAGGTATAAGGAATGCCGTCTAAGCCCGGGCTGGACTGATGACGGCCTTCTGCCGAGAGAAACTTCTTGACTTCATCTTCGGTGAAGGGACGTGTTATGAACGAATCGGATTCCACAGAAAAAGGTCTCAATGCCTCAATCCACTGCTTCGTGGTGTCAGACGGAATGATTGGATGGCTAAAAAATGATGAAAAGTGAGAGTGAAAGGCTGATAAGATGTCGGCATCAGATTCCACTTCCTCACCTTTCACCAATAAACTATGGCAATGTTTATTGTTAGCCCGACGCCTCTCCTCAGCGAAGGCTGCCGATGACATGTGCCGGACGTCAGCAGCCCAGGTGAGTTTGGCCCTGAGTGCTGCGCCGGCAGCTTTCCGGATCATTAGAGCGTTTATTTCGCTCTTCACCTGTTGAATTTCAGCCTGAAACTCCTCTTTAGGGGTGGAACAGCGGAGGAGTCGTAGTATTTCTTGCAGCATGAGGAGGTAACGATGACGACGTCTGGCTGCATCCAATCCAATCTTCCGGAAAAATTTTTTAACTTTGGATTTAAAGTTCAACCACGATTCGAGCGTAGGAGGCACATTGTGGAGATGTTTTTCCACAAACTGAACGAACATTCCCCGGTACTCTTCATTGTCGAGCAGAGAAACGTTTAGGAACCAGTTCTTGTTGGTAACTCGATCTGCAGCAATTGCCGGAGAAACAAATGGAGGATCCCACGACCACACGATGGCACTATGGTCGGAAAAGGCGCAAGGAATAACCTCCATTGTTCCAGCTGCACCAGCAAACACATTGTCGACCAGAAAAAGATCAAGCCGTGATGCCACAGTGGGTCCTCGATGAAATGTGAACCCACTGAGATCACCACGAGATTTCACCGGCCAAAGATCAAACAATGCATTTTGCTGGCACAGACGATGCACGTGTCCAGACGAAAAGATGTTGTTGGCGTCTGGACGACAGTTAAAGTCACCAGCAATCACTACAGGAAATGATGAACACAGATAGACTTGGAGGTCGTTGAAAAAGTCACGTTTCTCTGCGCTCTCGCATGGAGCATACACATTAAGCAATCGGAATTGGAATTTAGAGGATGTAATGTCTAAAGATATTACCCTGCACTCGCTGTCGCACAAATAATTCGACACCTGAATGGAGGGGTTGAGGATGATGGTAGCAACCCCTTGCCCAAACGATGACGAAGAGTTAATAAAGAATTGTCCACGAGGATATTGTCTGCGAAGGCCGGGTAGATCGTACCATACCTGTGCAGGATCTAGTTTCACTTCTTGGAGCACAAGTATGTCCGGCCTGTACAGGGCAATAAACGTCGACAAAACCGATTGCTTAAAAGACGAACCCAGGGAACGCACGTTCAGTGAGATGACCTTCATTGTGGAATCACGTTGCTGGTTCTTGACACTTCTTCGAAGGAGACTGGAGCTTCACTGATGATGGTGGAGGCTCCTTCGACTTCCGCCTCGGTGATCGAAATGAGGATGAAGACGAATTGCTGCGATGATGGTCCCCGCAGCTGTCTCGGTCGGTAGAAGAAGAAGCAGCAACGCCGTCCCTTCTGCTGTGATGCCGTCTGGTCTTGTGCCTGCGAGATTTGGATGACGTCGCAGGCACATCCCGCTGTGCTGACGCTGATGATTTCAAATTCCCAGCAGATGATGACATTGAAGCTGAAGTGGGCGCACAGGCAATCCGTAGAGGTTGCGATGCCGATGTCTTCGCCGGCGGAGGAAGAGATGGAAAATCCTCCTCTGGGAAGATCGACTCGGAAAAGGCTGATACGTCCACATCATCTTCTGCAGAGCTCACCTCCTCGACCATCGAGATGTCGCTTGATGGTTCAGGAAAGGGGGCGCCATCTAGGATCTCTGATGGGGGAGGAGTGTGTGGAATCTCCTCCCTCGGCTTATCAGCTAGTGGCGCTGGAGGCGGCGGCATCTCCTTCCTGGACTCCATAGGCGGCGGAGATGGCGTCGTACGCTGCCTTCGAGGTGGGCGCGAAGGCGACGTGGCTCTGCTCGGCTCTGTTGACTTGGCCGGCGATGTCATCATTGGTGGTTGCTGGGGAGACACTCCTTCAGGCGAAGATGGAGCTGCTGGCGATGCAAGCGTCCTCTCCGGGCACTGGTGAAATTTGTTCACTACTTTGTTACAGTAGGAACATTTCACCAGGAGAGGACAGTCTTTCCTGACGTGGGCAGTCTTCTTGCAGTACCAGCAGCACTGCCTTTGACCTTTGTAAGTCACGGAGACTTTATCTCCGCGCATTACAACATCCTTCGGAATGTCTCTGTTCAAGTCCATGTGGACTATGATGTCTCCTGTTCGTTGGAGCGGAGAATCCGGGTGCTGAGGATACGAAATCCTATGCACCACACCATAATCCGACATGAAGCCCCTGAGATATTTCTCAGTCATCAGCGGCGATGCTCCCCGGACGCAGACTGGTAAATATCCGGGTTCAGCATAACTAAGGTGGACGGTGGTCTGTCCAACCTTAATAGCACCAGCAGACACGATTCGGTCTGCCACATTACGCTGCCTGCAGAGCATCCTCGACTCAGTCGGGGAAAGCCTCTGCAGGACCAACACGGCGGGATCGCCAGACGGCAGAACAGGAGGGATATTCGTCACCGAATATACCTCCTTCATAAACATGCCAACGGCGAAGGGGCCGTCGGCAATCATGTTCACCATGTTCTCCATGGTGAACGGAAAAGTCACAAAGAGTTCGGGGGGGGTGAATCCTCCCCCGGGGTTACCGGGGGGAGGGTCACAAAGTCACAAGGTTTATTCACGCGCGCGTTGAAGATGACTAGATGCGGCGTGAATAAACCTAAGTCCGAAAATAAAGTCACTATCACTCACAAATTCGGAGCACTAACACAAAAGTCGAACTTCTTTCCTACGGACCTCTGTGTGGCTGACCTCCTTTCCTTCGAATCTCCTGTCACTGGCCTCCTCTGTGTTTTCTTACTAGAGTTTTTATTCACCTTTTTTCTAATATCACTTTGCATAGTAAAAGTTTCCTCCAATGAGCTTTCACTATCTTCGTTCTTGCTAATGTGCCCGTGTCGAATGCAAATTGTGTGCGGCGGGCTTCTCCGCTTTTCTTTTTTGCTTGGCGAGCGGCGCTCTTCACCTTCCTTACCTCTTCGCCCTAGTCGACTCGCCCCGATGCCTCTCTTCTTGCTTTCTCCCGTCAGCGGCTCTGACAGGTTCACATTCGTTAAAGAGTTACCTTTCAAAAAATTGCAAAAACGCCTGCTCTCCTATAACTTAAAATACCATATTTTTGAATAGTTTTATATTTGTTCTACACAGCATGAAATCTTTCACACAGGACTGATGAACGTGATGAAGCTATGATATCACACTTCTGTTACCTGGGTGCTTCAAGTCCTTCTCAAAACAAAATCTATCACAAACCTTAGGCTACACGAATATCCAAATTCATTGCTTATGAATATAGAAGGAAATATGAATTCCGTGACACAAACTGTCACATATATTACAGGGTGAGGCATTTATCTTGAGACAACTGAATATCTCGGAAACTAAACATTGTACGAAAAAATGTCCAAAATCAAAAGTGAATTAGTTCGTGGGAGAAATTTATTAGTTAAAAAATTACCCCCCCCCCTCCTTGTGAGGGGGGGCTGGAAGGAGGGGGTAACTTGGAAATCTTAAATAGGAACCCCTATTTTTAATGGTATATTCAGATTGTACACAATATTCGTGAAATGTTTTATTCTTTGTGCTTTTTCAATTGATCGAACCCTTTAGGAGATTAAGGCCCTGAAAGTGTGGAACTTTTAAAGTTTTGAACCCAATTTTATCGATGAAGACATAAAGATAGAGAGTGGGTCTTATAGATATTCCTATTCTAGTTTTTAATGGTCTTTAAGAATCCCAAGTCAGAATTTCAAAAATTCAAAATCTTTTAGTGCACAAGTAAAACACAAGTAGTGAAACATTCATTTCAATGCTCCAAACACAATATAAACGGCATGAAGAGCATCTCTTATTGAAAAATACAATTTTCTTTCTGACGTGGAATACGTCTTACGTTTCGATACTGGGATGCCACGCTTAAATTGTGAATGTCACGAAAAGTGTTGATCACGAAAACCTTAATAACGTCAAAAAAATGAATGATAGTGCCTTCGATAGTATATAAAACAAAGCATGCTTTTGACTTTCACCGACTGCATGCTGACGTCATCGGCTGATGCAATCGAAGTACAAAGTTGAGTCAAAAAATCTGCTCTCTGGCGGAGATTAATTTAGTCTAGCTCTGGCTTACTTTATGATAGCACATTGTTTCATCTTTTTGCGCTTTATAAAATAGCTTAAAAATTAAACCTCAGTATTTAATAGTATCTAAGGTATCGGCCTTCGAAATGTAGAAATTTTGCAAAAATTACAGAATTTCAAAGTTCATGCATAATAAACGACAGAAAAATTATGGAAAACGTCACAGGTAAGCAAATCGAGAGATGGGGAATCCATGAAGACCCAAATGTCAGATGTTGAACGTCTACGGGCTCAGCAGGAATAACTGAAAGTTGAGTCGTGGCGACGCCAAAGTGAACAATAGCCCGATACAAATGCGCCAATAACTTCCACTGCTCAGTTCGACGCAAATAACATATCTGATGATATAAACGTTTCAACACAGAGTGATAAAATCCAACCCATGGAGGTCTATAATGAGCCATAACGATCAACATAAGCAGCATCTTCTTCAAATGCGATTTATGTACAGAGCGATATACAGTGTGAAGCACTTATAATGAGACAACTGAATATCTCGGAAACTAAGCATTGTACGAAAAAAATGTCCAAAATCAAAAGTGAATTATTTCGCAGGGAAAATTCATTAGTTAAAAAATTACACCCCCCCTCTTGCGAGGGGGGTCTCGGGGGAGGGGGTAACTTTGAAATCTTAAAAAGAAACCCCTATTTTTAATGGTATATTCAGATTGTACACAATATTTGATAAATGTTTTATTATCAGTGCTTTACCAATTGATCCAACCGTTTAGGAGATAGGGAATCCTGAAATTGAGGAACTTTTAAAGTTTAGAACCCAATTTTATCTATGAAGACAGAGAGATAGAGAGTGGGTCTTACAGACATTCTGTCACATGGAAATTATTGCTAAATAAGAGCAGCGCAGTGGAATGGTTGAAATTGAACATGTAACAGCATTTAACAAATGAAAACAGAAATAAAGTTTATTGGCAAAGACAAATTAATTGTAATTGAATAAAAAAAAACAAAAATAAAGATAAACGTAGATTGATACAGTGAACGGCAAAACTATGCCTCTATAGCCAACAAACAAACAAATCAATAAATGAGTCAATAAAGTCAACTATCAGTTCATGCATCTAAGGAGATGATGAAAAAAATCAAACACTTAAACCCCACTAATATTTAAAGGATTGAGAAAATAAATGCAATAGCATTGAATAAACCAATCTATCCTGCATTATAATTAGCAAGCTTTCGCTGGAATGAATACCCAAACCTTAGTTACTAATCACAAAAGTAAAGCAAGCTTAATTAACTAAATTGAATTAAACTATAAACTCACAGCACATAGGTAGGGCTTATTCTAACATAGCAAATGGCTTGGGTCGGACCTGCTTTGGAAAGGTACTGTTAAAACAAACTCTCGTGTATACCAAATAACTAAACACAAAATGCCCAAAGCCTAAAACAATCTAATTAAGACAAAGAGGCACTATTTAAATAGCCTAGTTGTTTAACCTTAGTACATAAAAGGTAAATACATGCACTGCAAAACAAAAATATTAAGCTGGCGTGCCCATAGGAAGCACTCACTTAAGTTCGTCTGGATAAACACAAAACACAATTGAGAAGAACATCAATAAAATCTTAAAGTGGAAAAAGTCTGAAGTCCAGGTGAAAAGTTCTTAAATTCTAGATTAAACACAAAGAAAGATACAATGGGTTCTATGCAATCAAATCATTCAATGACGTAGATATATTACATAACTCTGTAAGAACACAATGTTCTGAGTCGCCTCTCTCTTTTTTTTTTTTTCCCTTGAAAACTCAAGCGCAGTCGCTTCAGTTCTAAAAATTATAACCAAAGAGACAAGTGTCACTAAATACGGTTAATCAAAAATAAAAGCAACATTTATCTACAAAAGATATAAGCACAGCATGTATATGGATATATATAACCGCAGGTGAACACAAATCACATGACCTAGGCTTTAGCTCGCCTGAGGTCAAAAACCTTGAGATAGGAAAATTTCATCAGGAAAAGGGAGGAAATATTTGACACACACTAGAACTCACACAGGGACGAGGAATTGCACTCCGCGACGCACTTTGACACAGGAGACTTAACTATTGCAAAGCCATAACTGTCACGAAGATATGCCCGCATTCCGCCTGGCCAAAGCCCACAAATAACTGCGTCACCTCGTAGCTCACGCTTAGAGAGTTCGTCAAATAATGTTCTCAACAGTTCGGCTTTACAGCCCACCATGAAGGTCGCACTTACCGTAGCGAAACACAGGTCCACTATAGATTCCTGCGGACTTCTTGAAGGATTCCCGTATGACGAGGAAACGTACGGAACTCTCCTCCGCCTTCCACTTTTTTCGTCGGTGCGATGCTCCGCCAACTTGACTTTCCTGCCGGTCACGTCGGGACTCGATGAAGCTGCCAACGGCTTCGTAGCCGCGCTCGTCATCCCACTATCGCACTTCTCTCGGCTGCCTCGCCTGTTGATGGTGAAGCACTCCGTGTGCCGTGAAGCAGGCTTGCTTGGAAGAGCTAACGTCGGCCATACGCTCTCAAACGTCTTCTCCCTCTCTCTGCTCACTCTCCTCGCCTGACTCTCCGCTTGAAAGCCTGCTCGTCTTCTTATTGGCTGCTGCATATTGCTGTTGTTGACGCTGCCTCTGACGTGGCTTCTGATCTCTCCGCGAATTGTAAACAATTCGAGATCGAAAGCGAGAGTCCTTGTCACGAGAATTCTGGATGATATTCGAATTCCGTGACACATTCCTATTATAATTTTAAATGGTCTTTAAGAATCCGAAGTTAGAATTTAAAAAATTCAAAATTCTTTAGTTCACAAGTAAACTTTTGGGGGCAGCGGTCCTATGGAGGCATTGTCGGTGTATATTGAAAAATATTGGATTCTACGTCAAAAAGAAAACTGTATTTTTAATGCCATTTATATTGTGTTTGGAGCTTTGAAATGAATGTTTCTGCCATTTCTTCATTTTTTCAAAAAAAAAAAATAATTTCTCTAAAAAGGCTTAGCCCATTTCCATAAAAAATGGTCAATGTATAGTTTAAGAACCCCACTGTCTGAATTTATATATAATAAAAAAAAATAAAAAAAAACATTAAAAATTTGACGGGGACTGATTTTGAGACAGGCAATGTCACATATCCAGTCTTGGTCATTATTTGTAATAGTTAAATATTCTATTGCAAAAATTTGGTTAAAGTTAAAAATATATCACTTTAGTTATATAATCTTAGAAATATTAATGTTATGTGATAAAACTAATCGTAAGAGCTGATTTGGCATGAAAAAAAACTCTTTAAATTTTGAAAATTAGTTGAAAACTGGTTAAAATAGTACCAACTACTTAAATTAATAACAATTTTATTTAAAGGAATTTTAACGATATTTTTTCGTGAGTCAATGCAGCTTAATGTTCTCTACAGTTTAAAAAAATTCATCTCTTTAGATACAATTATCTAGCTAAAAAAGTGACACAGCTGTTCCTAAGGATTAGGATTATGAAAAACAATGCCATCTAGTGTTCACTGGAAGCTGTAACAAAGTGGTATCTAACCCTCTTAATCACAGGACCAAAGCAGAACAATAGAGAGTTTAAGTTACACGTTAACGTGAAATGCGACGTCCGTATGCAACGTCATCGATGACGAATTTCACGTTCACGTTCATTGTCCGTAGAAGTTGTTAAGTTTCACGTAACGTGCCTCGGACGTTTTGATTACGTGATCCAATAAAGTATATTAAAATGACTCCAAATCCTATTGTTAACAACGGCAAAAAGTGAAGCAAATTGAGCCATGATAGTTCTGGGCAGGAGTGAACCGTGGAGTAATTAGCTGTCTGGCTGTTTTGTTTTTGAAGATTTTGGGCCCGAGGAATAATTAATTCAAAACCATTCCAAAAAACAGCTAAACTGCGTACAACTGTACAAATAGACAAGAACAAGGTCCAGGAATCATTTTCCACAAAAATAAATCAAAAATACGTAACTAAAATGAAAATACGTAACTGAAAGACAATCGAAACAAAATGGAAATTGAAACCATGATCGAAAAATTTTTTATAAAATTTAATAAAATACTTCAAATACAAAGTAAACGAAAAGATAAACTTATCACTCTGTGATCGGCATGTGAAGGAATTATTAATCAGCTACTCTCATGTTTAGCCATGTGTTTTGCATCAACTTCATTCACTTTCGGCCATGACAGTTCTGGGCATGGAGCTTCCCAATTTGCTTCAAGTTACAACAATAGAATTCGGAGTCTATCTTTAATATACGTCATTGACGTGATCAGTGTTTTCTGTTTTATAAACCATAGCCTACAACAATGATCAGTACTTTCTTCTATTGTTGTAGGCTCTGCTTTAACAATGATACTTCAGTTAGTTAAATTAGTTCTGTAGGGCCTTAACATAATTAAAAATACTATAAATTTAAACGTAAATACAGTACATTAAAAAAATAAACGCATAAAGCAAGCCATGTTTCTTTAATTTAACTATTCATATAAACTTTTTAATTTTATTGAAATATTTTAATAATAAATGTTCTATTTCAATAAAAAATATTATCTACATATATAAAGAAGGATGTTTGTGGGTCTGTCTGTGGGTCTGTCTGTGGGTCTGTCTGTGGGTCTGTCTGTCTGTGGGTCTGTTTTTTATACAAATCTACAGTTTTAGTCCGATCTTGATGAAATTTCGCATACATGACCTTCAAAGCATGAGGAAGGTCACTGTCTACTTCAGATTTCGAAAAAATAATAATTATTGATAAAAAATCGATATTCATGGTTATGGCAGGGCATATTAATGAGAAATATCGCATGACCAACAATGCAAGACAAAGTTTTTGCAACAATGGTATCAACACGCAATTCACAAACACTCTGTACGGACCAACAATATATATCTCATGACCAACAATGCAAATAAAAGTTTGTGCAACAATAGGTATCAACAATGGTTTCAACACGCAATTCACCAATAACAATGAGCTCAAAATGATGATGCAATGATAAAGCAATCCTTTCCAAGAATTATAACAATGAACATAAAATGATGATGCAATATGGATAAGTTTCAATTTGTAACAATGCATAGAATTCCTGTTATTCAGG
>JAHWFO010077048.1:86286-99607 GCA_023313115.1 Rhysida immarginata | reverse complement strand
TATTATTATTATTATTATTATTATTATTATTATTATTATTATTATTATTATTATTATTGTTGTTGTTGTTGTTGTTGTTAAAATTATTGTCATAAATAAAAATAATTTTTTTTTTATATTATCATAAATAACTTTTTAGATTATTGAAATACTAGAGTTTAAGTGACACGCTAACATGAAACACCCGTGATGTTTTAGTAAGCGAGGCCTACGAGATAACATAATAACGTTGCAAGAACATCACTTTCGCGTAAAACTTCACGTTGACTCCGAGCTACCTGAAGTCATTCACGTTGCCTCTCACGGAAAAACGTGGAGAGTTCGACGTGAAACTCTGCTTTTCCACGTTAGCGTTTACGCGAGTTTGTTTTTTTTATTTCAACCCCTGAAAATGGCCAAATTGAACATCAAAAAGTCTATATATATATATATTATTAACATATATTAATATATAATTATAATAAAAACTTTGGAAATTTTATAAAAATGCCAAATCTACTTATTCCCCAATTAGTGAGTATCGATGAAGATACCCAGACATTTAGTGAATGTGGCATCGCTGAAAACTTCACTAAACATTTTTCTCAGTTATTTGATATTTCAGGACTTGAAATTAAAGAAGAAGAATGGTCTTCAAATACTAACTTAGTACTTAATTATCCTCTGGAAAGACAGGAATTACGGTTGGCCTTTAACGACCGAAAAAATCAACAGGCCCGGATGAAATACCCTCATTTATTTTGAAGAGAGGCCGTGAATTAATTTTCGAACCACTTTTTTTCATTATTTTTGAAAAGCGCTTGAACAGAGGATATTTTCAAACCCTCTGGAGAAGACCGACCACGACACCTAATTAAAAATGTGGTGATATTCTTTATGTTAAAAACTATCGTCCTATTTCTCTATTTTGGCTAATTTATTTGAATTTATTACGAATTTTAGACTAAGAAAAGTTATTGATCCCTGGATATCTGAAGTTCAACATGGTTTAAAAAAAGCACTCCACTGAAACTAACCTGGCTTCCTTCTTTGTAAGAAGTGATCAAGCGATTGAGCAAACTATCCAAATTGATCGCGTTTATGTGGATATCTCGAGAGCCTTTGACACGTTTTTCACCAAAAACTCCTAGATAAATTGGAAGGATTTGTTGTACTAAATTGGAAAATTCCTTGAAATTTTGAAATCTTATCTTAATCAAAGAACTAACTATGTTAGGATTAATACGAAGGTGAGTCAAATGAAAACCGCAAAACTTTTTATATAATTTTTAATTACCGAGTAAACGTGAATAACAACTGTATTATCTGTCTACATAGTCTCCGTTAAATTCAATATATGTTTTCCAGCGTTTACAAACTGCATAGATTCCTCTTGAAAAAATCCTTTTGGTTGTCTGTGCAGCTACTCGTGCACCGACTGCTGTACCTCTTAATCTGAATGGAGTTTCTTTTCACCCGTTGCCTCCTTGAGTGGCCCAAACATGTGGTAAACACTAAAGTTTCAACTGTTGCAATATTCTCTGCGTCACAACTCGTTGTGCCTGACCCGGTCGAGGGGCATCTGACACGGCTGTCATACCATTTTGGAACTTAAACTCCATTCATAAACTTGCTGCTGTGACAGACATGCTTCTGTGAATTTCAATAGGTTTCACACCTTCACTACTCAAAAATCGGATAACTGAACGCTGTTCTTCTTTGGTGCATGTTTGAAGTGGAGCGGCCATTTTTAAACTGCTGCTGTGACTTTGTTTGCTTGTCTCTTCTTTCCTGCCACCTACCAGATATTCCTATAACTCATTTTTAAAGAATCAGCAGACTTAAAACACGGTTGGGTGAAATTTTGAATTTTAATTACAATTTTGCGGTTTTCACTTGGTTCACTCTTCTTATACAAGGTGGTTATAAAATAAGTTCTCCTACTCAGAGCCCTCTAGAGCCCTATCTAATGAACCGATTGTCATGCAAATTGAAATGTAGGCAATTCAGACGATGAGGGGGGGGGGGATTCCGGAAAAAAATAGTGCAAACTTTCACCATAAGGTGAAAATGAGGCGCTGTGGAATAACAAATGGAGATTTAAAACTACTTTTATTGTTTTAAATAAGCAGGCAATGTTTTTGTTTGATTACAGCATACACTGTCATATCAATGAATAATGACCAGGACTCCTTCAAAGCACACGCATGGTTCCCCCCAACAAAATTACACATTGCAAAATTTGCATAACAGGTTGAGAAAGCTTTAAAGATGGTGCATCAAACGGCAGGTGCACGAGCCTCAAGATAGGTAAACGTCCGGATTTAACGGACATCCAAAAGCGGATGATAATAGGCTGTCGCAGCAAGGGTGGCACCATCTCCGAAACGGCGCGATTTGTGAACTGTTCACGGTCCGCTGTAGTGAAGGTGTACTAAGAGTGGACAGCAGGAACAGAAATCGCGTCCCAACGCCATCACTGTAAAGGGTTACGAGCCATCGACCAACGGGGTGAGCAGCGCCTATGACGACTCGTAAAAGGTGACAGGAGAGCCACAGTCCATCAACTGACCACCAGATTCAACAGTGGTGCCAACAGACGTGTATCCGACATTACCGTTGAACGCATCCTGCTACGGATGGACCTGAACAGTCGACGCATGGTTCCTGCTCCCATGTTAACCAGGGGTCATCGTCAACGACGCCTAGACTTTGTACGTGAGCACCGACATTGGACCACAGACGAGTGGGCTAAGTTCGCCTTCTCCAACGAGTCAAGATTTGCTCCATAAGATTGACGGGCGATGGTGAATGCATCGTGAATGCCATGAAAAGAGACTGCAGGAGGCTATTGTGGGCCGGAAGCAGGCTGGAGGCTATTGGGAGCAGTTAGGTCTACTGATTCGTCTAGAGGGCAATTTGAATGCCTGTGGCTATTTGTCAATCGTAGCGGACCAGTACATGCTGACGAAGTTCCCCTAATGTGATGGTGTGTTCCAGCAGGACAATGCACCCTGCCACAAGGCACGTCCCTTGGCCCGCTAATTCGCCGGTCATCAATCCAATCGAATATCGGTCAGAGCACCTTGATCGCCATGTACGTCAGCTGGGCCCTCCACCTATGACTCTCGAAGCTCTGTGGACAGCGCTTCAAGCGGAATGGACTGCCATACCATCGGACACATACCGCGCACTTCTTGCGTCCATGCCACAACGCCTAGCAGCAGTTATAGCGGCGAAGGGTGACTACTCTTCAGTTCAGTGTATGTTCAATATGTCCTCCCCCTGCGTCAGTGACATGTTGGAAGCGTAGCATAGCATGATCAATTGTTGTATGAAGTGTCTCCCGGGAAATGTCTAATACTGGCTTTCAGGCACAGTCCGTACGCTTTGTTGATAGACCCGATCTTTCAAATATCCCAGAGCCAAAAATCGCACGGGTTCAAATCCGAAGAACGTGGAGGCCACGCATCTGGAAAATTTCTAAGTCTAATGCTGATCTTGGTGATCACACGATCATCTCCAAAGTTGGCACGAAGCAGTTCTTTCAGTTGTCGACAAATATGAAGAGGTGCTCCATCTTGCAACGAAGACAGTGGTTTCCAAACATCGTCGTTCAGGCAAGGCAGGAATCACACGCTGTGAAAGAAGTTCACAATACCGTGCACTTGTCACAGAACATTTCTTACAGGACCTCGTTGTATCACTTCCTCAGAGAAAAAGGGGCCTGTAAAAAATCAGCGGTGAATCCATACCACACAGTCACGTATTCAGAATGCAATGGCTTTTCATGCACGACATGGGGGAGCGAGGACCCCATATGCGGCAGTTCCGCGTGTTCACCGTTCCTTCTGGAGTGAAATGTTCCACGACCACAGGTCATCAACAACTATCCTCTCCAGAAATCGATAAGCAAATCACTGAAGCAGGGATGGACAGTTCGCGTGCTGTTGCTCGAGCACTTGCTGCAGAATGTTGAGAAGAGGAAGCTCTGTCCCCCACTGCAACAGCCTCGTCCACAACAACTTCCTCTGCTATCTTGCGCCGTCCTCTTCCTGGTGCGACAGCCGAATCCCCAGTCGATTCCAATTTCTTTATCATTTTTCGCTATCCAGTATCTGACATGGACCCTCTTCGTGGTCCTTTTAGACGACGATATGCTCGCAATGCAGCTGGACTGCTGCTATCATTCTGGTAAAAAACTTTAACAACAGTGCGCGTTCTTTCTTGCTTAAAATCATGATCTTTCGTGAAAGTTTTTCACTGAAGATAATGAATGAATGGGTATCTTTACCAATCTGTTCCATTCTGAGTATGTTGACTTTCTAATTTGCATAAACTTTCTGCTAATAAAGCCGATATTGAGAACGAACATATGCTATAATCAAACAAAAACCTTGCCTGCTTGTTTAAAACAATAAAACTAGATTTAAAATCCCCATTTGTCATTCCACAGCGCCATATTTTAACCTGGTGGAATTTGCACAAATTTTTTTCTTTCAGGAATTCTCTCCCCCATGGTCTGAATAGCCTACAATTCAATTTGCATCACAATCAGTTCATTAGATTGGGCTCTAGAGGGTTCTGAGTAAGCGAATATATTTTATAACCACCCTGTACATAAGGATGGATATAAACAAACACTAGGAATCCCGGAGGTTAGTCCGATGGGACCTTATTTATTTATAATATTTATAAATGAGCTTACATATAAATTAAAAATGAATAATCTCCTTTATGCTGACGACATAAAATTATCAAAAGAAATCAACTCACATATTGACAAAATGAGCTACAGTTAGATGTTGACAGCTTATGCACTTTGTATAAAAAATGGATTAAAATATAATTTATCCAAAAGAAAAATGATGACTCTTACAAAGAAAACCAACCCCATTTTCTTTCAAGATAAAAAAGAAAAATAATAGGGTATATCAAATTAAAGACTTGGGAATAGCAAATGATCATTGATAGCAAATGCATATTTGGACACCAAATAGATGGAGTTATTCCCCGGGCACTACAGCGTGTTGGGCTTATTGGCAGATTGGGAAGACATATTAGGAAAAAGAGGTTTTTGTGTATCTTGTTCAGATGAAAAAATAATGTGTTGATTATTTGAACGATTTGGATATTGATGTTTTTAACTGTTCCTGGCCCATTTTTGGTATTGTGATTTTATGTATTTCAGTCCAGCTTTGGTGCCATAAGCAGTTTCGGATCTCGATTTCCCTTCAGGAATAAACGATTTCATTCATTCATTCTAGAATATTTTTATTTATGATAATAAATTTTAACAATAATAATAATAATAATAATAATAATAATAATAATACATCAATACTCCCACGAGTGCGTAACTTTCCCTCCCTTGCATTTGAGTCCCTTGGGCTTGGCCCTCTTTTGGGTCCGCCTCTGGAATTGGCTTCCGGACTTGATCTGAGTTTAGTTTCCCCAAACAACAACAACAACAATAATAATGTACGACATCTCAAAGAGAGTCGCCCCCAACAGGCCAAAGCCCAAAAACGAGATTACTAAAAACTAAAGTAATAAAGAAGAAGCATCAAGCCTAATGGCTATAGTTGCACGATTAAATAATCGGCAAGATTGAGCTTGAGGTCAGAAAAGTAAAGATGTAAAAAGACTTAAAAATAATGAAACTTAAAATCTATTATAATATTAATAGCAAAATAATAAGACATTAGAACAAACATTAGTAAAATAATAAATAGTAATCATTATATAATGAAGATAACCTCCAAAAGACAGCTGCCCGAAAACAGGGTCATTAAGAAAAGAAAATTACAACAAACATACATAATAATAATTAAAATTAATAATAATTGTAACAACAACAGGGAATAACCCACCAGATAAACCGGTGGGTAGAGCCCCATGTTGTCCCCCAACAGGCAGAAGCCCAAAACGGGGTTAATGAAAAATACATTTAAAATGGGGAGGTAAACTAAAAAAAATAAAAATAAAAATAAAAAAAATCATAGAGAAAGAAGCCAAGTCGATTAAGAAGAAAGAAAATCAAAAACAAAAAAACGAAGCGAAAACTGAGTCACAAAATAGATTTATACTACTGAAAAAATAATTTTAAAAAAATTAAAAAGGTAATGTCCTAAGGAAGTGGCGCTAAGATAGAAGCGAACAGAGATGGGAAAAAGAAAAATAAACTTAAGAGAACAATGATAGAAGCATATCTTTGGCGTCAGATAAATTTATGTTATTGAAATGCTCCAAGTAGTTATTGACTAATTTAACAATAGGGTTAATTTGGGATAAGTTGGACCTCCACTTTAAAATAGATTTGATCTTGAAACCTCCTCTGGCTTTTCTTAGACTATGCAAGTTAAAATCATTAGTGAGCGAGGAGACAATTAATCTGCCATGGTAAATATTGAGTAGGATATTAAAGAAGTGTCTACATATAAGTTCCTTGATATTAAAAATTTTATGTTTATAATGAATGGAATTGTGATGTCTGACATGATCGCAAAGGAAAGCATTAAAACTAAATAATTTGCGCTGGAGAAAAGTGATAGGTTGCATATTATCCCCGTACCAAATCCAGACACAGTAAAGAATTTTTGGGACAACAAAAGCTTTATACAGCTGTAAAAAGGTATTAATATCAGAGAAAAAGGATGACAACCTCTTAATTAATCCTAGACGACGTGAGATATCCAAGCTGATTTGGTCAATATGGTGTATAAATGAGCAGTTGTCAGCGAAGACAACTCCTAAATCTCTGATTTGGTTCTTCCGAGCGAGAAGCTTGCTTTCAATATAATAATAAGAAAAGAAAGGCGCGGTTTTTCTGTTAAAAGACATCACGTAGGATTTTTCCGCGTTGAGTTCATGCCCGTTGCTTACAGACCACTGATAAACCAAATCCAGGCCACTTGGCAGGGCCTTGCAGCTGTTCCAATTTGTTATTGAATAAAATAGCTTAATATCGTCAGCATAGATGAGAATGCGGATAGGCAATTGCTCCAGCAAGTGAGAAAGATCCGTTATGAAAATGTTAAATAACAAGGGGCCCAATGGAGAGCCCTGTGGTACAGCTGGGTATCAGAAGGAACTGAAAAGAGCAGATTTTAAAACTTCTACCAATCAGCATAGAAGAAAACCACTGTAAAACGTTATTCTCGAAACCAAAAATGCGCAATTTACAAAGTAGTAAATTGATATTGACTCGGTCTAAAGCCTTGGAAAAATCTAAGAACAGGGTATCGACCTGTTGCTTTTTGTCGACTTGCAAAGTAATATAGTGAAGAAAAGATGCCAAATTAGATTGAGTTGAACGCGCAGAGCGAAAACCATGTTGCGAGTCAGATAGATAAGGGTCGATGAATTGAGTAAGCTGGTCAAATATGAGAGTTTCTAATAGTTTTGCCGGAAAATAAATCAAGGTTATTGGACGATAAGCTGTAGCCCCTTTTCATCTGTCTTCTTTGGTATTGGCTGGATGATAACCTGCTTCCACATATCTGGATATCGACCAAGCTTAATAGATGTGTTGAACAGATGGAGCATAGGAATAACTAAAGCAGTAATACATCCTTTAAAAATACAGTCAGGGATGCCAGGTATAATCCAAGCTTCTTCTTCTTCTTCTTCTTCTTCTTCTTTATACAGCTTTCATCTCCCGCGAGAAAGGAGACCAGCTGATTTCAATGGAAATAAAATGAAGGCAAGAAGGGTCAGGCTAAAAAGTAGAAGAGAAAGTCAGTGGGTAGAAAGAGGGCCTAGGATTTTCCCATACAATCCTGTACCTTGGAGGAAACAGGTGAGGAGTCTAACAATGTCGCGCTGCAATCAAGGCTTCAAAGGTGCAGCTAGGAGGATATGTTTCAGAGAGAGAGCAATATTTCGTTTGAAGAGACCTTTTAGTAGAGTCTCCCTCTGGCGACGATATATGGGACATTGAATTAGAGCATGTTCCACGGTCTCTTGTTTTCCGCAGTCACAAAGATCCGTAGAACTGATTTTCAGCTTTTTCAAGAAAAAGTTCATGGGGACATGCCCCGATCTAAGTCTAAACAAAATGGATTTTTGCTGGAAGGTGAGCCACTTCGGAGAATGTTTATTAAAGTTTTCAATATTGGGGAAAAGGGTTCTGTAGTGTTCTCCTTTAGACTCAGCAGTCCAGAGGGCATTCCACACAACGAGTACCTTTCTACGAATAAGAGTCGCAAGGACAGTAGAGTCAACGCGAGAAGGGTAGGCCGGTTTCCAGCCTGTCCTCGCCCAATTAGCCAGCCGGTCTGCTAGTTCATTGCCCTGGATTCTTCGATGGGCAGGGGCACAGAGGAAACGAACTTTAAATTTACATGAAAGGAGTTGCTGTAATAAGGTCATAATATAACCCAAGAGATCTTTGAAGTACCACTGGGTTTTGCCCAGAGCTCCTGAATAGAGGAGAGTGCACTTTTTGAGTCTGTGATGACAAGATAATTTCCTGAAGGGAGCGAAGATATCAGGAGCAGAGCTTTATGAATGGATATAAGCTCAAGTTGATAAGAGCTAGTGGCCGGGGTAATTTTATGAGAGATAAAGAACTTGTTTTTCATGTAGATGCCGATACCGCCTGCAAGATCGGTTGAAGTGAGGGAGGCGTCCGTATATACTTTGTTGTAATCACTGAATTCTGCACTAAGATAGGAATCGAATCGTCGTGCACACAGGTCTGGTGAGAGCAAGGAAGTAATTTCTAAAGGAGCAAAGTCTATCTGAACCGCAGTGGAGGAGTCCCAGACGCAATTAAGCAACAAAGGTTCGCAAATATGTAAAGAGTCACAATCAAATTTTTTAAGCAAATAATCTGCTAAAGAGCGGAGTTTCCTAGATTTCAAAAGCAAACCGCAAACTTTCCCTAGTGGGAGATCGCTGCTTTGCTTGCTGAAGATTTGGCAGTACGAGTAAAGAAGAGAGACAGCTTTTGCTTCCCATCTTAATGGAGGAGGCGGGATGCCAGTTTCAAAATATAACAAGGGGCACGGCGATGACAAGGTGGCATGAAGACACGTTCGTAAGATCTTCCTTTCCGCAATGACCAATGGAGCAATGTTGGATTTAGCAGCTAGCATAAAAAACAACGCTGAAGAGTCAGGAGTCTTGACAAGGGAGTTGATTAGAGTGGAGGACTCATTCCAAGGAGGGCCCTACTTAGACTTCATAACCAGCTTCGCTCGCGCTAGATTTTTGATGAGACTCTCTTTAGTGGCGGCAATATGCGCCCTCCAGTTTAGTTTGTTATCGAGCGTAACGCCTAAGAACTTATGGCTCTTTCTATTCGGAAGCCGGGTACCCTGAAAATAGATGGAAAGCAGAGGGGGTTGACCTGAACTAGTCAGACATATCACTACTGATTTGTCGGGTGAAAAGCTAATAAAATTGTTTTCACCCCATTTTGCTAAGGAGTCGCAGGCACCTTGCAGCGTGGCTCTTACTTCGGGAAAAGATTTGCTGGAGTACCAAAGAGCCAAATCAGCAGCAAAGATGCTTTTTCCTATTGTTGGGAGGACGCCGTCGAATACATCTCTGACAAAGATATTGAAAAGAACGGGACTAAGGATGGACCCTTGCGGAAGCCCCTGAACCTGGCGAATCCAGTGGGTGCCACCAGGGTAGTTCATACCCACCCTCCTATTCTTTAGAAAGGAAGTAATCCATAGAGTCAGTCTCCTAGGCACTTAAAGAACGACAAGTTTATTGAAGAGGAGCTCGTGCAACACAGAGTCGAATGCTTTATTTATATCGAGGAAAATGATACCTATGCTCTCACCTTTTTCACGGGCAAGGAGAATGTCGTCCACTAGTTTGATAGTCAGGAATATGTGGTTCCGGCCCTTTCGGAAACCTAAACTATAGTCGGGGAGCAAGTTTTTGATTTCTAGGAAAAGCTGCAGCCGGTTGTTAATCATTCTTTCTAAAGTTTTGATGAGACAAGAAGTAAGAGCAATAGGGCGAAAGCTCGAGGGAGGTCTGTTGGGTTTTAGAATTGGGTAAATTGTCGAGCTCTTCCACATAGACGGGATAATGCCGGTGGACCAGGATGCATTTAAACTGTCGAGGAGAACACTTAATTGCCCGTCTCCGAGCTTTCTAAAAGTAAAATTAACAAGTCCATCTGGCCCCGGGGCGGTACGTTTCGAGCTGACGGCAGCCATTAATTCTGAGGAGGTGAAAGGGCGATCCCATTTTGAAAGGAGGTTTTGTGGAGTGAAAGAAACTGGCAGGTGTTTTGGCCAGGGCAGATTTTTAGGAAGAACATGACCGACGGTAAAAATTAGAATTTCTTTGCATGATGCTTCTGGGGTCAATAGGGTGCCTTCAGCGTTTTTTATGACAGGGATGTGAGAAGAAGGTCGCTTTTGGAAGAGCTCCAGAACTCTCCAGATATTATTTGTGTCAGTTTTCTTGATTGAATTTTTCCAATAAAGTCTTCTGTGTTTTTTCAGTGTTTTTTTGCATTTAGCTTTGGCTTTCCTCGCCACCATCCAACAATAGGAGCATCTACACTTGAGGTAGCATCTCTTAGTGTGGTTACGATGCCACACAGCGTCTTCGCAATCGGTAGTCCAACAACAGGGTCTCAAAGGAGTAAATCTGTTAATCGGCTTGATCTGAAGACCATTCTGGAATGTCTTAAGGAGATTGAGAATGTCTGGAGATCTTGAGGGAGGCCATTTCTGGCTTTCTGGGGGGTCAGGAAGACAACAGGCGGGCGAGGAGGGAGCACACGGGGGCTCCAATAACAGAACTTTAACAGATCGTTTTGGGGTGTTGGAACAATTAAGGGAAATACGTAGGCGGATGGGTGCATGGTCGCTCCCAAAAGTTCCTGGAACAATTTCCAGATATGTTAAGAAGGGGCAATCAGGCGACACCAGGGCGAGGTCCAGGTTAGAAGTGGGCCATTCTTGGCGCGAAGGAAAAAACGTATGCTCGGGAGTGAAGAGGATCTTCAGATTGTGTAGCAGCAGGAGGTCCTCCAGGTAGCGGCCGTTCAAATTGTAACTAGCGCAGCCCCACGCCGGGCTTTGGCGTTAAAATCTCCTACGGCAATGAAAGGGGGGGTTAAAGAGCCAATTAAAAGGTTCCATTTGTCTTTGCTAATGTATCCAGGGACATAAATACTGTAAATGTGCAGCCAAGATCCCTGTAAGAAGATCGCCAAGTCGTTTATAGCCGTGTTTTCAATGTGCCTTATCAAAGTGATATAATGGGGAATACCGGAATTGATAGTAATAAGGTTGCCACCACCGTGGCTAGGCCTGTTATTAACATAGATTGAAGCCTTCGAAAAAGTTATTTTTGAGTCAGGGTTGAGAAAAGTTTCATCGAGGGCAAGAATATGGGTTTTCTTCCGTAAAACAGTGACGTCTTCCCAGTTGGACATCAAACCCCTAATGTTCCAATGAAAGACGTCCAGATATTTGTTATTGAATTGTAACATTAGGATCAATGGAGGCGTGGAGATCGCGCCACCAAATCTCGATATCAGTGAGCCACGTGGGGACAAAGGGGAAGCTAACTTTTAAGGAATTGAAAGCTTCCTCTATAACTTTAGGATTACTTATATTTAAGAGGGTCTGCACCAGAGTCGAGATGAACAACTTCAAACAGTTGCTTGCGAGTTGGTTGACAGAATGATTTCCAAGGTTTGATTCGAAAGGGTTACTCAATATAAAGTCTTGAGGCGAGGGCATATCCGACGGGATATTTTCGACGTTTTCAATATTTTTATCATTTTCAGCGTTCCGCGAGTCCGTTGGACTCTCTGGATTGACTAAGTTTACTGCAGAGAGAAAGGATTGCAGTTCCGAGGTCTGAGGAGATGCTTGAGAGAGAGCAGTGAGATCTTGAGCAGGAGACTGAGCAGAAGGCTGGTACACTGGCGAGTGATATGAGAAAATAGGAGAGAGCTCGTCTCTTCCACAAGTTGAGCAAGTAATATTAGAGGCGCAATTAGCGACGTTTGAAGGACTCAACATACCTGCATTAGAAATACTAGGTTTATTAGAATAGTTAAGGTTGGGAAGGTTATTTAGATTGGAAAAGTTATCAGCGTCAGGAGGAGCTGAAGAAACATTAATCCGATTACTTTGATGAGTAACACGACTGGGGTTAGCTATGGTGGCTTAGGAGCTGTGTCCAGGGACATCGGTTCCAAGCTCCATATCTACAAGTCTCTTCGCTTCATAATAGGAGACAAACAAGGTAACCATTTTATCCCTGATGAGGGCCTCATATTTATATCGATCACAGCCTCTATAATAAGAGGAGTGGTCTTTTCTGCAGTTTGCACAGATAAAAACTGAAGAGGTACACTTATCCCTGATATGCTTCGGAGAGAGACATTTGGAGCATACAGGGGATCCAGAGCATCTGTATTGGGTATGTCCAAGTTTGTGGTATTTAACACACTGCATGGGACGAGGCGGAGGGCGAGAGACAGTAAAAACTTTATTTTCAAATTTCATTTTATCAGGTGGAATTGGGGTGTTAAAGTAGATCAAAAGTTTTCTAAACCGAGCTCCAGCGAATGGAGGGGTGAAGTGTTTTACGTTTGTAATGTGATCGCCTACATCAGCAAGGTTTTGGAGTTTATCTAGGGTGAAAGTGCAGCGTATGCCATAGATGAAGCCCACCGACAAAGTTAAAAATCTTGGAATTTCATAGGATAATCTATAAAGCCCAATGTCTGTATACTTCAGACAATTTTTTGCCTGAGCATTAGAGCCAAACTTAACGAGGAACTTGCCAGAGTTAAGTTTAGTCACGGGAGGGGCAATCCCGATTAATCAGGTCAATATTTTTTGTAGAAGACCGGGAGAAATAGAGTCCTTTTGGGCAATGTCACATTCCATCTCCGAATTAGAAGAAACTTTATTTGGATCGCAGATCGAGACTAGAAGCCAGGGGCGAGCTGCAGAGTTAAGCTGGTCAAGCACATCTGTAGTAGAAGGGAGATTAGGAACTTTAGCATAAGGCGTCGAATGCATTGGTTGCGCTGATTTAACAGTCACAGACGGGTTGTCTGTTGAGGACGGGTTTTGGGAGGGCCCAGCTAGGGCCGATATTTTTCTCAGAGTCTTTCTCAGTACTTGAGTTAATTGTTGTAGTGTTATTTGAATTCATCTTAGAGGTGTCTAACTCTTTATCTGTTTTTTTTTCTCCTTTTTTTTCCATTTTTTTACTTTTCCTAGGTTTGGTTGTTTTAGAGTGAGGCGGGGACATAGATATGTCATTTAATAAGTCATCCAGCGAACCATCAGAAATTTCTAAAGGCCTATCTGAGTTTTTTGCCCGTTTTTCCGGGGGG
>JAHWFO010077048.1:32078-60940 GCA_023313115.1 Rhysida immarginata | reverse complement strand
ATTTATTAAATATTTGTTTATTCTTGTTTTGCAACCAGTTTATATGTAAATAAACACAATGTTACTCAATTTTATGTGGTGCATTCAAATAATTATTTATTACAAATTGTTTCAGCATTAGCTATTATCTAGCTATCACAGTAATTGGCTATTAACTCGTAAGATGGGCGGGTCACAATTAAATAAATAGTTTTAATTAACAAAATTTGAAACTGCCGGGTTTTGCAAAAGTTCTGTTACACATGTGAGGACCTCCGTAAGAATTGATTTTGGTGTATACACAATGCATATTAATCGATGTAACCGCCATCGACGGCAAGAACACGCTCTAGGCGAGGTCTAAAGGCCCGACAAACATTACGGATGTAGTCTTTCTTCATGGCGGTCCAGACGCGGTTCACAGATGCTTTCAGCTGGTCGAAGTTGCTGTGACGGATCTGGCAGATCTTGCTCTCGATATGCGCCCACACGCTGTAGTCAAGAGAGTTGAGATCGGGCGAGTGAGGAGGCCAAAAGTCCTTCATCCAGAAGTTAATGTTTGATCCCAACCACTGTTGAACGGTCACCTTTTTCACGCTGGGCAGAACGTTCTTGGTCAAGACGTCCTTGTAGTCGTCCGCGGTAAACCTGTAACTAGTCGGGAACCAGATTGACGGCATTTTCATGCCATTCGACGCCACGACGCCGAGCATCATCACTGAGGCCGGGTACATGGTTGTAGTCACGTAGCGGACCTCAGAGATGTCCTGGCCGAAGCTTGTTGACGACCGGGTCGACCGTGAAGGTGTTTTTCATCAGAAGAGATGACAATGCGATTGCCATGGCTCTTCAAGTCGTTGAGAAGCGACGACAGGGCTCCCGAAGTTTATCTCGCATGCCATCTGCTAGCAAAGGTTTTGCCACGCGTCTCAAACTCTTTCCACCCTCTTCCTTGATGGCTCTGGAAACCGTGACCACAGAAATCTTTTTCTTTGCGAACTGTCATTTTGAGAGCCGGGTCACGTTCGAAGGATTTTCTGACACCCACACGATTGGTAACGCGAGGTCTGCCTGCACGCGACCAATCTTTGAGGTCTAGCCCTTTCTTCAGCCTCTCTGCGACTCTGTAGACAGTCACCCAGCTGACGTTTAGCTGCTTAGCGATGTCAGACTTGTTGTGGCCCGCGCGAAGCAGCGCAGAGATCTCGATTCTTTTATGTCCCATCGCAATATACTTGTATCCGATTCGCATCCATTCCACCTATATACGTTTACATTATGGTATCGCCCACGTCTTCAATAGCAGCTGATGGCCATAGTAGTTGAAAAGGACGTTAATACCAAACAAACCAAACCAACCAATAGCAGCTGCTCCGTAAATGCTTCCATCCCCCCGATATCGACGCATCCGCAAGTGTAACAGCACTTTTGCAAAATCCGGTACTGAAAAGCTTATTTTAATATTTGTAACTTCATGAAAATATTTCACGTAAAAGTAAATCAATTATTCTTGCTGTTGAATTGTATGGGAGTATGGGCTATTTCCCAATATGAGGCACCTTTATAATTCCACTGTATCTTATCTCAATATTATAATAAAAGGCTAAGTGAATTTTGTTGTTTCACTGTAGGGGGGGGGTGTCGTCGTTAATTGATGTACGAAAAATGGCGGTTTATAGGTGCCCCCAGAGCTAAAAATCTAGATTGAGGTCCGGTGATCTAGGCGGCCAATGAATTTCTCCTCCTCTTCCAATCCATCTACTATTTGGGAAGACATAATCTAGCGCACGGCGTGCTAGAAGTGAATTATGTGGTGAAGCTCCATCGTGTTGAAACCACATGTTTAGACGATCCATAAGTGGCACATCTTCCGGTAACACTGGAAGACGGTCTGGATAAAATCTGTGTATATTTCGCCATTAAGACGGGCTGGTAACTCATATGGTCCTATCTGCAACGATTTATTGTGGTGATATTCAGTGTTTCAGTGTAATTTTAGTTATAATGATAATAGTAAATGTAATTAAACTAAATTTTAAATAAATACGTTCAATAATTAAGGAAAAATGTCAAACAATATACTTTTTAAGTACTTCATGTAACATTTTATTCTTTCTGTTGTGTTTTATAATTGATATTTATACAAAAAAGTTATAGAAAATAGTGGAAACTGTTATTTTTATTCCAAATTTATTCTGAAATTTATGGCGGTGAGTAACGTGCGGATTCTCTGTTGCCCAATACCAATTATTTTGAAGCAACCTTCATCCGAAAATATAATGTTGTGCAAAAAGTTTCCGTCCTCTGCTTGTTTATTTAGAAGCCATGTACAAAACAAACGTCGTTGTTCATAATCCATAGGTTGTAAATTTTGAACTTTCGCGTAGCGATACGTATATAAATTAATTTTCTTGAACTGTCATGAACACTTGATTTGGAAATGTTGAGTTAGGTTCCCAATTTGCGTATACTTAAAGTTGGGTCTTCTTCGATGCGACGCTCAATAAGTTCTTTCATTTCGAACATTAATTTGTCTTGGCAGTCCACCGCGATTAATTGGCATTGTACGTACGCGGTGAATTAAATGTAGTACAACATTTATTGAAATTCGCGGGCGAATAGGAAACCGCTCTGCCCAAACATGAGCTGTAGCATTTGCACTTCTATTGCACTCGCCGTATAGAACTAATAGTTCAAAATAATCTTCTTCACTTAATTCCATTTTTTCTGCATAACAATTAAGAGGCATAACGATTAGCGGCATAACAATTAAAACAACATTAACCGGCAACAATTGACACTATTTAAATCAAGTTTAAAAATGAATTGTATGCGAAATTAGGGCAAATTCGTTATCTTTGAAGACCCATAACTCAAAATTGAACGATCTAAAACAAAAATTGTATTCGGCCTTTTCGTCTCAGTTTTTTTTATGTAGAATACGCTCACGAAGTTTTTTATACCTGTTGTGGGACTCCCTGTATATGAAATAGACTTGGTTTTTGTTTGCTTGCATGTGCGAACAATCAGTCCGTGGTGTTTGCGTCAACAATCGGCTGGTCGTGTTTATATGTTATTCAGCAATGGTTGATGAAATTAATACATGCTGATAGCCAACAACACCTCTACTGAAAGCCTGAGCGCGAAAATTTCATACATTGTTACATCATCATACCTAGTCATAATTTCGGGCTCAATATCGGTAGAAATGCGATTAAAGACAACACCACCTACAGATAAGGCCTGGGCGCTGAAACGTCATTACATTGTTACATCACCTCAGTAAGGAATTGTTAATCGCATGTCCACCAATAATAAGATCTGAATTTTCCCTACTGAGGTGATGTAACAATGTAATGAAATTTCAGCGCCCAGGCCTTATTCTTCGGTTGTGTTGTTAAAGATGACTACGAGGCCAACGAGAGACAGGCCAGGGCACTTAAAAGTCACGTGATCATCGGGGTCCGGGAAACAATCCACCCTTCATTGTTTCCAACAAAGGAAAACTTACTGATTGTTAAAATCCAAGATGGAGACAATGAAGGATGAATTGTTGGCCGGACCCCGATGATCATGTGACTTTTGAGTGCCCTGGCAACACCATCTAGACAGAAGGCCTGCGCGCAGAAATGTTATACATTGTTACATCATCATCAAACGGCCAAATTTAAGGCTTATTATTGGTAGAAATACGATTAACAATAGCCGTTTTAGTGTGATGTAACAATGTATGACGTTTCTGTGCGCAGGCCTTCTGTCTGGGTGGTGTTGGCCCTGGTCTGTCTCTCGTTGGCCTCGAGATGACTATCTATGACGTTTCAACAATGTATGACGTATCCGCGCTCAGGCTTTCTCTTTAGGTGGTGTTACCATAGCCCAGAGAAAGATTACATTGTTACATCATCATAAGTCGGCCGAATATAAGGCATATTATTGGTAGAAATAAGATTAACAAAGGACGAAGTATGATGATGTAACAATGTATTGCGTTTCAATACGGAGGCTTTCTTTATAGCAGGCGTTGACCTGGCGCGGAATAGTCAGCTGATCATCTTAGTACGAGTAACAATGTAACCTTCATTGTTTTCAACAAACGAAAAATTGCTGATTAGTAAAATCTAAGATGGAAACAATAAAGGTTACATTGTTATTCGGACTAAGATGGTCAGGTGACTTTTCCGCGCCAGGGCAACACCACCTCTGCTCAAAGCCTGAGCGCGAAAATTTCATGCATTGTTACATCTTACCTAATCATAATTTAGGGCTTATTATTGGTGGAAATGCGATTAAAGATGACTACGAGGCCAAAGAGAGACAGACCAGGGCACTTAAAAGTCATATGATCATCGGGGTCCGGCCAACAATCCATCCTTCATTGTTTCTAACAAACCAAAAAATATTGATTGTTAAAATCCAAGATGGAGACAATGAAGGATGAATTGTTGCCCGGACCCCGATGATCATGTGACTTTTGAGTGCCCTGGCCTGTCTCTCATCGGCCTCGAGATGACTACAAAGCCAAGTAGAAAGACAGGCCAGGGCACTGAAAAGTCACATGACCAAAGTAGATGGAGATACAATCCAATCTTCATTGTTTCCAAAAAACAATGAAAAAACGCTGATTGTTGAAATCCAAGATGGAAACAATGAAGAGTGGATTGTTGCTCGATCTACTTTGGTCATGTGACTTTTTAGTGCCATGGCCTGTTTTTCTCGTGGGCTACGGATGACTACAAAGCCAACTAAAATGACAGGCCGGGGGACTAAAAAGTCACATGACCAAAGTAGATCCAGCAACAATTCAAGCTTCATTGTTTCCAATAAACGAAAAAACACTCATTGTTGAAATCCAAGATGGAAACAATGAAGATTGGATTGTTGCTAGATCTACTTTGGTCATGTGACTTTTTAATGTCCCGGCCTGTCTTTCTAGTTGGCTTTGGGATGACTACGAGGCCAGTGAGAGACAGGCCAGGGCACTCAAAAATCACATGATCATCGGGGTCCGGGTAACAATCCATCCTTCATTGTTTCCAACAAACGAAAAAATACTTATTGTTAAAATCCAAGATGGAGACAATGAAGAATGAATTGTTGGCCGGACTCCGATGATCATGTGACTTTTGAGTGCCCTGGCCTGTTTCTCGTTGGCCTCGGATGACTACCTATGGCGTTTTAACAATGTATGACGTTTCCGCGCTCAGGCTTTCTCTTTAGGTGGTGTTGGCCAGGGCTTGTCTTTCACGTGGGCTACGTCAACACCACCTAGACAGAAGGCCTGCGCACAGAAACGTCATACATTGTTATATCACACTAAAGCGGCTATTGTTAATCGGATTTCTATCAAAAATAAGCCCTAAATTTGGCCTTTTGATGAAGATTTAACAATGTATGACATTTCTGTGCTCAGGCCTTCTGTCTAGGTGGTTGTTAGCTATGTACATGCCACAGCCGACGAAAAAGACATGCCCGACAATGAAAAATCACCTGATCATCTTAGTTCAAGGAACAATGAAATCTTCATTGTTTCCATCTTGGATTTTAGCAATCAGTATTATTTTCGTTTGTTAGAAACAATGAAGGTTGACTTTAGGTGATTTTTCACTACCAGGGCCTGTCTTTTTCATCAGCTACGATGCTTGCCTTAATGATTAACATTTGCCATCAGTCATGACATTTGTATGAAATACGGAGGGTTGATTCAGATAAATTCAGGTATTTATTGTTTTACTGTTGTTCATAAAAAAGTGAATCTCGCAAAATAAAGTAATTTTTTAATGATATAATAATAGATAAATATTTCAAGGAATGTTAAAAAAATTTTAATTTATATAATTTCAAGGAATTTTTATTCAAGGGTCAGTCGGACCCAACGAGCAAGATTTTTATAACAAACCGTAAAACCAATAGTAAAAATTACATTTTATAAAGTCATGTAGTATATTTAAGTCATGTAGTATATTCAAACGGAGAAAAATTTTGGAAAATGAAACTTTAAGTATTTTATAGATAGTTTGTAGCGTCAAAATTTTTTTTTCAGTTGTTATTTAATTACTAGACATTGAAGTGATCAACGAAGCCTGTTGACGAGCGTTTATGTTCGCGCGAAAAGTTTTGCCAATTTTTTATTTCTTTTAACACCTAGACGTAACTATTATAAATTTGGTTCATATTTTTTAATGTATTTGCAACCTGCAAACACGAGAAAGTGATGTTAGAACAATTCCTCGATAAAAAGAATGTAAAAGTGAATCTAGATTTTTTCCTAAAACTAATCATCGATAATTGAGAATTTTTTTCATCTTTTGCAATAGATATAAAATTTTTATTTTTGTATAAATGTAAAATGTTTATAGACTGCTAAATATAATCTCTAAAGGGCTTTTAGTTTCCCTTTTTGCTGAAAAGGTGAAAAAAATTCAATTCTCGAACTTGCTATCAGCTTCGAGAAACATTTATTATGAAAATTAAAACGTTAATGTGCTTCTTTTTTAACATCCTTTATCTAATATACAAATAAAAGTTTGATAGGCTAACCACCATTAGCTATCTTTACTTTTCTTCTTAATAAGCTGAAAAGTATTGTAAATTGTATCTCTGCTAATTCAATCGTCGGGAAAAACATGGCCGACGGCCTGAGTTGTCGCCACTCTCCTTACAGGCACCCTAATGTAGAAAACAATCTTATCATGTGTGAAACAAGCAGATAAGTTAATCGCGCATTCTCTTGGCTCTAAGGATGTTATTTTGATGTTGGTTTAAGAAACGCTTCAACACAAGCGATTCAAGAAACTGAATTTAAAACGAACTTAAAAACTCAAGCGCCACCTTTTGGTCAATACAATCTTATGTGGTCATACAATATGACCCCAAAACATTCTGCCGAGGAAACTGAGCAGTGAAGGAGGTAAAAGACGAGACCATTTTCACTGAAGAGCAAATTTTACATTTAACAGTTTTAGATGTGGTTTTTGTGTTAGGGTATAACTGTCAAATTTGTTTACAAGTACATGTTCTAATGATACAATATGTCACCTTTAGAACTTTCAAAGCTAAGATATAGCATGTAATATATCAAACATCCCATAACGATGTGTCATGAATAAAAATATCAAGTAATTAATAACTGTTGGAATTGGCTTAGTACTACGTGTTCTAATGGTATCTTATGGTACCGTTGGAACTTTCCATTTTAAGATATGGCATGTAATATATCAAACAACTCGTAACAACGTCTCATGAATGAATATAATGAGCAATTAATGAGAGTAGTAATTAGTTTAACAGTACGTATTCTAATGGTACCAAATAGTACTATTGAAACTTTCAATGCTAAGATATGGCATGAAATATATCAAACCACTCGTATCGACTATCATGAGTGAATATATTGAGTAATTATTGACAGTGGGAATTAGTTTAGTAGTACGCGTCCTAATCGTACCATATGATACCATTGGAACTTTCAATGTTAAGATATGGCATGTTATATATCAAACAACTCGTAACGGAGTGCCTTGAAAGAATATAACCAGTAATTAATGATAATGGTAATTAGTTTAACAGTACGCATTCTAATGGTACAAAATGGTACTGTTGAAACTTTTAATGCTAAGACATGGCGTGTAATATATCAAACAAGTCGTAACGAAGTGCTACGAATGAAAATAATGAGTAATTAATGACAGTGGGAATTAGTTTAGTAGTACGTGTCCTAATCATACCATATGGTACCATTAAAACTTTCAGTGCTAAAATATCGCATGTAACAAACCAAACAACTCGTAACGAAGTGCCATAAATGAATGAATATCATCATCTATATATATAAACAAGGATGTTTGTTTGTTGCGGGTTTTGGGGTTTGTTTGTTTGTTTTTTATACAAATCTACAGTTTTATTCCGATCTTGATGAAATTTTGCATACTTGACCTTCAAAGCATGTGCAACAATAGGTATCAACAATGGAATCAACACGCAAAGCACTAACACTATGCAAGGATCAACAATATATGTCTCATGTCCAACAATACAAGGCAAAGTTTGTGCAATGTAGAATTCCATGCATGGAATTCCTCTTATTCAGGCTTTTCTTACAAAAGAGAATTCTTAGTACTTAACAATTTCTTGAAAATCATTAAAAATGATCAATAACTGGAGATAATGAGTTAGCAGACTATTGAGAAAGAGGAAAACACGATAGAGGAAGCAATCCTTTAGCTCCGTGCTGTATTGAGCAAATAGTAAGCAAGTAAATAGAAGAATCGGTGACCGCTAGATTACACAAAGTGATGAATGGCCAATTTTTGCTTCAAGACATCGAAAGAAGAAAGGAAATTGCAACAACATCAAGTGTATATCTAAAGTAAGATTACGTGAGTAAAAAATTATTTAGACTAGAAGGAATCCTTGGAGAGGTCCATCCATTGTGAGCCTTTAAAAAATTTTTTTTCAGTAAATCAAGTACCGGTATCTCACATTGAATGGATTTTTCCAGTGAAGAGGTAAATTCCTGTCTTTCGGATTTTTCTTAGTATGGATAGTCCCTTCGCTCTATATTGTAGTGATTGAGTTATTATTTAACCAATTTGGAGGTCTAATTTAGCGTTTTGAGGTTGTTCTGTTTACCTACAAGCGTAATAATCCCGGGCAACGCCGAGTCCTCTGCTAGTCTTTTCTTTATATCTTCTATATATATAAAGAAGGATGTTTGAGGGTACGTTTTTTATACAAATCTACAGTTTTATTCCGATCTTGATGAAATTTTGCATACTTGACCTTCAAAGCATGAGGAAGGTCACTGTCTACCTCAGATTTCGGAAAAATAATAAATATCGACAAAAAATCGATATTCATGGTTATGGCAAGGCATATTAATGAGAAATATCTCATGACCAACAATGCAAGGCAAAGTTTGTGCAACAATAGGCCCATTGTGTTCTCATCAACAATGGTATCAACGCGCAATTCACCAATAACAATGAGCACAGAATGATGATGTAATGTTAAAGCAATCTTTCCAAGAATTATAACAATGAACATAAAATGATGATGTAATATGGATAAGTTTCAATTTGTAACAATGCATAGAATTCCTGTTATTCAGGCTTTTCTTAGAAAAAAGAGTTCTTAGTACTTAACAATTTCTTGAAAATCTTTAAAAATGATCAGTAACTGGAGATAATGGAGAGTTAGCAGACTATTGAGAAAGACGACAGAGGAAGCACTCCTTTAGCTCCGTGATGTATTGAGCAAATGGGAAGCAAGTAAATAGAAGAATCGGCGACCGCTAGACTGCACAAAGTGATGAATGGCCAAGTTTTGCTTCAACACATCGAGAGAAGAGTGGAAATTGCAACAACACTAAGTATACATCTGAGGTAAGATTACGTGAGTAAGAAATTATTTAGACTAGCAGTGGCATCCTTGGAGAGGTCCAGCCATTGTGAGCCTTTAAAAAGATTTTTTTCGAATTTTCATTAAGAATTTTTACTGTATTCATTCTAAGCATTTTCATGTGTTTATTTTTAAGATATTGCAAAATTTAATTTAATTTTTTGAGATTGTTCTGTTTACATCCAAGTGTAATTATCCCGGGCAACGCCGGGTACCTTTGCTAGTATATATATATATAGAAGGATGTTTGTGGGTGTGTTTGTTTGTTTGTTTGTGGGTTTGTTTGTTTCTTATGCAAATCTAATGTTTTATTCCGATCTTGATGAAATTTTGCATACTTGACCTTCAAAGCATGTGGAAGGTCAGTGTCTACCTAAGATTTCGGAAAAATCATAATTATTGATATAAAATCGATATTCATGGTTATGGCAGGACATATTAATGAGAAATATCTCATGACCAACAATGCAAGGCAAAGTTTCTGCAACAATAGGTATCAACAATGGTATCAACACGCAATTCACAAACACTCTGCACGGACCAACAATTTGTATCTCATGACCAACAATGCAAGGCAAAGTTTGTGCAACAATAGGTATCTACAATGGTATCAACACGCAATTCACCAATAACAATGAACACAAAATGATGATGCAATGATAGAAAGTTCATTTCAACGAATTATAACAATGAACATAAAATGATGATGAAATGATAGAAAGTTCTATTCAACGAATTATAACAATGAACATAAAATGATGATGCAATGATAGAACATTCGTTTCCAAGAATTAGTAACAATGAACAGGAAAAGGATATAACAGACGATATAGATAGGGCAGTCTCTCTCGATGAGGCAAAGGAGATACACGTGTCTTCTTTCAGCTCCCTAATAAGCGTTCAGACGATTGGGAAAAGTGTGTATATGTTTCTTTGTCTGCGTGTGTGTGTGTGTGTTTGTGTGTTTGGCACGTTTTAGCAGTGCATAACCTATTACAGTTTATTTTCAAAAAACACATCAGTTTATTTAACTTCTTGAGATTGTTCTGTTTACCTACTATGTAATTATCCCGGGCAACGCCGGGTCCTCTGCTAGTTCTATGTACCGGTTGGGCAAGAAATAACGTGAGGTGTTCAGAGCTCGCTAGCGGGAATTCTATTAGGCCAAATGCATATATTTAGTGTATATACTTTATGCGTGTATGCGTGTATTTAGTGTATATACTTAGTGGAAAATGCAGTTTCGATGTCTGCAAAAAAAAAAAAAAAAAAAAATAGTACCAAAAGTCGCCATAGAGGGCGCTTATTTCAAGAAAACAATGAATACATTTGCATAAGCGCGTTCCGTGTTGAGCAATCATGACAATAAAAGGCAAGACTGAGGATTTCCCATCATTCACGAACGAATGGCCTGACGATGACGCTTACTCTGCCTGACCGGGCGTTATTATTCAAGTTGTTTTATCAGAAGAGCGACAATGCAAGTGCTGCCCTTCGTGAATTCCGGCGATTGAAAACGTTACGAAGAGGACCGACGAGCATAACTAACTTACGGAAAATGATTGAACGATTTGAATCTACCGGAACTCTAGGAGTGCAACCAGCAAAACACGTTGAAGAAGTTGCAACTGCTGTTGTGGAACAGGAGATGACTACTGTGCAGGGTACCAGCAGTGCACACGCAATAGCATGCCAAACAGATATCCCATATTCGACGGTGAGGAAAATATTGCATAAGATATTGACATTTTATCCCTATAAACTCACACCTGTTCAACAATTGCTTCCTGGAGATGAACGTATCCGAACTGACTTTTCGTTGAGATTTTTAGCACGTATGGAAGTGGATGATGCATGGCCATGGCAAATTTTATGGAGTGACGAGGCACATTTTTATTTGAATGGTGATATCAATACCCACAACTGCCGTATTTGGGCTGCATCAAATCCATAAGTATGTCTGCCAACTCCTATGCATTCACCGAAACTAACAGTATGGTGCGGCTTTACTGCTTCTTTCATCATCGGCCCGTACTTTTTTGAATGTAACAATCGGCCCGTACCTTTGACGATGATGTAACAATATAAGTCTTCCTAAGCGTAAGTGACATCCACGTTTCGAATGACAAATTTCAGCACTTTTTCAGATTTAAGTTGGTGGTGTTCAACTTTCAAAATACTATCAGACTTGATGCCAGCCACAAGTTTCTTGTGAGTGTCCTCGTCCTGACATTTCACTTTGACAGTTTCTGCTTTCCCCGTATGATATTTTCGAGAGGTACATGCTTTGCGATATCATTTAAGATTTCTTATGAAAAGATTAATAAGGACGCCTTTATATATAGTTGGCATAGAGAACAGTAAGACGGTATTGACTGAAGAGGGCGGCGAAAAAACTGCAATAGGATAACACATACAAAATTAAAATTATAAAAAATTTAGGAATGATAAGATGTCTAGCAAAATGATTTCGTAAAATTTCCTGAATTTTCCTTGTTTTTTCCTGATCATAAAAGCCAAAAAAAGGGGGGTATCCTGATAGAATATTATTGACATTGTTCAAATTTTTCAGATTTTATTATTTCCTGACTGTTCCCGGTTACAAAATATTTTACAATTCCGGGTCGTTAGTCACCCTGTAAAAAAGGTCACTAAAATAAAAGAGTACAGGGATGGACACAAAATGAACATAGAAGTAGAAAAATATGAAAGAACATTAACCCCTTCAGTCACCTTGGCAACATATGTTTCCAACTTGTATCTTGGACGTTTACCTTGTCAAAAGTGCGGTATTTTTTTATGCTTTGTAATATTTCGTACTAAATAAATGACATGAATAAAATCTGTTGATTCTCTAATAAATATGTATATTTCGGTAGCAAATACAGCCATACATGTAAAAAGATAATAAAAAATGTTAATAAATAAAAAACTGCTGGTTATGTTTAATGTAACAGTATCAATATAATAAATGTAAAAACAAAATTTTTACAATCGAATTTAAGGTCTGTGTCTGAAGGGGCTACAAAAGAAGAAATAACTGAGAAAAGATAAAGAAAAAGAAAAAGAAAAGGACCCAGAGAGCCTACGACAAATTAGGGAATAGCTGAAGTTGAAGAGGAATATGGGAAAGGTAATGAGGGAATGGTGCCTTTGCTAAGGTTAATGCCATTAGGGGTGAGGGAATTAAATTTCCAAATAAGAAAAGACTTGAATTGCTTTCTTTTTGCTATGGAAGTATATAAAGGCGTCCTTTAGTATTCTTTTCATAACTTTAGGATAATCCGCTAATATTCTAATTGCATTTAGAGAATTATCCTTTTTGCTTTAATAAAGAATAGTCTCTATCCGAAACGTCAGCTTTTTATTTTATTTTTTATTTTTAGTTTTATTTTGATTTTATTTATTATTTATTAATTATTTTGTCAATTATTATTTATTTTTTATTTTTATTTAATAACTATTATTTATTGTATTCCACGATTTTTGTGTCCCGTCTTTTTTTCTTATAAAATATTCGTTCATTATAAATATATAGTTCTTTATATTGTAGTGGTTTACGCCTTGTAATTTTGTCTGCTTAAGCATTGCTGTTAAAAAATTTTTGTTTAAAATTACTTGGTTGTGGTAACGATGATGTAATGATTGTTTATTTCGACTGCATGTCTGTACTGTTGCCGATTTGATTATTATACTAACATATCTTATGCGAATTTATTACTAATCTTTTTTGTCCTCTTTTATTTATAAATCTCTATTACCCCCCCCCCCCCCTTGAGACCTAACTTGTCGGTCTCTGACCAAACTAGTCTCAGTTCGGGTGTCATAATATTGTACTTTTTTGTCTAAAGTTAAATAAATAAATAAATAAATAAATAAATATTTAATGAGCACTCTTTGGTTTATTTCAGTCTAAACCAAATTTTATAATTATCAAATTTTATATTTATAACTTTAAAAATATTTTGACCTAATATAGGAGTGAAAAAATTTCTAAAGAATTGCTTTGTTTTTCGCTTTTTTTTTGAAAAAGGAGGATAGCACAGAGAATTCAGTGCAGTTTGTGATCTTAAATTTATTCGTGATCATAATGCAGTCAAATTTTGATGCTTTTATAGTTATTTATATTTCACTCATAAATAATGATTTCTAAAAACGGAAGTAAGCGTAATTATAAAGGTAAATTATGCGCAAACCTTCTGTCAAATTTTCTGGAAGACAATAGCCTTTTATGAAGAATATTTTGGATCAGATAAAACGAAAGCATGCCGCATTTTATCGATTAATATCAAAACATTTCTTTATAAATAAAGCCTTAGCATGGGTTACTTCATGTGATATTTTCTTCTCCAGATGAGTCTCTGAAATCACCTTAACGAAAGGTTGAGTACCTTTTTTAAGCAAAACTTTAGCTTTTCTTATACTAAATCAATTTCATAATGCATAATGCAACATAAGGTAATTACAAATCATTTACTGCAGTTTATGAAATCCTTGCTTTTTTATAAAGGTAAAAATTTATAAATTTTGTTCCGTCAACTACAGGAATAAGAATCACAGCTAGTAAATTTCATCCAATACATTTTATTAATTATAATGCTCATATTTTTGTTAGCATTATTACTTATAGGAAATTGAATTGTAAATTTAAATTCATATCATTAATGTGTTTTTTATCAAACACTTGATAAATTATAATATATACATTGGCCAATGAATTAGAAATATCTATTTTTATACAAAATAATTTGCGGTCAATCAAACCCGTACTTGTAACCTACTAGCAGAGGATTTGGCGTTGCTCGGGATAATTGCAGTAGTAGGTAAACAAAACCTCAAGAATTTAAATAATAACTCAAATTGGTTTTCAGTATTTCTACAATTTCTTCAGATGTTTCTGGCGCACGAATAACTTTTTCTTCTCTGACCAATACTATTTCTTTTCTTCGGTAACGTTTCGATACATATGAATTAACATGTATCCATCGAACCATTAACAGAGCATAATACTTTGTGCTTGTTGATCTTAATAGAATTCAATAGGCGGTTAGGGGACGCAGACTTCTGACAATGAAGCGCAGTGGACGAAGCTTGGTTAGCTAACACTTTCTGAAGTAGTAGGTGGAGCCCCAAGGGTTGAGTGTTATTGGGTGCGTCGGCAGGTGGCGGACATCCGAATATCCTACACAACTTGGGAATTACTAAGGACCATTTTTTGTGAATAAATACTGTCCCAAGAGATAAACGTTACCAACACTTCAGTAGACGTATTACAGTGAATTTATGAACACAAAACGGCATGGAATTTGAACTAAGGAAACGAACATAAAGGCAAAAACAGAAGAGGTATCATGAAGCATCAATGAGTGACTAAAGAAAAATGTTGTTGTCACCTGTTTCAACTGTGAGACCCTTTATAGTGAGTATTGCCTCCTCGAACCGCAATGCATGTTTTGCATCTGTTTGGCATGCTTCTCACCAGACTGTTGAGAAGAGCAGATCGGATCTTATCCCATTCTTCGTGTAACGCAGTTGTCAGTTCCTGCACCGTTCTGGGAGGGGGATTCCCTTGTGCCACACATCTACCAAGAGCGTTCCAGGCATGTTCTATGGGATTGGTGTCCGGGGAGTATGCGGGCCACTGCAAACTTTGATATCATCACTCTCAAGAACATCCGATACCATGGTCGCCTTGTGTGGAGGGGCATTATCGTCCATGAACACAAAGTCTGGACCAACTGCTCCACGGAAAAGACGAACGTGATCCCCTGCCATGTCGTGCTGCAAAGATGTGAAGGGGTGTTCTGGCATCATGCATGATACCCCCACACCATGAGTCCTTGACCAAAACGTTGCACTTCCCGAACGTGTTGTTGGTGAAACCAAGTTCCCTTTTCACGCCAGATCAGTTGCTGCCCAGAATCATTCAGCATAGTGAACCGAGACTCGTCGGAGAACATCACCAAGGACCACTCCTGATCGCCCCAAGCACGATGTTCGTTACCAGTGTTGGCATTGCTAGAATAATAAATCTAGTTCGCTAAGCTACCGTTATATCAACGAAAATCAAGCTAATTACCGCTACTGCTAAAGCTAGATAGACGAAAATCTAGGTAAATATCGCTACTGCTACCGCTAAAAAAATATCCAGACATTGCTACCCTTTGTGGTGTGATGAAGTAAAGAGAAGGGTAAAACAATTCTTTAAAAATTATATATCTTTTTCTCATATTATGTCAAATTATACGATACAGTTTAAGAAAACACACATTTATTTAACAGAATATTTTATTATTTTTTTAATAGCACAAGTTTTTCAAAAGTAGATGGCGATAGTCTGTTTCACAGTGAGGTTAAAATCAATTTTCCATAACTGAACAAACGCTCAACTGGAGCACTAGATGTACTGATGCTTGGAATGTAGCGTAAAAAGATCTTTTCTTATATACTAAAACTCTTGCGTGTATTTATTTATTTATCTGTAATTTTATCTCCTCCTAGACGGAGGACCAGCTTTAAGACGAGAAACAACACTTTTTGCAACGGCCATTGCTCGCGCAACTTCAGTCACACTTTGCCCTGCCTCAAGCCATCCAATAGCTCGTCCATGACCGTCCACGTCTCTGGGGCATTCTCATATGTGATAGAGGGACTGAAAATTTACAGTAATGTTCGGAAACACCTGCACGTGTATTCGTCCTAACACTCTACGGCTACTGATTTTCACGAAATCATAGCTCATTGTACACGTGACTTTTATGCAAATTATGCAAATCGAACAACAGAGTACCAACCAATGTTTTGACGCGTCCTGCATTATTTTTCAGCGCCCATAAATAGCGGAATGCGCATGTTCTTTAGCAATTGTCAAGCAGTGTAGGTTGTTAGACTCAGGACGTCCCCGAATAACCAATAAGGGTACGCAGACAAACTTACGAACCCAAGATGTTATGTGACCAATGCCGAAGGGTGGACGGCACTTCGGTTATAATGTCTCATACAAAGCCTCCTGTCTACCTGGCGACATTCAGGAGTTATGCCTTTATCCGGCATGCAGGTACTCGCGGGACGGACCGCCAATCCTGCGTTTTTATCACCTTTGCATGGTTAGTAATACTTCTTTAACCCCACCTGAAGACCCTCATTGAGGTTGTAATGACCTCACTTGTCAGTTGAGTCTACTAACTTTAATAAGATTGCTGCTCCCAAACTTGAGGTGCCACCTGCTGTAGATCGGGAGGGCTTTGAGTGAGGTGGCAGCAAATCTAAATCAAAGCAAACTTTTTGGCGCGGCTAAACGCCGCAACTCTAGAAAGAAAAGTTTGGAGCACACTAAGCTGTAGTACCTAAGAAGGTATCCCTCGGCCATCTGTTAAGGAGGTGCATACCCCGACCAAAAGACTTAGATCAGCGGGAAACAGTTCTTTATCAGAGGGAAAGAAGCGTCGGAAAAAAACAAACCTGGGAATTTTCACGAAACCTTTAGTACAACAAAAATTGTAGTAGTTCTGGAAGGCTATCCAGACAAGCAGTTCAATTAAAAGCAGTTGGAGGCCTTTCAAGAACTGCTGATGAAAGACATGGGGGACATGTCTTCATGCACAGGGTCCCATTTTAAATATTGCCGATTGGAGGATCCCATTTTAAATATTATCTTACTCAGTGCTGACTAAGGTACTTAAAATTGGCCGATTTCAACAGTCAAAAGCATTAGTCCCTGGGAAGGACAGATTCTGTTGGTTGGCGAGGCAAAAGCAATCGTCAAAACCACCAAGATTATCTTGAAACTCACAGTGATATACTAGAAATATTCTGGTAATGAAATCCTGAAATGGATTGATATCACGAATAAAGACATATCACTCAAAATTGAGGACCAAGGAGTAACCATTGTGCTATCATCCATGAACTGGATGCGAGAATCCTGAAAAACAAGAAATGGTTTTTGTTTATTGGCCTGTCTCAGATCTAAGCCAAGGTTATGTGAAATGTTGTGAAAAGACATCGTCAAATGCTGAAGTGAACTCTTTTTCAACATCTTACTCATTCATTGTCAACTGGCAAGCATACAGTAATTCGGACCAAAGTGGGTGTCAGTCGAGAAAGTTACCTTTCGATCACAGAATGATCGAAACGAGGGAATTAAAAACGGTAAAGTTTTTATTAAAAAAATAATAAAATAAGAGAGACAGAGAAGCTGATCCCTCGAAGAATAGAGAGTAGTGGGCGAGCCCAAATTGAAGTGAAAAGAGAAGACGGTGAAAGAAGGTGGAGAGCGAAGGAGAAAGAGACAGAGTGGAACAGGAGACCGACCAAGAATGTTGAGATTAGAAAAAGTTCTGAAGAGGACAAGAAAAGAAATCATGAACTTAGGGGTAAAATGTGGAGAAAGAGTCCGGTAAAGAAGATTACCGAGAAGCCCGGGAATGCAGAGAAGAAAGAAAGCGTAGGCGAAAAGGAGAAGAGCTTTGCAGATTGGTGCGGTTCCCAACGACGAGGAAGCCGAGAAACAACGAATGGGGAGTTATGTGAGAGTCCCTGACTTGAGCGAGAGACTTTGGATTCGGACGGCGAAGCCAACGCTGACATCGACAGCAACGTAGTGGACATCGCTACAGAACCCGGGAATTGCGAGGAGTCGCGAGCAGCAGCGTGCAGGTTGACGTCAGCTGATGCGCGTTGCGCTGCTTGTATGAGGCAATATCGGCTACCAGTAAGTGAAGCATTCCGTATTCTATTAGAATAGACAGTATTGACAGTAAATTATATGTGCGCTAAATATTTGGCTTCAATGCCTTCTTCTTTGGGAATTTTTATGCTAACGCCAGCAGTTCACTATAGCGAATGCAACTGCTCTTCAGTCAATAAACAGTAATATTAATACATGTGTTAATAATTTTTATGTTTTATTTTTGCATGGATTCTCCGCAAATTGCGAACAACTAACGCAGCAGATTTAACGCTTCATACATTATGGCGTCCGGACAATGTTCCTGAGTTTACGGGTCCTCGAATTGTGCCATGTCTCCAGTATACACTCCAAACCTCGTAGGATGAACGTCCGAAGCAGTTGACCCCTTATTAAACAGTAAGATTCATATATCTGATAAGCTTATGAGATAGAAATCAGTTTCTTCGTGTCACTGTTATTCCTGCGCTTTTAAACTACGTATCTACAATAATGTTATGTTCAAACCTTATGATAATTGCATGTCTTTTATCTCTCCGAGGAGATCGGAGCTCCCCACTCTCCCCATAGTGGGGCATGGACCTTTCCTGGTCTACGAAGAAGAGGATTACGAAGCACAACCTTATTTACATATATCGAGTTCACTAATTAGGAATTCTCATTAACTTTGTAGTCTGAACAGTGATTGCGTAGCTGCAACTTTCTATTGATATACCAGACATAGTTTTGAACAGTTCATTGGAACTTTATGTAAAGATTTAATAGCGATATTAAACTCTTGTTATATTTGTTTAAAACGTCTACCCTCCTTACTCTGCTGTCACCACACATCATAAACACGTGACAGGAGGGGAGGACGTCACTTGGTGGCAGAAGCCGTAACGACAATACGGCCGAAAATTTTTTTTTTTTGTGCTCCGATATAGTAAAACTTTTTCCACTGCGTACATTAACTAATGTTTCCGAATTTTTTGTATGTTCATGCAGGCTGTAATATTGAACTGTGCTGTGTTTTAACTATTGAAAAGCTGCATTGTGGAGGTGAGGATGTCACTGAATTCTAAAGTCAACAAACCGATCAGTTAAAAAAAGTTAGTGAACTATATATAGTTAAGATGGGATACAAAAAGTGGCAAGAACAAGTTAAGAAAGAATTATGCGGACAGCACTTTGATGGGAGTAAATGCATTAATAAATTTAACCAAATTTATTCGGCATTGTCAAATTGTGTACAAGATTGGGCTGAGCAAGATAAAGTTAAAGCTTATATAGAGGTTTTTTCGGACCCAATCAAAAAAAAAATGAGAAAGAAAGGGCCCCGTTCATTAGGGCAGGCCATGAAATTGACAAGTCAAATGCTGATAAAAAATACAGCTGCGCCAATTAAAATGGAAACAAAAATGAAAGAGAAAAAAAAGATAGCAAAAAAAACAGAGGGGGAAGCAACGGTAAAGATATTAGCCACAGAATTCCCTGATCTTTCGATTTTAAAAGGAGGCAAATGGCTAAAGAAAGTGAAGAAGGACAGTGCTAAAGACCCCTTTATTCAAAGAACAAAAAAACGTAACCTGCGGAATTTTGAATTTAAAGAAGAATTGTGTTTCAAAATAAGCAAGTTAGGCAAGCAATTAGTAGTGCCCAACGACGATAATATCCGTAATGAAATATTAAAAATTATGCATGATATTCCGGTCAGCGGACAATTGGGGTCTCGGAAAACTTGGTTTAAAGTGAGAAAAAGTTATTTTTGGCCAAGGATGGCTAAAGATATTTTTCAGTATGTGAAAACGTGCAAAATCTATCAAAACAATAAGGTATTGAGAATCCCGCCATACGGGGATTTACATTCCCTACCTATACCTAAGGGCAGATGGGACGAAATAGCCATGGACTACATGATGCCTTTACCGTGTACTAAGGCCACGACGCAATCTTAACCGTTACTGATAGGTTAACAAAGAGGTTCTGTCTGCTCGCCTGTGAATCTACAATTACTGCAGAGGGTACAGCCGAAATTCTGGTGGAGAACATTTTCAAGATTCATGGGTTTCCGTCCATAATCGTATCTGATCGGGATGCGCACTTTACGGCGGAGGTATGGCAGCAAATTTTTAAGCTTTTGAAAATACAATAAAATTATCAAGTGCCTACCACCCCCAAACCGACGGACAATCGGAAAGATCAAACCAGTCCTTAATTCAAATCTTACATAATTATGTGAATGAAGATCGAGATAATTGGGAGGAATACTAAACGGCTACAGAAATAGCCATCAACTCGACCGTTTCAGAGGCCCTAGGGTGTTCACCATATATGATGGACCTTGGAAGAGAAATTAATATACCTATAGTGCCCACAGGAAACAGTGCAGAGCCGTTGCAGCTTAACAGTTATAAAGATCATCTAAAAAGCTGCTTATAAAAGCAAAACATAGCATCCAAAAGGCTAACCGAAAGTACAAAAAGTTCTATGACTGAAGGCACACTAAATGGCATTTTAAGGTAGGGGATAAAGTGCTAGTGCAAGCAGCCGGTATACTGAAGCAAAAAGGAAAACTAGGTAGGAAATTATTTCCTCGATATGTAGGGCCTTATACAATTAAAAGCGTAATAAACGATGTCACTGCACGGTTAAGCATCCCACCAAAATGGAAAGCTAGAACCAAAATTTTCCATTTTTCGTTCCTGAGAAAATATTTCCCCAGGGTTAGGGGAAAAAAGAGGGTTCCAGGACCAATTAAAGACCCGCAATTTCAGGACGTCTATCGAGTAGACAAGATAGTAAACGTGAAAGGCAAAAAGCCTAACCATAAATTCCTGATAAAGTGGAAAGGATACAAACAAACTACCTGGGAGCTGAAAAAAAACTTACATAGGTGCGCAGGGCTTATAACTAAATTCTTTGAAAATCAAAGAAGAAGGAAGCCGAAGACATCGCAAGCACGGCCAGCGACTAAAAGAAAAGAAAGACAGAGATATTTTGAAAAGAGAAGCCCAAGAATGAGTTCGAGCGAACACCACCAGGGAATCCGGGGGGGGGGGGGTGTCAGCGGAAAGTTACGTTTCGATCACAGAGGGAGCGAAACGAGAGAATTAAAAACGGTAAAGTTTTTATCAAAAAAATAATAAAACAAGAGAGACAGAGAAGCCGACCCCTCAAAGAATGGAGAGGAGCGGGCGAGCCCAAATTGAAGTGAAAGGAGAAAACGGGGAAGGAAGGTGGAGAGTGAAGGAGAAAGAGACAGAGTGGAACGGGAGACCAACCAAGAAGGTTGAGATTAGAAAAAGCTCTGAAGACGACAAGAAAAGAAATCATGAACTTAGGGGTAGAATGTGGAGAAGCAGCTCGGTAAAGAAGAAGATTACCGAGAAGTCCGGGAATGCAGAGAAGAAAGAAAGCGAAGGCGAAAAGGAGAAGAGCTTTGCAGATTGATGCGGTTCCCAACGACGTGGAAGCCAAGAAACAACGAACGGGGAGTTATGTGAGAGTCCCCGACTTGAGCTAGAGACTTTGGATTCGGATAACGAAGCCAACGCTGACATCGACAGCAACGTAGTGGACATTGCTACGGTACCCGAGAATTGCGAGGAGTCGCGAGCGGCAGCGTGCAGGTTGACGTCAGTCGATGCGCGTTGCGTGGCTTGCGTGAGACAATACTCCATATCGGCTACCAGTAAGTGAAGCATTCCGTATTCTATTAGAATAGACAGTATTGGCAGTAAATTATATGTGCGCTAACTATTTGGCTTCAATGCCTTCTTCTTTGGGAATTTTTATGCTAACGCCAGCAGTTCACTATAGCGAGTGCAACTGCTCTTCAGTCAATGAACAATATAATTACTACATGTGCTAATAATTTTTATGTTTTATTTTTGCATGGATTCTCTGCATCTTGCAAACACCTACAGCAGCAGATTTAACGCTTCATACATTATGGCGTCCGGACAATGTTCCTGAGTTTACGGGCCCTCGAATTGTGCCACATCTTCAGTATACCACTCCAAACCTCGTAGGACGAACGTCCGAAGCAGTTGACCCCTTATTAAACAGTAAGATTCATATATCTGATAAGCTTATGAGATAGAAATCAGTTTCTCCGTGTCACTGGCATTCCTGCGCTTTTAAATTACATATCTACAATAACGTTGTGTTCAAACCTTATGCAATTGCATGTCTTTTATCTCTGCTCATAGTGGGGCATGGACCTTTCCTGGTCTACGAAGAAGAGGATTACGAAGCCCAAACTTATTGGCATATATCGAGTTCACTAATTAAGAATTGTCATTAATTTTGTAGTCTGAACATTAATTGCGTAGCTGCAACTGTTTATTGATATACCAGACATACAACTCCTGGCAAGAAATATCGGATATTTATTTCTAGTTCAGCTAAATTAATACAAAAGCTTAAATTTCCTCCAAAATAATGGACGCATCCAAAAGGGATGAGGCATATATTAAAGAAAACACTTTAATATATAAATACGATTTACTGTTAAAAATTGAAAAAAAAGATTCTTTGAAATATGCAAATAAATACGGACGTGTTGGAAAAAAGAATGGGATAGTCTGATTGGTTGGAAAAAAATACGCGATATATTCAGTGAGTAACATCCAATCATACATTTTGTTTGCGAACATGCAAATGTTATTCAAATTATTTATTCTTTTATAACTGCTCACAATTATCGAGGTTAGTAGACGACAGAAAACTCTGCTAATTAGAGTATCATGGCTCCAGCTAAAGAAATGTCTACTGATGTGAAATCTCGAATTGTCCGCCTGCTAAAAGAAGGAAAAACTCAATTAGAAGTCGTAACTTTGTTGAGATGTTCCCAGAGCACAGTGTCACGTCTGTGGCACAAGTTTAGCTCTCGTAGCAATGTGCAAAATTTGAAAAGATGTGGGCGACCGAGGAAGACAAGTGCATCCGATGATAGAAAACTGATCCGGATCTGTAAACGAATGCGAAAATCAACATCCCGATTGATGAACCGAGAGTGGGAACAATGAGGCATCAAGGTCTGTGATCGGACTCTACGAAACCGTTTGAACGAGGCTGGGTTTTCATTCAAGAAAGCAAAAAAGAAACCGTTGCTTTCGAACGAGCATCGACGTAAACGCTTGCAATGGGCCAAAGACCATGCAAAGTTGACAGTGGGCGATTGGAAACGAGTTTTTTTTAGTGACGAGTGTAGGATTTGCTTAGGGAACTGTGATAATAACGGCGTGTTTGTCTGGAGAACAAAAGGAGAACAATTCCATCCTGACTGCTTAAGTTCCAGTGTAAAGTTTCCACAGGATGTAATGATTTGGGGATGTGTGACGTTTGCAGGACCTGGAAAATTGTGAATTTTAAATGGCACTGCCAACAGTGCGACCTATATAGACATTTTGGATCAGTTTCTTCTGCCAACGTTGGAAGATTCGTTTGGTGATTTGGATGACTTTGTCTTTCAGGACGATAATGCACCGTGCCACCGTTCTCAGGCTGTTGCCAAATACTGCAAGGATCATCGAATCCGACGGATGAAATGGCCAGCTCAAAGTTTTGATGGAAATTTAATAGAAAATCTTTAGTGGGATTTAAAGAAAATGATTGATTTGTACAAACCAACCAAAAAGTTCGAGCTGAAAGAAGCAATTCGTCAATGTTGGGCAAAAATCAGTGAACACCGATGCATAAACTTATATGAATCAATGCCTCGAAGAATTAAGGCAATAATCAAGTCAAAAGGCGGGGCTACCAAATATTAAAAACAGTTTTTGATAATATTTGACATGTTTATTTAGCATTATCCCATATTTATTTCCAAGCCAAAAGGCTATCCAATACTTTTTTCCACTGTGTTCATTATATTAATGTATATTTTCAATCAGAAATCATGTTTTGTTTATACGCTTAATTACTCATTTATAGAATAAAATGTTTTCTGTAATTTATGCTTCATCCCTTTTGGATGTGTCCATTATTTTTGAGGAAATTTAAGCTTTTGTATGAATTCAGCTGAACTAGAAATAAATATCCGATATTTCTTGCCAGGAGTTGTAGTTTTGAACAGTTCATTGGAACTTTATGTAAAGATTTAATAGCGATATTAAATTTTTGTTATAATTGTTTAAAACGTCTACCTTCATTACTCTGCTGTCACTACACATCATAAACACATGACAGTGGGTCAATAAACATTAAGCAGATGTTTTTAATGCATTGGCCTGTATTACCTTATAATACAAAAAATAAAATCTCCCTAATAATTTTTCCTTTGCACATGCAAAATATTTTCCCCCATCCCTCTCTTCTCTAAAATTTGTGGTTGTTTATTTAGTCACACACTTATAATATTGCAACTTTATTGTACTTACTTTTAAAAGTACTAGAAAATCTATGAAGACAAACATTCAAATATTCAATCTTAGGTAACTAACAAATGTTAAATGATAGCTTTGAGTTAGGGGAAAACGGAAATCGATGAACACAGCTACTCACTGTGTACTCAACACCATTTCTTCGAATGGTTGAATTACTCGGAAAAATTTTGTAAACATTATTAAAGCAATGGCATAATAGCAGATAAGGCAATGACGAATGTTGAAAGGTTGAAGGTATATTTCTACCTTAATATCACTTCAAAGATCTTAACATTTATTGATATTGATTTTTTTCAGAACAACTAAATACAGTTTAAAGAATAGGGAAGCATTACTCGATAGTGAAGATGAGTTCAGGGTATCATTAGGAGTGAACATTTCTATTCAAAACTGCACTTTATTCTCGTATAGATGCCCAAGGGTGAGGACCGAATAATAAATGCTTAGGTGAGTTTATATGATAGACGTGAGCTTATATTTTGATTGTAAATATTCTTTTTACTTTAAATAATGAAAACGATCGGTGAAGAATTGCGGATAAAGAAAAGAACATAAACGCCAATAGTCTTCGCTTATGCCACACATTTTTCCCATTTTGTCAAAATACGCAGCAAATCTTGCTCCGCTATTTTGACTTCTGTGTCCGACCCAAAGCGCTGCCACTTTAAACGTTTTCACTGTGCCAAAAAGATCAACACTACATGGGGATATTCTAAGACCTCTCATTTGAAACATCCAAGATCTTTGTCGCAAAATAGTGACGTGGAGCAGGATGGCCTCGTGAAAGACGATAGTACCGATCGAGATGTTTTTGTGCTAACCTTACCTTAGGTACTGCTCGAATCACCGTGAGTACAGAGGTTATTAGGGAAACCCCTTTCGGCGTCATCGCGTGTGTTCAGTTTAGCAGCCATGTATCGCAGTTTCCATTGCTGGAGGCTGGAACGCAAAACACCAAGATCAATTCGTAACTACTCCTGTTGACACACTTTCCAAAGGGCCTGTTTAACACTAGAAACAACGGAACAGTCATTTTGACTGTCTTTCGTTTTATAAATGCTGTAACTTGGCCTTATTTAATTATTGACTATAAGTTTTAGTAAAACAAAACTTCCTATGTTTGATGCTGTTCTCAAAATATCATATTAGGTACGATTTGAATACCACGTTATATTGACAGCTATGCCTAGAACCACCCCAGGCAATCATTTTAACTGCTACAATAGAGCTTGTGGTTGCAAGTTGGTCGATATTGCTGTAAACTTAAAAGTAAATAATGGGTCCAGAAATAGCAAAATGGTAGCGTTTATTGGTATAATCTCATCATCAGGTCAGGAAACGACTACCTCTCTAGTGTATTCTCATTACAATTTAGTTAAGACGTACCTTCTTTCTGTTAAGGGAACGCAATTCTTCTACAACACGTCTTCTTTCTGCGAACAACTTCGTGTGGTGGGCAGCAGTCGACCGGTTTCGTATCTTGATTCTGGTATAGCTAAAGTTTTCTACCCTAAGCTACAGACATGGTTTTCTGCCCTGATGATGAGTTTATACCTCGAAACACGTTAGCTATACCAATAAACGCTACCATATTGCTATTTCTGGACCCGTTAATAAGTACCAAAAAGTGCTTAATGCTATCAGTGTGGGGAAAATTTTATGTCTGTCAGTCTGTCTGTCCGTAACACTACCATCTCCAAGGCTGTGAAAGACTTTCAAAATCTGTTTTCGTCAGTCGATGAATATGGTTCATGGCACTAATCAATCACAAATATTATCTAAAGCGCTTCGATAGCACGTGCACAAATGGTACCTTCACGACCCCACCTAGCAATATTCAATGGGAAGATATGGTAAGTAATACATCAAAGAAATCGTAATGACGAGAAAGAAGAGGTTATTAATTAACTATTTTCGCCAATTGATAAATATGGTTCCGCAAATGAATCATTTTGAAAATGGTTGTAATCGATACGATTGCACGTGCACTATGGTACCCTTATGTACGATTTCATGCATGCTCAATCGAGTTCATATTCGGAGATCTTGATAGCCACTCGATGCTTTACATATCCACACTTTGCAGAAAGTCCAACAAAACGTCCCCATCAGAATTCTATGGGGACATGCAATAATTATTTTTTTCTCCAATTGATAATTGTTTGTTCAGCGCAAGAAACAATTTGAAGATAGCCGTAATCGATACAATTGCATGTGCTCTAACAGTATCCTTACGACATCCTCAAAAATTTCAATTATAAGATATGGCATGTAATACATCAAACAACTTGGAATGATGTGCCATGAATGAATATAACGTAAAATTAATAATAGCCGAAATTGGTTCAAAAGCACCATTATTGTTCATTGGAACTTTGATTGTTAAGATATGGCATGTAATATATCAATCAACTTGGAATGATGTGTCATGAATGAATTGGATATAACGTAAAATTAATGATAGTCGAAATTGTTTCAAAGGCACCTGGTTTAGTGAAACCATTATGGTTCATTGGAACTTTCAATGCTAAGATATGGCATGTAATATATCATATGCTACTTGGAATGATTTGTCATGAATGCATATAACGTAAAATTAATGATAATCCAAATTGGTTCAAAGGTACGTGGTTTAATGGTATCATTATGGTCCATTGGAGACTTTCAATGTTAACATAGAATAGCTGAAAAATATGGTTTCTCGAATGGTTTAGTTTAGCCTTTCGGTACTTGGTTATCTCATTCCCTAATGGTTTATTTACTGTTATTATAGCTCGAACCGATTATTTTAATTATTGATTGCTTCGCACAATTACTCAACTATAGTTTGAAATGAAACTATTATGAAATGTTCCACAATGTTCCAGGGCTTGTTTAAAAATTGTTTGTTCCACAACGTCACAGAAGACAATGTTGCTAGTGCCATAGTAATAGAAAAAAAAGTACAGCAGCTCCCGAGCCAGCCACACCCCCTCTTGTTTCGGCATGGTTTCGCATTTCATTGATTTTGGTCACAGTTAGTGGTTATTATTCAATAAAGGCACGCCACTTCTATTATAGAAGGATCAGACAATGTAACTATGCTTCCAGTTTAGGACTTAGAAACTGCTTTGAAAAGTAATAGCCCCCACTCTAAAGTAAGACCTCAATTCGGTTAAGTGGTGCCCATGTTGTCAGGCGGATTTTTGCTGAAGCTGCGGCGCTGCCATCGAATTCTCTCGTGCGAAAGGTTTCACTGATAATCGCTAATTCTGGAAACGCACGATTAAAAATTCCAATCATTCCTCCGAATATAACGTCATAGGTGAGCGTGGGATATATCTGTCCACAATGTCCAAGTTGTCCTACAAAGTTGTTTTTTAATAAAAACAAAATGCCTCGCTGTTTTTGTATCTACTGGTTTTATCAATAGAAACATTGTTTACTACCTGTGTGGTAAATTTCTAAATAAGTCTAAAAAATTTGTAACTTGCAAGAAATGCTTGGAAATTTGTAATTTATAACTTAGTTGCAATTTCTTGATTCTGTGCCATCGGAAACTTACTTTAATTTACATACCTAAAAATTACATTAGCTTTCTCGTCAAGCTTTTTTTGGCATTTGTACATGTATTTTATTTGGGAAAAACGGGAATATAAGAATTAGCAATGAGGGATCGTTTACAAAATATGTTCGCTAAAAACACAAAATTTTAACCCCTTCCTCTTTGTAACACTGAAACAATAACAAAACCGCCTCCTCCAAATGAACGTACAGTCCTCATCAGATAAGATAAACCTCGACCTTGAAGGTCTAGGATTATTCTTGAAGCTAAAATGGGAGACAAGAGAATGAAAAATAATCTGATGAAGTAATAGTACTTCCCTGCACTACATCAGATTTTTTTTCGATGAGGACTATACCTAATATACAATCTCTGACAATTAAGTTCGGTGAATGACGTCACACCCTAATCTGTGCGAGCTTTACGCGAGTAACAATGCATGTGAATACAAGCCCAGTCATTGTTTAAGCAAGTTCAGACAGGTCACGTTTGTGCGTGCAATGGTTTAGCAGATGCTCGTTTCTTCAGTTGAAGGTGTAGCGTGCGCACGTAACTGTGGATAATAGATCAAAGAGGAACACTGCCGTAATCGTGCAACAGTTTCTGGCCAACAAAGGGGTCGTATCCATAGCTCATCCACCTTATTCACCAGACTTTTTCTTGTTCCCACGCCAGAAACGGGCCTTAAAAGGGACAAAGATTTGCGGACATTCCAGACATTCAAGCAAATGTGACACGTAAACTTAAAGCCATCCCTAAGGAGCTTCCAGGAATTATACACCCGATCCCAAAAGTGTATTGCCTTTCAGGGTGATTATTTCGAAGAACAATAAAGTAAATGTAGCTCTATCTGTTTTGCATTTTGTTGTGTGAACTCATTCAC
>JAHWFO010077048.1:0-15094 GCA_023313115.1 Rhysida immarginata | reverse complement strand
GCTTGAACTTGCGCATTCACGTTCCTAATACTAGCCAGAGATGCGTCTGGTCAGATTTCCTCTAAATCGTTCAGACAATACTCTAATCTAAGTTTGACTAGCTTAGACATTCTCATCATACACAGATTTGTTTACTGTGGTTAATATTGACTACTGACTACTTTTCCGCCACCAAAAGCCGAGCCACTGCTCGTTGTTGTTTTCTTCCATACCTGAAGCAGTCAATAGCGACCACAGCTACCGATCGTTTTCATTTGACTAGCCCTCGCATTTGCTTGTATTTAAAATTATTTCTCTTTTTATAGGTTTACCGTTTTAGGAAAGCAACCCAAACGCAAATCCTCTTGCAGAATGAAGACATTGCCACCAAAAATGAATAGTTTGTTTACAGCAAGACAAAAGGATACCGTAATCAAATATATTAATTATATATTCTTCATATACGGCATACAATTTAAAAATCCAGCATCATCTACTCTAAGACGATCTTGTTTATATAACTTCTACTTCATCTTTACTGCGTTAGTGCATTTGCTATTCACTATTAATTTCATCTATATTACCACGCGATTGAGTCACTTCTTGATGCTTCTTTTCTATTTGAGAAACTTAACCATAGGAATCACTTTCTTTTTAACTTACCTGCTCATATTTTGGCACAAAAGTAAGCTCACTAATGTAATCTTTAAAATCTGTAACACTAAAGATAGTCGTGTTACTGATATTAGACGGCGGCTGCTAATGTATGTCCTACCAATGATTTGCCCTGTTATTTTACTGACTGCGTTAAAATGTTATTCTCTTATTAAAATATCTGACAAAATGTCTATCGTCTCAGCAAAACGTTTACACGGATTGTCACTTACTAGTGAGAATGCTGCTTATTATAAATATATCGTTAACTTACAACCTTTGTGGTTGGCTTATGGAGAAGGGTTGTTGTGTTGTGTCGTGATAACTTTTGTACTTTTGTGTCAGCACATCAAACATCAGTTCCAAAGAGTAAATCGAGATATTGTGAATATTCTGACCTATCCTAATTTCTCTCAGTTGTCTGCTTTACAAACTCACAGACAAGAATTTCATTCAACGTGTGCTTTGGTCGATGAAATTGGACAAACCTTCTCTCCACTTCTGTTCATTTGCATTGTGAAATATTTATCACTAATTATTATGAATTTAAGAATGCTTCCATTTGTATGGAGTATGTCCTTGGAGAATCTAATGGTTAGCATCCTCAATATGATTCAAGCAACATCAACGTTTTTGATATTGTTCTGGAATTCAACTAAGGTTAATGAAGAGGTAATGTGTTTTAATTAAAGTACTAAACAGGTCTATTCTAAATACGAGAGGAAGTCAGTAAGTTACAAATGGATATAGCTTAGAAATGAAACTATTAAGAGTACACATAATCTCCCTCCACAATGAGGAACTTGTCCCATCGTTTCACAAGCCAGCATAAAATTCTTTACGCCTCTGCCTGAACCAAAGGCTGAAATCTCTTTGTAATGTCATTCGAAGGAACAATCAAATCTTTTCCTCAAAGATGTGCTGTTACTGCATGATAACGCGCGTCCTCATATTGCAAGCAAGACAACTGAGATGCTGCGAAAGTTAAACTGGGAAACTACAAATTACAGCCCTTACCTTGCTCCAATCGACTTCCATTTTCTCGACTTCAAGCTGTACAAAGGGAAGATACCGCCTGATTCAGACAGTAGCCCAAGAGAATTTTTTGCTGCTGGTTTTGAGGGGCTTGTGTAACGACGGGACAATTGGCTTATTGTAAAGGGACATTATGTGGAGAAATAAAAAGTTGTGTCAAGTCAGTACGTATTTGTTACATTTCTATATCCATTTGTAGCTTATTTCCTTACGTACATTATAATGTTTGTAAAAATTTCAATCATCAGAATTAAATAAAATTTAATAAACAAACGAATTTTATTGTACAAATAAATGATTAGAGTTTCAAAGCAAAAAAAAACAATATTAAGTGTCCAAAATCAGGATTTGGTGTAGCCACCAAGCGCTGCAATAAGGTGCTGGGAAAAAGTTTAGAGTCGGGATAAAAATGCAAATAAACGTAGTAAATCCATGCTGATTTTGTCGCTTTTTACAGACGTGAATTAGATGATACAAAACGTTGTTTCCAGGAGCATTTAACAACGAATAAGGAATCGAATGCAAAATAACAGCAATTATTTGCAACCTACCTTCTTGCAAGGTGGACAAAAGTTTAGAGTCGTCCACTTTCTTGCATATTTTACGAGTTGAAAGGATTATTTAAGGTGAGGGAAGTATACAGCAACGTCATATGAGAGCATATACCACACTGTTTGTTTAATATAACACCAATATACAAGATGCCAAAAGGGCAACATCTTTCAGAGTATGAAAGAGGCGAAATTGTTGCTCTTAAGGGATGCGAAAGACTGGATCTGAAATTGCGAAAGAAATTGGACGTTCCAAGTCAGCTTTTAACAAATTTCTCCAAAATCCAGATAAACATGGAATGGCACCCAGTTCTGACAAGCCAATTGCATTTTCCGCTCACCAGACATCAAGAATAGGAAGCCTTGTTCGTCGTCAGCCCCTGTCTACTTCGCAGATTGTTGCCGAACTAAACCTCCCGTGCATTAGTAGAACTGTACGAAATTGAATGGACGGAAGACCACCTCTGACAGCAGCTCATCGTGAAGCGCGTGTGGCGTTTGCTAAAAAACGTTAAGTACGGTGACAAATGGAAGAATGTTGTTTTCTCAGACGAGAAGTTCTACATGGACGGACCAGATGGGTTCAAGTACTATTGGCATGGTATCCGAGATGAAAAGGAATTCTTCTAAAAGAGACAGTTTGGAGGTGGCTCAGTAATGACCTGGGCTGGGTTTGCTGTAAGCGGAACTACACCACTAGCATTCGCATTACATAGGATGAATTCCATTGCATGTCAGGATATTCTGGCGGATAATCTGCTTCCATACGGTCCGCTCATAACGGAGGGTGAATGGATTTACCAGCAGGACAATGCTGCGATTCACAGCTCGGCCTCGACCAAGGACTAGTTTGACGCTAATTCTGTGATTGCTCTAGACTGGCCATCCCGGAGTCCAGATCTCAACCCAGTGGAGAACATTTGAGGAATCTTAGTGCGTTCTGTATACAGCAATTTCAGTCAGTACAGTAATAAAGAAAAACTGGTGAATAGTATCACTGCAACATAACAAAACCTTGATGCAGGATTGTTAGTGAAACTCAGTGAATCAATGAAAAACGGATTAATAAAGGTCACTGAGAAAAAGGGGCCTTTATCGGGCATTAAACGTGAGACTCTAAACTTTTTTCCAACTTGCAAGTGGCTAGGTTGGGATAATGGCTGTTAATTTGCATTTGATTCCTTATTCGTTGTTAAGTGCTCTTGGAAACAACGTTTTGTATCATCTAATTCACGTCCATAAAAGCAACAAAATCAGCATGGATTTGCTGTTTATTTGCATTTTCATCTCGGCTCTATACTTTTTCCAGAACCATAAGTGCTGCTATACGACGTGGCATGGAGTCAAACAAATTTTGAATGCTTGCCTGGAGAAGAGCATTCCATATTGTTTGTATGCGTGCCCAAAGTTCATCTGCAGAACCTGTAGGACGAGAATCATGAGCAAGACGCCCGCCAACGAAATCCAACACATGCTCAATAGGCAGCATATCCGGCGAATAAGCAAGCTAAGGAAGAAGCTGTATGTCTTCTGCTGAAAAGAAGTCTTGAAGATTCCTTGCAATATGTGGGCGGGCATTATCCTGTTGAAAGATCGCTCCAGGGATACCTTGAAGGAAAGGAGCGAGTTCGGGCTCCAGCAGTTCAATGATGTACCGATTGCTCTTAAGATTATCCATAATTCGTAGCAGCTGAGATCGTCCATGATAAGAATCGCAACCAAGACCATAACTCGGGGTGTTCGTCCGTTATGACGTTCGATAGGTAGCGTTCACCGGCATAGCATCTAACACGAATGCGGCAGTCAGGGTATCACAGATTAAAGCGGGATTCGTCAAAGAAACAACTTGTTGCCAATCTGCACGCCAGGCTCTCTATCCATGAGCCCATTGCAACCGCAGGCATAAGGTTTTGCATCAGGGGGATCCTGTAAAAAGGAGCTCGTGTACGCAGTCCACGGTGCAGCAGACGTCGACGAATTGACGAAGCAGACAGGGTTACACCTGTAGCAGTGGACCAATGTGCTGCCAACTGTCTACAGGAAGCTGTACGGTCCGTCAGCGCCATGCGAACCAGGTGCCTATCATCGCGCGTTGACGTCACCTTTCGGCGCCCACTCCCGGAATTCCTAGTTGTCCGGTTGTCGTCGGTCGACTGCAGGGACGGTCAATTAATGAGACCTGACATTTGAGCAATTTTTGTGTTATACGCATCTCTCTCTGAGCAAGTATGTGTTGCATCCGACAACTGCAGGGGGCAACAGAACTCAATGACGTCGTCTAGAGTGTTAGTTTCAGTTTTTTCCATCTTGAGCGCTTATTAGATCAGAGACGATCTATTAACCAATTGCAAGTGGCCGTTGAGTCACATGTTTGAGTATTTGCAAGCAGAGACGATCTTCATCATATTTCATTTTACCAGCGACCGTTAAAGAATTTCTCCGGCATTTTACTTTCTACGGGAGGCATTGCAATTTTATTTATACTTCATTCATTCTCACAGTTCATTCATTTAATCTTCTCACAAACGTTTTTAGGCGAAATTCATCGAATTCATCGAACTCATAGATAGGGCAAATTTCGAGCATATACTACAAGTTCTTGACACTTGTAGAAAATAATTACTTGCGTTTTAAAACACACTTGTAAATTTTGTATTGAAATTTTCCTAAACTGATGGCATTCTGTTGCAAAGCGTGGAATTATCAGATTTCCGAAATTTAAATTTGTAATGAAAAAGTAAATTAAATAAATATAATTATACTTTATTTACTAATATAAATAAATGTTTACAGCGGGGGGAGCGGAGACGATATATTAACGTCCCTGGGGTTGGCCGTGGCCTGGTTGTCTTGCTGATCGATGGAGTTAAGCAACTTCAGGCGCGGCCAGCTGCTGGCTGGGTGACAGCCAGTGGCTTGAGTACCACTGCTGGGTGGGACGGCTATTTGGGGCACAGCTGTTGATAGCCACTGGTTTGTTCGTCCCCCAGCAGCTCTTCCATCATGAATCCCCCGTGCTTCGGAGGGCACGTTAAGCCGTCGGTCCCGGCTGCTACTGTCATCTCAGCAGTCGTTTGTTACTGGGATGGCGCAAAACTCTCTCGAAGGACTAAGTGCCGCAGATTTACTTGGAATGACGCCAAGGAGTCACGTTTACTTGGAATGACGTCATTTAATTCTCGTCTGTGTGATGACATTCATGAAGTGTCCCTAGAGTTGCATCCGACAACTCCAGACGGTGCTACTGGCGAAAATATGACAAGTTTGCTATGGGAAAACAATGTAATGTCATGTCTCGCTAAGTTATCGTCTCTGGTCCACTGCTTCCAAACTCGCATCACTGTACTGCTGTTACGCTGCACACGAGTAGCTAATGTAAGATAGGAAAATCCTCCCTTACGAATCGATGATTCTCCCCCGTTCAAACTGCGTAAGTTGTTGAAATATCGCCTATCTTTCCTCGAAGAAGCTTCGTTATGTCTCACCTAACGTTTACCAGTAGCAGATAAATTTAGATTATTTTCAACGTCCCGCTACAGCCCTCTATTTATATTGTTTCAGCAGCAGTTCAGAAGGCGCTGCTCAGCCCACGCATGCGTGGTGACCGAAATTTTAATCATGCCCACGCATACGTGGGGGGGGGGGGAGGCCTTGGCCTGATGGGCTTCCACTGAAGACACCAAATCTAGAAGTTAAGCAACATCAAGCACGGCCATCAGTGACACACGATCTTCACCCCCACTGGCTGTTGCGACCATCATAAAGCACTCATCAATCCATATTCGTTCAGGGACCCAACTCGTCCCTCTGGCTATACAGGCCCTAGATGGACGCATTGGATTACATTATGTAAAATAAAAAAATAAAAAAAAAACATAAAAAACACACTATAATTTGCATTGGCTGAAAATTGCAGCTTAATCGCGTCATTCCTTCATGGTGTTTCAATTTTTACAAACAGGAGTTTATATTATAAAAATACGCGTCATTTCCAAAATGAATGACGAGTTTACGAGTAAAATAGCCATTTCCCATCCTACACCGGCATAATTTGTTCCACTACGAAGAACAACTGTCCAAATTTTACATCGTTATTTGTAGTTATTCAGTATGTGCACTCTTGTTCATACGGAATACTTAATCATTCCTTATGAAACAAGAAGTAGAGACGAGTTGCTTAAGTTGAGACGTTTTCAAGAAAAGATATTTTTGTTACCGAAGAGTATAAAACAAACTTGATTTTACCCTGTGGCGGATGAAAGGGACACAGATTTAGCCCTGGATACAGAGAACAAACCTGTATTTTAAATCACTATAAAGTAAACTGAATTGACAATACCTAAATAAACAAGAAATTAATCCTCCCGAGAAAGGTATAGGAAAGTAGCGGAAGCGCAGAGGTCATCTATTTTTACCCTTTTATCTGCACTTTTTAATTCGCCCCCATCTTATTTTTTTTAATCGAAAAATTGATTTTCTCGAACGTATTATTTGGAAGATGAAAGAGAGCTCTATCTTCTTTCGTTTCTCATCATTTCCGATCGAATGATATATTACACGCCATATGCTGCCATAGTTCTAAAGACCAAGTGAATGCCACCCCCACAATTCCGACCCTATTGGGACCATTTGGCCCAAACTTCACAATAATGTTGATCTTGCTTAGAGGAATCTGCATTCTGAATTTCACTCCTTTATATGCATAAGTACGCATAGACCTTTTGGTCCCCTCTAACTTCCGCCCCCGAAACTCCGACCCCAGTGGGCCAATCAAAACCAAACTAAATAGTGAAGGTGCCCATACCCATAGTAAGCTACATTCCACATTTCAACCTTCTACCTCAAAAAATGCGGAAATTATGAAGGGGACGGACGGACGGACAGACAGACGGACATTGTGAAAACAATAAGTAGCTCCATTCTTCCGCTACTTAATAATTATAAAAATATTCTGATAACGATAAAAAAAACACTTAAATAATATTGAAAATTATTTTTCAAAGAATTGATTTTTTAAATGAGTAAATTATTTGTTTAGATTTATAACGGATCGTCCATTAACCAAATGGTCAAGTAGAAGGGGAGAGGGAGGTAGGAACTTGCTACTATTGACTACTTGATGGAGGGGGTGAAAGGTATCAGACACATGGTGTTTTGGGAAGGGATCAAGAGATGTTAACAATCAGGTTGTTTCGTCACACATCGCTTGGTCATAGCGTAACTACCGAGAGAGAAGGGCTTCGCAATGAAACATACTATATTGTTACATCATCATCGATAGGGCAAATTTTGAGCATATTTCAGGAATGATGTAACAATGTATTACGTTTCATTGCGGAGGCTTCTCTCGGTGATTCAGGTCATAGTCACTGTTGGTCTTATTCAAATCGCCACATACACATCGTCCCCGGAACATTTTGTCACTCAGGAGAATCGGCACATTAAACTTGTCGCAGAATCATTTTGCCACTTAGGTTCCAGTGTTTCAAAGGATGTTTACATAGGATGTTATTGAAAGAGGTGATAAATAAAAAGAGCAAATTAAATAATACCGGGCAAGTCAAATTGATGGACCCGATTTCAGAAGTTTACTCTGTGAAATCTAAAGAACGTATGGTATTACTTCAAACACATCTCATCACATCAGATCACAGATAGCCCAGGACAAGTTATCTTCCAAGAAGAAAACTACTACTGGTATTCTGTGTGCTATGATCAGAAGTAGCATAGGATGAGTTCGATGAATTTTGCAAGTAGGAGAACAACCGTCGAAAATCAAGTTTTTCTATGAACAATTTGTTGGCCAAGATCTGATGATATTGCACTACTGGAAAACACCTTCATTTTCTATGGTCCTTGCACTCTACATGGGGGTAGACTAATTTTATTTATCATTTCAAAGGAAAAAAAAGATAAATGATCTCTATGAACAACTTAAGTTTTAAAAATACAATTTTAATTAATGTTAATTACTTTGCATTCTTAAATATGCTTGATTTCATCAGCTACTTTTGAATGTTGTCAAAATATATACACTGGGTGGACAAATTATTATGACCACCTGACAGTTTTAGGCTAATGAGTTACTGCGTCACAGCGCTCCGCTAGAGGGGATGGCTATAAAAAGGGAATGCAGGTGAGGAGAACCATCAGTTGCACTGTGTTTTTTGCGACGATATGGGCAAAAAACGTGATTTAACTGAGTTTGAACGCGGGATGATCGTCGACGCGCGCAGTGTGGGAACCAGTATCAGCAAAACAGCTGAACTTGTGGAGTGCTCAAGAGCAGCAGTTATTAATGGTTACAGAGAGTGGACTACCAAGCAAAAAACCGGCTATCAACGTCAAGCGTGTGGTCGTCACAGGCTCCTCAATGCTCGAGCTGAAAGGAGATTGGCCAGAGTTGTCCAGGGCGACAAAAGAGCAACAGTGCGTCAAATAGCGGCAAATCTTAATCAAGGACAAACTGTGACCGCCTCTGAACGAACTGTTCGCCGCTCATTATACCGTTTAGGCTATGCAAGCCGACGACCAGTTCGAAAGCCTCTACTGTCAGCCTTGAACAAGAGCAGACGTCTCCAGTTCGCCAAGGAGCACAAGGATTGGACAGTAGATGACTGGAAAAGGGTCATGTGATCCAATGAGTCACGATTTCAAATGCATCATGCAGATGGCAGGGTTCGAATATAGAGAAAACAACACGAAAGCATGGACCCCACCTGCATTGCCACAACACTTCAAGCTGGTGGCGGCAGTATTATGGTTTGGGCGATGTGTTCTTGGCATTGTTTGGGTCCTTTGATTCCTTTGCACAGATGTGTGCGTGCCCAAAATTATTTAAGTATTGTCGCAGATCAAGTACATCCCGTTATGTTAATGGTGTACTCTGATGGGGATGGATACTTCCAGCAGGACAATGCTGTTTGTCATAAGGCTGGCATCGTCCTCAGATGGTTCGAAGAACATGCTGGAGAGTTTACTTGCTTCGTTGGCTTGCATAATCGCCAGATCTCAATCCCATTGAGAATTTGTGGGAAGAGATCGAACGAGCCATCAGGCAGCGGGATCCACACCATCAAATCTGCAGGATTTGGAAGGTGCAGTTCTTCAGAGTTGGTCTCAAATTCCTCCTACAACCTACCAACATCTCATAGAATCCATGCCCCGAAGAATGCAAGCAGTAATAAGAGCGAAAGGTGGCCCAACACTGTATTAAGGGGATGGTCATAATAATTTGGCCACTCAGTGTATATATATAAAACTATGTAATTAAAATATTGTCAATTACTGGTGAAACTGCCTGTTAACCTCTGGTGCATTAACTGTCAACTACTGGTGATTCGTGCATTAGTTAGAAAAAATTTAATAACTTGATAATTTTGAAGAAAATAATAGTTGTTTACAGACTGGCGCATTCTGCATTTTATTTACATAATTTAATGGTATAGCTAGAAAAGTTTCAAAATGCAATTTGATTTACGTACACAATTTCGTTTCACAGTAGTGCCTTAAAATGTCAATTACTGGTACATCTATCCTACGCTAAGTCAAAAAAATATTAGCATAGTCTATTCTCAATAAGCCGTACATGTGCATGATTTTGTTAGTAACTTAGAGCATTAAAAGGCTTAAAGGTTAATACGAATCCGCGGAATATGTAATTTGGTCCTTTGGCTGCCTTTTTTTGCATGTAAGATTTGTTATATTACATATACAGGTGAATACAAAAGTCTGAACCCCCCTTTTATTTTTTGAACCGAAGCAGATATGTCAATTTTGATGAATCCAACGAATAGGAAGTTGTGGGTGGCCTATCCCATGGTGCACTTTTCATCATCCCAAATATGCAAATAAGGACATATGCAAAATTTATCTCAAAAACCGTAAGGGATAGAAAAAAAACCCAATTGCAAACTTGTTCAGCATAAAAAAACAAACAAAACAAAAAAAATCATCCAAATCGGACCAATCACGTGGTGAACTGTTTGTAGTTTACTAACAGTCACACTGCACAAACAAGTTACTTCAAACAGCTTAAAAAAAAAGTTAATCAACAAAATGCTCGATGTGACGACCGTGGGCGCCATAACACAATTGGGCACGGAACTTAACTGACGCCAAAACATCGGCAAACATGGCTGGTGTCACTCCTCGGCAAGCTTCCTGGATTCGCTGAACCAGATCCTCCAGTGAGGCGGGCTGCGTAGCATAAAACTTGTCCTTCAGGTATCCCCACAAGAAAAAGTCAAGTGGTGTAAAATCAGGGGAGCGGGGTGGCCAACGAACTGGTCCTCCTCGGCCAATCCATTGTTGTCCAAACATCTCACTTAGACGCTCGCGAACGACCAACCCGTAATGTGGAGGAGCTCCATCATGCTGAAACCACGTGCGCTGATACGAGGCCGATGGCAAATTGTCAATGAAGTCTGTGACTACCACGTTGAGAATTTCAGCCCGGTAGCGTTCTGCAGTCAAAGGGGTGACAATGATGTGCGTGTAGAATGTTGAGAACATTTCTCTGATGGCACCCAACATCTGCAGCAATTGCTCTGCTGGTTGTGTGGGGATTTGCAGTAACTGCAGCCAGAACTAGTGTTGTTGTATCCTCGTCGCCTTGTGCCCGTGGTCGTCCTCGTTCTGCATTAACATTGCCTGTAGCCTCGAATCTTTGAATAATGTGACGCATTGTTTGACGAGATGGATGGCGTTCGTTAGGGTATCTGTCTCGATACAACCAAACTGCAGCATGTAGGTTTCTCCTTGCCTCTCCGAAGCAGAAGATCATGTTTACCATTTCCGGAACAGTGTAGCTTGCCATGCTGGAATTGTTCCGTCTTCTGTGTGCTGAAACATGCCTTTTATTTGCTTTTCCGCATGAAAGTGAATGTGAGTTTGGTAATTTATGTTAATTTTTTGATTTACATGCTTTACATGGTGGAAATATCAACATTTAGTTTTCCCTGTGCAGTGTGACTGTTTGTAAGCTACAAACAGTTTACCACGTGATTGTGGGTGATTGGTTGGTCCAATTTGGAAGATTTTGTTTTGTTTTGTTTGTTTTATATGCTGAACAAGTTTGCAATTGGGTTTTTTTCTCTATCCCTTACGGTTTTTGAGATAAATTTTGAATGTGTCCTAATTTGCATATTTGGGATGATGAAGAGTGCACCATGGGATAGGCCACACACAACTTCCTATTAATTGGATTCATCAAAATTGACATATCTGCTTCGGTTCAAAAAATAAAAGGGGGGTTCAGACTTTTGTATTCACCCTGTATATGAGGTGCTAACCAAAATTTACCGAAATGTAACTCTATAAAATACGGAACTTACCTGATCTTTTAATTTCCACCGTCACCTTCAAAGGAGTCTTCTGGGGCATCTTACCACTTCTGGAAGCTCTCCTGTAATTTCTTAGGACGGAGCATACTTAACATCTGCTGCGATTCCGCTTGGATCACTTCAATGAAGTCAAATCGCCGCCCTTTTAATCGCAATTTCAATTTTCTGTCCAGTAGAAATCGCAGGTTGCCAGGGGTCAGCGGTCATATTGTTTTTGTTGAGGAAGTCCCTCACAGCGAGTGACGTGTGCGCCGGAGCATTGTCGTGATGGAGCAGCCATTCTTTCTTCTTCCACATCTCTGGCCTTTTGCGCCTCACGTTTTTCCTCAATCGTCTCAAAACGTCCCGTATGACTGTCCAAGGCGATCAAAAACATCGTGAATGGTCTGACTTCGGTCCTCTCGGATCACGTCACGCACTTTCATGATCATTTCCAGAGTTGTGCTTGTTGACGTTCGACTACAATGCTTGTCGTCTTCCACAGACTCCCGGCCATCTTTGAAACGCTGAAACCACTCAAATGTTGGGGTTCGGCCTAAAGCTTGTTCACCAAAAGCCTTCTTCCACAACCTGTGGGTTTTATCCGCAGTTTTCTTCAGCTTTAATATCAAAAATCGCAATACAACCAACACAAACAGTGACAAAAAACAGCACAAACTCAAAATCACGTGGACACAAGATGACACTGATTGATTACAGCTGAGACGTACCCTTAATATCGTCTATCGGCAAACCTTCGTACCTCTTACGGTTCGGTCAGAATATTACAATTTCGGGAAATTTGGGTAGCACCGCGTATATTGTTACATGTTTTTCATTGCAGTATATGGAGTAGTGAAGAAACGAATCGGGGACGAATTGAATGTGGCGAGCTAAATGTGTCGAATCCACTGAGTGACAAAACAATCTTGGGATAAAGTGATTATGACAAAATGAAGTGTGATGACCAGGAACCCTCTTTAAAAATGGAGGGAAGTGAGCCAATGACCATGTGGTTTATAGGGGGGTGTTACAGATTTTCTACATCATGGCCACAGAGAGGAAGGAGGGTGAAAAAAAACCTTTACTTTTTTGGCCACGTGGTTTATGAATAATCCCTAACTGAATAAAATGGAATTGCTAAAAGCTTAAATGGAGAATAAAGTAATTTTAGAAGAAATAAAACTTCTTTAATTTGAAAGCATTACTACGATAATGTTAAACAAAGTGAGCATCAATTGTTGACGCGTTCTGTATATAAGTGTCTATTAATAATTAGGAGCTTTAGCATAAAAGCTACTTACGAGAATGCGCCCTTGGTCTGTACGTTTATCCGGCAGTCCGCCGTTTGCACGATAACTGAAAAGGAATTGACTTTTTCAAATTCTGTTTTCAGAAATTTGACCATCAAAGTCTTAACTCGGCCGTATCAACTTTTCAGAATTTTTCATTGACCCCTTCAAGTCGAATTCACGTGCTAAAATAGTGAGTGTAAAGAATACCAAGATAATAGCATGTCATATAATAATCGATTTGTCAAGAATGAATATATTGTTATTTTCTGTTCATCTTTTAAGCATTACTGACATCGGCGCGCTCACGTGAAATCGCTCTGTCGACGCGATATATCATATTGCTCATAATCACCTATATCATTATTTCTGTAATGTAGATCCCTTTTTCTTAGCTCATACAAAAAGCACAACGATGATTGAGGTATTAATCAAAACGAAAGGTTTTTGAACAGGTTTCTGACATATTACAGTTCGTTAAAACACGTTTTTCATTAAAAATTGCAGTGTGTTTTTGAATTGAGTACAGATTTTTTGGGAGATGATAGAAGAGTATTTTTTGTCATATGAACATGGGGTCCCCGCAGCTCCATTTACTTACAATACTGCATTGAACATTCAAATGATACCGGGACGCTGTGTGCGTTGGTAGGCCTAGATTATTTTATTTTTAACAATTAACACAAGCAATCTACTGTAATAACTTTTAAAGTAATTGTTTGCAAAGAAATTTCAAGGTGCACGTGCTTGTTTATTGAAAAGTCTTAGGACAAACTTCGTCAATGAGATTCCATGGTATCCAACTCATATGTAAATAAACTAATCGCATTCTGGGAAAGCAGTAGGTAAAGATTTGTTTTAAAAAGTTCACTTGCTGTACTTTTTACATGTGTAAAGTTAAACAAACAGTATGAATCGTTTTACATGGAATGATTATGCAGACATGCATCTGTGTCTCGGTGCTGCTGGTACCATGGATGGTGCAAGGCGTTTCCATGCTGAACGTTATCCCAACAGAATTCTTCCCAATTCACGAACATTTGGTGCAGTAGATCGTCGTCCAAGAGAAACAGGCGCATTCGCTCATGATAATCATCGGCGTGGACGTGGTCGATGGTTACGCTCCCCTGAATTAGAGGATGAAGTTTTGGAAAGGTTTAACCGAAATCCATCGACAAGTACTCGTGCGGTCGGAGCTGCTCTGAATACTAGTCATACCACTGTATGGAACATTTTACATGACAACCTGCAACATCCGTTCCAAGCTTCGAAAGGTGCAGAAATTATGTCCCAATGATCATGGTCCCCGGCGTGCTTTCGCGGAATGGTTTATGCAGCAACAGAATAGGATTCCAGACTTTCCTTCCATGGTTTTGTGGACAGATGAGGCAACGTTTACGTGAGAGGGAATGTTCAATAGCTACAATAGTCATCTGTGGTCTCATGTTAACCCATATGCAACACATGTTAACAGCTTTCAGCATTGTTTTTCGTTGAATATTTGGGCTGGCATGATTCACAATGTCCTGATTGGGTCATATCTCCTACCATGCCGTCTTAACGGGCAAACACACCTTGGTTTCCTGATGGAGGAGCTCCCTGATTTTCTTGAAGATGTTCCACTATGGAAATTGCCAAGCAAATTGCTCAACTGTGGGAAACCTTTCGGCAACCTTTGTCCGAAGATTTCTCGAGACAACATGATGCAGAAAGAAGAACCGACAAAGCTTTGGGTCAGCTGGAAAAAATATTTCGGCAACATGGAAAAACATGCGAGAAATTTGGGTTTACCAAAACCAACTCACAGTGAAGAACAGGTGGAGTATACCTAAAATATCGACGATCAAAAGGCCTATGATAAGCTGTACAATGAGCAATGGCAACTTGCAGATGAAATTTTGGCGGATTTGCAACACGGCAAAGGACAATCTTACTTCATCGATGGGCCAGGAGGAATTGGGAAACGTTTCTGTACCGCACGTTGTGCTGCTTACTTCGTGGAGAAGGCAAGGTCGTTTTGTGTGTCGCCTGGACAGGTACTGCTGCAAGTTTTTTAGAAGGTGGCCGAACATGTCATTCACTCTTCAAATTGCCAGTGCCAATTCTAGATTCATCAGTATCAAGCATCCGAAGTTATTCCAAACAAGCGAACGTCAACCGCCAAGCTTCTTTAATTATTTGGGACGAAGTCTCCATGGTCCCTAAACATGCCGAAAGAAATCTGTTGAAAGAAATCTACAACAGCACAGCTCCCTTTGGA
>JAHWFO010077046.1:0-14574 GCA_023313115.1 Rhysida immarginata | reverse complement strand
TGCTTAAAACTAGATACTAGATATAAGCTAAATAGAAAAACAGCAAGTTAACTGGGTCGGCTTTAAAAACGATTACATAAGGACCAACCTCTCAGCTAACGAGAAAAACATTTAATAAACATTACGGCATACAAAGGCTTAAATATAAATATGTGAATTGAAATTCAATTAAGTAAATGCACAATTTTACAGCAACAGTTCACCAAACTTTGTAGCGAACACAAGAGCAAACGAAAGTTCGGAACGGCGCACTCGCGAAATAAAACTGTCCAAATAGCGAGTAAAATAATTAGACAAATAAGTTTTATCAAAAAGTCTCTAACGGTAAAGTTCCAAGTCCGGGGAAGTCCATTAATAATAAAGTATTACAACTAGTAAAGATTACAGGCAATTATATACTAAGTGAGAATCTTTTCACATCGACGATTTCAGGCCACAAGAGAAACCTGTGGAAAGTAGTAGACATAAAAACTGGTTAAATGAAATTTACGTTGAACGCTGACATTAAATCACCAGACGAGAGAATTTAGGCTAAGGAACGTGGCCTGACACAATATGATAACTCACAAACGGTAGAGCACATTTCACTCAGGCTTTGATGATGACAAAGCCGAAATGGCTCCCGAAGTAGGCCCGCATGCCTCCGGGCCAAAGACCACACACCTGCGTAATAAAATGTATATCACGGCGATTTATCTCAGGGAAGGATTTTCTGACAATATCGGCCGCACGGCCTACCGAAAATGTAACACTCACCAAGCTGTAGCTCTGGTCGGCGACCGTGACACTCGGCACGCGAGGCAGCACGTCGAACGGTGTCGTCGGGAACTTTTCAAGCCGCGGAGACTCGCATTTTGCCACGCAAGCATTCTCCGCCAACGGGGCTTCTCCGCACAGCAGGGGATTACACGATAAGGCACTCGCCGCCTCCGTAGTTGTCTCCGTTGCGGTGACTTGAGGACGAGACCTCTCCTCCGACGAAATGAACATCAGGCAGTCACGATGCCCTCCGTCGCTAATGGCCAGGAGCTTCTCCTTGCTCCGTCGTTCGTCGGTAGCTGCCAAACTCCTTCCACCTCTCCGTCTCTGCTCTCGCCTCGAGACCGCCGTCGCCAACCTCGCTCCTCGCTCATTGGTTGATGCCTCGTGATCCCGTCGATGACGATGACGACGTCGATTTCGTCTTCGCTCCGAATTGTAAAGTATTCTGGAGCGAAAACGATCGACTATGTCGCCAGAATCATTAAAATTCCGTGACATAGGCCTAATTCAGTACATTTTGGTGTATATACTTAGTGGAACATGCAGTTTCGATTTCTGCAAAAAAAATAAATAAATAGTACCAAAAGTCGCCATAGGGGCGCTTATTTCAAGAAAACAATGAATACATTTGCATAAGCGCGTTCCGTGTTGAGTAATCATGACAATAAAAGGCAAGGCTGAGGATTTCCCATCATTCACGAACGAATGGCCTGACGATGACGCTTAGGCATGGGTCTCACTGGCGTAAAACGCTACGTAAATACGCCGACGTACCGACGCCAGTGATGTCACTTCCGGTAAATAGCATGGTGCCGCGCTTGGCGACGCCGTTACGTCGGCGTATTTACGTGGCGTTTTACGCCAGTGTGACCCTAGCCTTACTCTGCCTGACCGGGCGTTATTAGTCAAATTCCCATCAGAAGAGCGACAATGCAAGTGCTGCCCTTCGTGAATTCCGGCGATTGAAAACGTTATGAAGAGGACCGATGAGCATAACTAACTTAGGGACGCAAACGAATCAGGCAACAACACGTTGAAGAAGTTGCAACTGCTGTTGTGGAACAGGAGATGACTACCAGCAGTGCACACGCAATAGCACGCCAAACAGATATCCCATATTCGACGGTGAGGAAAATAGTGCATAAGATATTGACTAATTATCCCTATAAACTCACACCTGTTCAACAATTGCTTCCTGGAGATGAACGTACCCGAACTGACTTTTCGTTGAGATTTTTAGCACGTATGGAAGTGGATGATGCATGGCAATGGCAAATTTTATGGAGTGATGAGGCACATTTTTATTTGAATGGTGATATCAATACCCACAACTGCCGTATTTGGGCTGCATCAAATCCACAAGTGTGTCTGCCAACTCCTATGCATTCAACGAAACTAACAGTATGGTGCGGCTTTACTGCTTCTTGCATCATCGGCCCGTACTTTTTTGAGGAAATCCGTCCCCGCTGACCGGTGACTTGTTCCGTCAATTCTGCCAGGTATGCCGATATGCTTGAGAATTTTGTGATACCACGATTGCAGGAAAAGGGTTGTCTGGATTCTACCATTTTTATGCAGGATGCTGCACCATCGCACATCGGACGTCAGGTGCAGCAGATCTTGCGAGAACGTTTTTCAGACAACAGAATAATTAGTCGTGCCTTTCCCATGGTATGGCCACCCAGGTCGCCTGATCTCAACCCTTGTGATTTTTGGTTATGGGGATATTTAAAAGCCTTGTGTATCAAGCACATGTTCCTGACCTCTCAACCTTAAAGGATCAAATAACGTTACATATCAGACTAATTAATGCAGATATGCTGCGAGCTGCCGTAGAAAATGTCGTGTACCGCATGCAGCTATTGGAACAGCACACTGGTGGTCATATTGAAACACATTTGTAATTAAAAATAAAACATTGTTTAGTGTTGTTATTAAAGTTGGTTTGTACGTTATTTGTTCATTTGACAATTAGGTATTCATTGTTTTCTTGAAATAAGCGCTCCCTATGGCGACTTTTGGTACTATTTTATTTTTTTTGCAGAAATCGAAACGGCATGTTCCACTAAGTATATACGTCAAAATGTACTACATTTGGCCTAATAGAATTCCCGCTAGCGAGTTGTGAACACCTCACGTTATTTCTTGCCCACCCGGTACATAAACTTTTGTCTGAAACTATTTTTACGTTTCGTGAAGATGACGAAATCGGCTTGCTTTTGATTTTTCAAGGCAGACCATTGCAATTTATTGCTTTACCCAGGAACAACGATGAATCCACTCGCATTTCACTATTTTAAAACAGCAAGATCTTCGAAATTTTGACCTCCAACTTCAATGCAATTAAGTGTATCAGCTGAAATTTGAGCGCACGCATTTCTTATTCGTTCATTCATGTCTACACTAGTTGTTGGTACTTCTGTTGATAAACTTTATTCTTTAAGAAACCCCACAAAAAATCTGGCGATGTCAAATCTGACGACCGGGCAGGCCACTCAACAGGACCATTTCTCCCGATCCATCGATCATTGAACTTGTGATTCAATGTCTGTCTTGCTAGTACAGAGTAGTGAGCTGGCCAGCCGTCATGCTGAAACCACATTCCTTCATCGAACATCCGCGCTCACATCTTTAAGTAGTTTTGGCAGTTCATCTTAGGAATGTTTGATACATTTTGTCCGTTCAAAATACCTTCGATAAAATAGAGACCAATAATACTTTATTCCACACCAAACGTTAACCGACCAAGGACGTTGATGTTCAACTTGTCGTAACAAGTGTGGATTTTGCACACTCCAGAAATGCATGTTGTGTTGATTAATGCTACCGTGATTGATGAAGGTGGAATAACAAAGAAGACTGAAATGCAATTTTCAATTTGTCTTTAGTTTTAATTAACAAGTTATTGAATTAATTATTAGGAATCAATGGGAGGGGCTTCCAACGGCCAACAAATGAGCCTTAAATAATTATATCTGTATTATTGATTTAAGGAGTTTAAATGATTAATATTAAATTTAAATGTGGGTGGTCTCCTTTTAATGGGGAAAATCGTAAAATTAAAATATAATAAAATTAAAAATAAAGTCACCAATCTAGAAAAACGATTCAAGAAAATTTTTTAACGCATTTTGATAGTTTTTCATTGATTGAAATACTAACCCCTTTAGCTAACATTATAACCACCCTGTACATTTAAAAGCAACAATAATCAATACTTGTCATTCACTACTTATGAGGTATGCCTTCTAATTATTCAAATATGCGCAATAAAATCTAAAATACATTTCAATAGAATTCCAATGTTTATATTTTCCGCTCAATAAACACCGCGCAACGCTTGCACGCGTCGCGTAGCCCTTTTAAAATGGGAGGACCACAGTAACCCAGACGGGCTCCTTTCTAGCAGTAACTAGCCATCGAGCTGCACTACGACACATGGTCAGTATGTTATGCCCTCAATGCATACAAATTATGCAGCACACTTATCTGTATTGACACTAGTTGCGTTTGTGGCCCTGAAAGTGAACGTGCGATCAAATAACATCTACAAGAGAGCAAAGTGAACTTGACCGTCTACCAATGATACTTAACATAGCTTAATATGCTGGCTCAGCTGACAGTCCAATAGAAGGCAGCTCCACGTGCAAGCGTTTTGGAACACACATTTTAGCGGACACTGTTGGATATGGGGCTGCGAAGCAGACATCCCACTCGTGTGCCTATGTTGACCAAGCGTCATTTTCAACTATGCCTACAGTGTGCCCTGGAACATCTGGACTGGGCCATAGGTAGGTGTAAGAGAGTTGCTTCGTCTCATGAATCAAGATTTCTTATTCATCACGTTGATGGTCGTGTCAGGGTATGCCGACTTCCAGGCGAACAGTTGCCCCCTCCCTGTACAGCTGGCCTTGTACAGCTGCTGGGGCGGCGGTATTAGGTTTTGGGGAACGTTCACATGGGCGGCTCTGGGACCCGTAGTTGTGATAGAACGGACCATGAACGTTGCGGACTATCTGAAGATCATTGCAGACCAGTTGCAACCTTACATGGCGTCTGTCTTCCCAACTGGAAATGGAATCTACCAGCAGGACAATGCCTCATGTCACAAGGCTCGAATTGTGTTGGAGTGGTTCGAGGAGCATAAAGATAAATTCCAATTAATGTTTTGGCCACTTAACTCCCCAGATCTTAATCCATTAGAGCACATTTGGGATGTCATGAAGCGGCAGCTCAGAGTTCAAACATCGCCATGTCGGAATATCTCGACTTTGCGTGGCTGCTGCATATACATTTGGTACAAACTGTCTCCAGTCATCTACTAAGAACTTGTGGCATCCATGACAGCTGTTTTGCAGGCCAAAGGAGGCGCAACGCGTTATTGAGTAGGTGGTCATAATGTTTTGGCTCTTCAGTTATTGAGTCGGGGGTTCGTAAACACTTGAAGATGGGTCATACAACTTATCTACGGAGTGCTGAATTCTTACAATCGAGTCAGAGAGCTATAATCTAATAAAATGAGTCCTGGAACTGAACTCACGAACTGGAAATTGCTGTGAGGGTATTAAGACCCATTGTGGTTGTTCCTGTCGATTATTTTAGACTATGTTGATTCATTACTATTATGACTAACTTATTCTGTTGTCTCCCTTTATGTTTGCTGAGCCCATGATGTCTCACTTGTCAGTCTTTGACTATACTTGGTACCAGAGAGTATTGTAGTCTACTAACCTCTTATGATTAAAAAAATTAACATATCCTTTGTAAGAAACACATCAGTCAAAGATATTTTGAAGGCTCTCTAATATGATAATGGTAGTCAACAAACATACCGCATTATCACTTAGAAAAAAAAATTGTAAATGAAGAAGGTATGCTATAGTACCTAATCTTTTACATACCACTGATAAATAATCGCTGACAAACATTAAGACGATAAAACAGCGTTTGTAACATTATGTCATCCAGACTTTCATGGACAAACTTTGTACATCTAGAGATCCACGGGTCACAATATAAGAACCAATTTTTATATGCCCAATACACTATGAATATTTTTTCCCGTATTTTGCATAAAACAGAGAATAGTGTGAAAAGATTTGTCTCGGACGCTGACTGAGGAAAACTTACAGGAAGATTTATGTATATGGTGACAAGCTACCGTTGAATCCATTCCATGAGAATAACATACAAGTTATCAAAATTCCCTTTGCTAAGATTGAACGTATTGCACATTCTAAGAGTACACTATCCAGCTAAAAGTAATCGGGCACTTTCGATTTTAGACTTTTTGTGGAATATCTAGAAAAATACTTGACGAATTATCCTGAAACTTCAGGGGTGTATATGTCAGCGAAAATTTTGTCCCGAAGGCAAATAGGGGACCAGCAAAAAAAGTGAACCAAAAAATATTGTTTAAGATCACCCTGTAAAAAATAATCCTTGAAATGCGTTGTAGCTCTGGCATTTGATTAAGAGGCCTCTTTTACTTAACTGTGTTCCTTTATAGCAGGAGATATTAAGGTTTCTTTAAGAAAATCGAAATGTTTTTGCAAGTTTTTTGTTTATGACATGCAGGGTTTTCAGCCCAATGCAATACCATTTTCAGAAAACTTGACAAACTACAGTAGAGACGACACCGAACAATCAGAATATAAAAATATTAAATATTTGATGAAATATGAGCATTTTTACTAAATAATATTTAATTGCGCATGTGGAAGCGTCACCAAAATGTCTTTTGCATAATTTATTAGCTAAACGTATATAGCTACTCTTATAAAAACCCGAAAATTCAGCAAGATATCGCCGATAGAATTAGTTGAATTTCAATTGCTCTCAAGATATCGCCGTGAGACTGATCATTTCACATTTCTAGGCTTTGCATTCGATAATGTCCTCAATTTTAATATTCAATGTGAAAACTTAATATCAGGACTCAAAAGCCGCAATTATCTAATTAAAAGATTGCGTACCATCCTGTCTACCAAGGAATTTAGAGAAAAATTCTTCCGTTTCTATACTACACCGTAGTCATTTGGACAAGTATATCCCCAAATAATTTATCGAGAATTAAAGTAGCTTACAATGCAATAATAAGAACAGCGTTTAACGCATCTCGCTTGGATTCAATATCAGCGCTATGCCGTCAATTAAATCTACAAACTTTGGATATGATCCGAAAAATCGGTTTGATCATTGAATTAACAAGTGCTCTTCGAAATGTTCATCATCCAGCATCTTTTATTCAAATGTGGATTCTGAAAGCCTCGAATTATCGTGCAACACGTAGATACAAAATAGAACCACCAGGAATAGTATCCACTTTTCTTTCTAAGCATTTTCCATATAATGCAATTGCTATTTGGAATTCGCTGCCTTTATATATTTCGCAAAATTGCAATTGAGTGTAACTCCTTGAATTGTCAGGCAGCATGCTTTCATTTTAAGAGAAAAATTAAAAAACTTTTTATACTTATGTGGCGGCCCTATTTTATAAGAATGTTGTTCTTATTATTTTATAAGAACATTGCTCTTATTATTATTATTATTATTAATATTCAAGAAGATTATCATTAACAGTTATCATCTACAACGGCATGAACCTACGAACTTTATTTCACGTATCGAACCAGTTTCTACAAACAACTTTATTTGTATAAGATTTAATATCTCTTCTATAAAAATTTCTTAGAATTTCGCAACTTTTAATAGAAGACCAGCAACTGTGATTTCTCCGTCGGAACTTGACTTCAAATTTCCGACTGATCATGTTTACTGACATGAGAACATTGTCATGGAGGCTTTGTCAGGTCGAGTGGACTTAGTCATATTCCTCTCCCTGCAGAGTGAGCCCCAATTACTCAAATTCCATACATTGGAGATCATTTTGGCTGATTCGCTAAATATTAATCACCATACAGGGCCACGTGACTCGATCATTTGCGTCATCTTGTAAAAAACTATTCTACGTTTTGTTTTGCGAGGTTCGAATTTCCTTCTCCCGCTTCAGGTGTGCCGATGAGCGAGGGAGGAGAAGAGACTTCGACACTGTCATTCCTGTTCTACTCCTCATGGACGACACATCAGAGAAACAGTCGACCTAGTTAGAGTGAAAGTCCCTTTCACAGCTTTTTATCTATTCATACAGTGTTTATAATCATGAACTGAATAAATGAATATTATTAGATATTATTATGACTTATCTCAGAAAAAGTAAAAGTTAGTTCTCAACATCGCGGAGCCCACAACGGACCCCCCCTCCAAGCCCTCACGACGAAGCCAAGACGATGACCGGGACAACGGGTATTATGCATTCACTTGCTCCTCTTAAGCCTTGCCTTGGTCACCACTATTAATTGTGTGTTTAATTTCTCAGTCTTTAAAGAACATAATTAATAATTATTAATTCAAGTCTTTATCTGTTATCATAAAATTTGCATTAAGATGTTCTGCATCCAATAATTAACGATTTCTCTTTTAAAAGTAATATTAGAATTTTAAAGAAATTTATAAAAGAAATAACTCATTCTTGAACTTCAGAATTGAATTGAAAGAACACAGATTATAATGCTTATTTAAATATTAATTAAAACATAAATGAAAAATAATTAATTTAAATCATGAAACCTTAAATCTCCTTCAGAGATCTAGATAATTGTAATTAAAGGATAATTGATATATTGAATTAGTATTAATTGAAATTGTTACATTCTTACCTGAGAACTTGCCTAATTTAAAAATGAATTCTTTTTATCACCTTGCAATTAAACTCTTTATTAGCTTTTATACAATTTACACAATTTTGTACATTTGCTTATTATCTTGTTTACATTGTTAATAAATGTTTTTAGTTACTATAAACTGGAGTCCGTCTTATTAAGAAAAACAAACAAACTATCTAACTAAAAGTCTCAATGCCAACTTACATTGAGCCGAACCACCCACTCGTTCCCTAACCGAGAAACACGGAAGGAAGGTGTGCTCAGGGATCTTAAAATTGGCTTTAATTGAATTCTACGCTATTTTCTATATTTTAATAATTAATAAGGTCCTGGGTCCTCACAATGGCGCAGTCGCGACAGGATTTGTTTTAACAATTCTGTGTAAAAGGTGGTACTTAATAATTGAAGTTTAACGCCATTTCACAATGGCGCAGTTGTCGACAGGATTTGTGTTTAATTGATGGAATTTCTGTTAAAATTCTATTAATTGCACTCTAATATTTAAGGAATTGTTTGTTTTTCTTTTAAAGAGAAAAAATGATTTTACAGGGTTTCATAGATGAATGATTTGTTGCTTCTACAATACTTTGCTGATAAGATTTTAAGGTTTATTTATTTTTAAGGTTTATTGATAAGATATTTTAGAAATTTATTAAGTTGGGTTTCCTTCTCACATTTTAACATGAATCCCGAAGGTGAGGAAAATATGGAGGCTAATGCACAGGTACAGGTGCAAGCCAATGTTCAATTGCTAGGTCTGTACGTAGAAATTCCGATTTTTGATGGAAGCCAGAATGTGAAGGAGTTTTTCCGCAGAGCAGAGGAAATAGCTGCGGCGGGAAACTGGGATGAGGCGCTTAAGCTGGCAATGGTTCGGATCCGCTTGGCGGGAGAGGCATTGTATTATTCTCGAGAAAGTGAGGATCTGGTGGGTGTGAACACCTATCCAGCGTTTAAAAGAGTAATGATGGCTAGATTTTCTAGACCGACGCCAGATGAAAATGAGCGTTTATTTACAGAATGTCATCAAGAACGAACGGAGAGCGTGATGCAGTTTGCAACACGGCTTCAGTCATTGGGGAGACGTCTGTTGATGCCAGTTGAAGGCGAGGGCGAGATACCTAATGCAAAGAGAGAATATGGGAAAGAGATATTAGCTCATCGAATAAAGGAGAGATTTTTAGCGGGACTGTTGCCCTATATTCAAAAAGCAATGGTATGTGTGGAGCCTGAGAGTTGGGAGGAGGCAGTAGGAATTGCGGAGAAAATAGAACGATCAGAGAAAAGATTGCAAGCACAGGCGGTGATGGGAGTGTTAGAGAGGGAGAGAACGGAAGATGAAATAATGATAGAAATAACGACGAAAGTAGAGCAGAGATTAGGACCGGTAATAGAAGATGTGGTGCAGAGAGTTTTAAAGAATTACACTAAAAAAGAATTAAATGGGACGATAAAAAAGGAGAGGGATAGAGTTAAGGGTTCCAAAGTTAGGTGTTATTTCTGTAAAAATTTTGGACATTTTTCAAGACAGTGTATATTTAACAAAAATAGAAACAAGATGTGTCTATGGTGTTTAGGCAAAGGTCACATTGAAAAAGATTGCAAAAAGAGAGTAAGGAAAACAAAAAAATCATTTCTATTCATAGGAGAAGATAAGCTACAATGCACCATTTGTCAAGGGCGTGGACATGTAGACAAAGTTTGTGAAAAGTTTAGTGATCAGGAGAAAGTGGTAAAGAATCCTAATAAAAAAGGGACGATTGAGAAATAAAGAAGCAAAACAAGTTACGAGCTTTGAGAAGGAGGAAAAAGGCTGGAGAGAGAAAAAACATGAATAACAATAGTGGAGATAGTTATGATAATACAATCATGATTACGGAAGTAGTAAAGGAAGAAATAAAAAATGGAGAACAATTCAAGATAATAGAGGATAATTTGGGAAACCTGAAAGAAGAAATGCTAAAAATAGAGAAGAAATTGGAGGAGAACGATAAAGCAAAGGAAGAATTAATAATAAGTAAAGAGCAATTGGATAAATTGAGGAAAGAATGGTGGGAAGAGGTTAGGCTATTAGTGGAAAGAGAGGAAGAAAAAATTAGTAGAATGAATGGACAAGTGGATAAGTTAAAAGAGGAGATAAAACATCATATACCACAGATGATAACTGAGATAAAACAGGGAGTGAAGTCTAATACAACTCAGGGGAAGGAAGTTCTGTTTACAGGTGGTGAGGAGATAAACAAAAGAACAGCTTGGATAGAGAATATTTTAGCAGATGTGGTTGAACAGGCTAAGGGGATAGAAGATCAAATGGATGTGTGGGAGAACAGGTGGAAACGTCTAAATAACCAAAACAACCGAAAAGGAATTTTGGGATGACCCTCAGCCTCAGTGGAAACGAGAATTTTGAGGGGACGACCTTTAGAAAAAGTAGAAGTTATTGTTAGAATATTGTTAAATTATTAGGAGAAGGTCAAGGGGCTAGAGAGAGCAGTGAGGACAGATACGCTAATAAGCCTAATGAAGGTTTCACGTTCATGTTGTATCAAAAATTCGAAAATAATTTGCATTTGAAGAGTTTTTCTCCCGTGCGGATTCTTTCGTGCTTTAGAAATTCTTTCACGGAGATTTAGAAGTCTGGCTAGTAAAGCCTTTGAAGAGAGAGGGAATTATTTAAAACTAAAAAACATTCTAATGGATTGGAGTAGAGGGCTGGTGGGCTTAAGCTAGCCATCCCCTACTCTCCCCTCACTCGGCAAGGGGTGACAAGAATTTCTAGAGGGGACGTGCGTTTCTGCTCCTCTGGATTGAGAAGTCATCTCGTGCTGAGAGAGAGGCTGTAAATTATTTTCTGTCACGAAGTAATCGTAATTCAAAACAACAAAAACAATGATTGGAACTGTTTTAACTGGAAATTTCTATTCGATTTAAAGAAACGCAACCATGTCAATCCCTTCAACTTTTAAGGGATTCCTTATCTTTTGTTCAGCAATTTTATTTTTTATTGCCATCTTTAGTTTCATATTACAAAAAATTTCTCGAAAATAAAGTGTAGTTTCGAGCGCGAGTCCACTTGTGCGTCACGACTCGTTTCTCGACATCGCTTTATTAGGCGGCTAGAGAAGAGACGTTGGTTTTCTAGGTGATAATAGAAATCTTATGAATGATAATAGTTTTTCGAACCAGAGACCTAATAATAGCTATTCTAATCTCTATCTCGGTATCAATTGAGGTGATGAGGTGTGTTTGAGATTCGTTTGCTGTCGGACCGGCTATTGGGCTTTAAATCAACCGAGGGAAGAGAGAGAAACGGCATGCGTTGGAACCCCCCCCCTTTTTCAGTTTCTACTCTGATATTTAAAGAGGGACCTCCCCTCGATGGGAATATTAATTTATTTTCTTAAGTATATGTAATTTCGATTGTTTATATTAAACCTAACACCTAGGTTTTACCTGCTCACAATTCTTATTTCTGGGTTTACGTTGTACCTTTAATCCCTTTCTGGGCGTACCTTCCACTTTTGTACCTCTAGCTCTAACTCCGCTATACGCTTAGCTAAAGCAGCATTCCTCCTTACGGACTTTATGACTGCATCGGCTAATTTCTGTTTTTCTTCCTGTTTAAACCTGGATAGCAGCTCCTCTGTCTCCTGCTTCCACTGTTTCCAACAGTCACTGTCTGGAACGATGTGCTTCGTACATTTTTCTTTGGGTATGGGTGGTTTCTTTTCTTCCACCTGTATACTGATACCTTCTTTTGCTCCTTGGGAGAAATACGATGTAAACGGATTTCCTTCAGACTACTCATTAAGATCATTTTGACACGCTATAATACTGCCAATCTTCTCATTAATTAAATTTACACCGTTTGATCAAAAAATTAACTGGAGAGTACTGGTCAATGATCCGATATGGCCCCTCATAAATAGGGTGCAATTTCTTTACTAATCCCAATTTGATTTGTGGAACTGCAAATTTGTACTACTTCACTCTTCTTTTGTAGGAGAATGAATTCTCCACAACCACTGGTTGTAAAACAATGACAGCCAATTTATTTAGGATGTATCCATAATTACGACTAATTATATCTAATTTCTAATGATTTAATTCTACAATCAGATAAATTGATCTGAGAGACATACGGGGTGAGAGTGACAGGAGATTCGTCAGGTTTTCCTAAAAGCCAACTCATTCCAATTGTCTCGGCCAATTTGAAAATTTTATTTTAAGAATAAAAAAAAAGTAGAGAATAAATGGAGTAATTGTTGTATTCCCATATATATTTTTGTTCAATGTTTAAATGTGATCGATACTAAATTTTTATCCAAAGCTAATTCTAAAATTTTTAATGAGTTGTAAGAAGATAGGGTGCTGACAACAGCAAGACTAGTAAATAACTATGAGGTTTGTAAAAGAAGTAAAGATATTATTTAAGAAGCCACTTTGGGCCTTAGAAGGCTAAGAACCTAATAAATTCTGTGCAACGCACTTCTTCAAAGTCTGTTCTAAAGAATATTTAATTTTCCGAGCTTTAGAGGTGTTGAGTTTTCAAAATATTATTTGCCCTCAAGGTTAGGGTAGGAAAGTTTACCCTCTTCAGGAGTCGTTAAAAGATTCTAAACTATAAACATGTTATTTAATATAATCAGAGTTAGAAGATATCAGTTTGGAAATTGGATGAAAGGAAGTGACAATGAGAACATGTAACTAGAGGACAAGGTATATAACAGGTCACTATTTTGACACCGCAAGGGGATGTCTTATGTTTCAGAGCTCTAAAGGTTGAGAAAATGGGATGATGGGAAGCTGGGATGGAAAGAGGTAGGAGAATGTTATTTTTATGAAATCTGAGCGATTGACAAAATGGAAAACAAACCTATTATCACATACCCTCATTCGACTTGTGTTCCTTGACGGAAAAGCATCCCTTCACTTTCGATTGTCCAGACTCGAAAACGTCTTGCCTCATTCCAAACGGTAATTGCATTGCTTTCTTTCAGTTTGGCCATAGTTTTATACAGTCTGATACAGGCCAAAAGTTTGTTTGTCTATCATCTGAATCCATAAACTATTTAAATTGAGGGAACTAGTTCTTAACTAGGTGGATACACTTTGGGATCCTCGACTCGAGCGAACACGGGGATAGAATTTATTGTGAGTTTGAATTAAACAACTAAAGCTTGGAACATTTGAGTCAAGCCTGCTTTTTAGAGTTTCTCGTCTGGAATCATTTGAATCACCAGACAAGGGCCAAATCGGGCTAAGCTACTGAGCAGAGACGCCTCACAACCGGCTACCCCGAAGGTTTTTACGTCGGTGCGCGTCGTATAGAGAGGATAAGGGATATAGTAATGGCGGAGAGGCCCAATATTCTGCCGGCGGGCTACAGTGCGCGTCGATGGCGAAGAATGGCGAATCGACCCCCGACACGCAATCCTCTGCCGCGGTCTATCAGGCAATTTGTGGAGGCGCTGATGGAGGCGCAGGAGCAAGCGAGGCTCGCCATCCAGGGTTGGATGTGGGCAGAGAGGCAGCGAAGAAGAGAGGAGGGAGAAGAGCCGGCTAGATATGAGAATTTGGGGGAGAGCCTCCGAGCCGTCTGGGTAACGGAGCAGGGACATGTCAGCTGGGGAGCGGGAGGACACGGACGGGCGATAGAAAGAGACCTCCAGGTTACGGTTGCGTTCCTGCCTCCGCCCCCATGCTCTCGAAGGAGACGAGAGAATGATGAAGGGACGGGTGGACGGCAGGGAGAGAGCTAGGGAAACGGCAAGGGTGACCTTTAAATTGCCCGAGATCGCGGAGACGATGGCGCCAGGTCCTAGCAAACAGAGCCGTGGGGAACGCTTGATTCTGAAACTAAAAAAGAAGTTGAAGGAAGTAGAGAAGTGGGAAAAGGTAGAAGGAGAGGCAGGGAGTTCGAGGATGGGGCCGGAAGAGGAAGGACCATCTGAGGATGAAGGTTGGGAGGTGTATAACGAGGAGGATTAACGGACCGGGAAATGAACCTAATAATTTTATTGTTACTCGATTGACAAATCTTCTTTTGACCTTTCCTTAAAAAAAAAAAAAAAAATTTTTTATATAT